>JAGFNQ010003009.1:162706-327395 GCA_024364735.1 Boesenbergia rotunda | reverse complement strand
AATAAAATATAAAATCTTTAGCAAATTAGCTAGTATATATGTATATATATCAGAACCGTTCAGCTGCGGACGCGGGCTGCGGACGCGTATGACGTGGCTGCTGCGTGGACCAAAAAAAAAGCCAAAAACCAAACTTGCTTGGTCACCTTTCGCCACTTCGCTCTCGCGCCCGCACGACCCCCTCTCTCGCGAACCCTAATCGCCTCCCTCTCTCGCGCCTGCCCCTGCCCCTCTCTCGGCGATCCCCCACCGCGTCGCCTCCCTCTCTCGCGCCTGCCCCTCGCGCCCGCAGCTTTCTTTCTCGCAGCGAACCCTCGCCTTCGGCCTCGCCCTTGCCCTCGCGTCCTGCAGCGTGCCACTGAGCTCGTGCTGACGCCTTCCCATCCCTCGACACTGCGCTAGGATCCTGCAGGTCAAAATCACTCGTTAGGTCTTCGAGGTGCTGAGCCGCGGGAGGGATTCTGCAGGTCAAAATCGTCGGTCATCTCTTGCCGGGGTCCCTTTCGCCTCCTCCGCTCTCACTCTCTCTCTCTCGTCCCTCTATCGTCTACGTCTCCGCCGGTTCTCGTCATGTTGGGGGAGGAGGAAGAGAACGTTGCTGAATTAAAGATCGGGGATGGTGAGTAATTTTCGTTCTTTGGGAATCACGATTGATGTCTTACCTTTCCTCTTTTGTTTTATAATTGTTTGGCCTTTTTTTTGTATATACAAAGTCTCTGTTCCGGCTGTAATTTAATCTCCGTAGCAATGTTTTCTTGTGAAGAAGCTCATTTGATTTCTTCTTTCATGGATATATGGCTTCGGCTGAATGCAGCAAGTACTGCTTAGGTTTTGAATTGCTTTTTTCCTGTCCTTTCTCATTCTCCTTGTTAAGGTGTGTATTGTTTAGTTGAACTCGAAAAAGCAAACTCAACCTAGTTAACTTTGCTTGGTTTCTACTTATTGATCTCCCAGTGAGTACTTTCATCATTTTGTTGTTACTTTCATCATTTTGTTGTTGTCTCTTTTGCCTTTTGACAACACTTTCGCATTCACTTTCTTATCTCACTGACATTCTTGTTATGATTCAGGGTGTTTGAGAAATCAATGCAATATGTCAAACACTTTAGTAACTACAAGAACACAGATGCAGAGAGGCAAGCACGAGAGTATCCTTAATTTTGTAATTATGCATGAAAGAATTGGTGAAGCACAATTGGTGATCTAATATTCAGTATGGGCATTTGGATCTGTAGTTTATTTCATGTGTCCATTTCTAATTTTCTTCCTGCAAGTTTGGAAACTTTCAATCTTAATTGGTTTCATAGAGTTCTAAGCAGATACAAATTAGCTGAGTTTGAGGTATGGCGAATTTTTTTGCTTGAATTCCCATAGGCATCTCATAACATTTAACGATATCAATGTTCATTTGCAGCTTTGTGTACTGGGAAATCTCTGTCCTCATACTGTTGAAGAAGCTATTGCACTTGTCCCATCTATCAAGGTATATTTCTTTAGAACTATCTCATTAAGGGAGATTTTTTGACATTTTATTTGGGTGCTTGGCTTGAATTGATAAGATTTTTACTAAATACACTCGAACAAATAAATGAACAAGGTTGAATATAGTCAAGCTCGATGTAGCTCTCTGCTGAGCCTGCCTAGTCCATATAGAAGGAAAAAAAGGAAAACAATTTGGTGGATGTCCTAAATATTTTATTCACTAATGTAGTTGCTTTTTGTGTAACAAATGAAATAAATTCGCACATTCATTTAGGGGGATGATCTTTCGATATGGATGGTATTCATACATCTGAATCCTGAACAGTTCTAGTCTATTTGTGTTAACGATAGCCAACTTACTTCCCATTAGTGCATTATCGTCCGTGCTTTCTCCAAATAAAAACCCGATCCACTTCACGCTTTGTTTTTGCATTTCAAGGTTGATTTTATTTCACAACTAATAGATTGCACATTGGAAATGCTAATGATTCACAGAGCAAAGGTCGGAAGCTGGAAGACGATGCTATTGAGAAAATGCTACACGATCTCTCGCTGATCAAGAAATTTGAGTAGCGGGCTAACACGATGGATGGAGTAAATGCTGGAACCAACTCGAATAGTTGAGGCATTGCTCTTAGAATCGATATGTTGTGCAAATTGTGTAATTCTATCGCTGGAAACCAATGCTTTGGATAATAATGGCTTGAGGAAGTATTGTAGTAGTAGGAATTGCCCATTGGTTGTGTTGCACTATCATTTTAAGATCAGCTTACACTTTATAAAATTATAATTATTATAATTTTAGGAGTAAAAACATATTGTTACCCTTTTTATTATTATGAAAGATTTAGGATGCTAATATGTCTTCTGTTGCAATCTAATTTTAAAAGAAATGCCTAGAGAAGACGGTTAGATTTGGAAGGAATGATGGTTGGAATCAAAACATCAATTTACAGACCAAGTGACCATTGTATCATCTCCGTAAAATGTTGATAAAAATATTAATACTTCAGTTTGACAAAGTATGGGATATTTGAATGTGGTTTGAAGTTCGAAAATACATAAAATTTTGGTTTAGTTTGCTTTGAAATAAAATTGGATTTCGATTTGAATGGTTTGAATTGAATCTTGATATAAAATTCGTGTTCGGGTTGAATGGTTGAATTTGATTTCAATAGAATTGAATTATAATTCAAAATGATTTAAATTCAAGTGTGATTTTAATTATTCAAATTTCAACATAATTCGATTTGAATTAAGTTGAATAATTAAATAAAATATTATATATTTGAATTTGACTTAGAAAAAATTGTTAATTCAACACGAATTCTTACTTACAACCGCAGCACAAGGTATGCCAAACAAATCTTTCTTTTTCAATTTCTTCTATCATTTATGATCTTTTATTGAATGAATTCGAAATCACGCTTGGTTCATAGTCTACCCAGAAAACTACAAACAAATAGAACAATAACATCAAAAGAGAAGGCCAATAAACCAATATTGTGATGGAGCTGGATGCAGGCCAAAACCAATATTGTGATGAATGTCAGGCTTGCCCATAATCTTGCCGTTACTATGCAACAAATAAACCATAACAGAGACCTGCTAGGAAATAGGACGTCGGTGAACTTAAAACTAAAAACATAATATCATAAAAGAATGAAACAAACATAAGAATTTGAAGTGAATCTGAGATGAAAATGTGTTCATTAGCAGATTTGGCATACCTCCCACCGTACAAAAGGAAACCAAAGGCAGCAAACAATGAGACGCCTGTTAGAAGCATAAAATATTTCCCATATTATATTTCATTCATGTATATTGGGTTATTAAGCAACATGGTAACAAGAACCAAACTTGCAAATAACATTTGCAAGACAATAATCATGGCTTGGATTGGCTTCCACCACCGGACCCGCCAAAGTGAGATCTGCAAACAATTGAAAAATAAAATGCCACTCTCTAAAATAGTCGAGACAAGTGTAAAAAAGATTCTCTACTAGACACAAACATACATAGAGGAATAGTAATTACCATTTATTCAGAGCCAAAAGAGTTTTGAGGTGTCTTTCTTTTGGTTCCTCATTCGTCTAGTTTTGAGAGTCCAGGTTCATAATTGACCAAACCATCGAATAAGGTCCTGAAGATGAAATATTAATCTAGTTCTCTCTCTTTTTTCTTCCAAAAGATGACTCTCTTCTACCTCATCATCACCCATTCATAGTCCAAACCTTACGCTCACTATACCAAATCAAACCTAAATTTCATTTGAGTGACAACTTAGATGTAATAGCAAAGATGAAATACAATAGTCATTATGCTTATTAGTTCACTTTAACTAGTACTCTGATATATCTAAGCAACAAAAGAAGAGGATTGAACCAGAAGGGATAACTGAAGTCATCAATGAACATGAATCGAAAACCATAATCCATTTGGAACTTGTAGCAAACTTTTCCATGGAAATCACATACTAATAGTATGATTATCTGTGACCCCAAACAACCATGGAGAAATAACAAAATCCAATGGATAGAGTCAAGATCACTCATTTTGTAAGGATTCAAACTATGAGCGAGATAAAATACTTAAAAGGCATATAAACCATGTATATACGAGGATATAAATTATTAACCAATCAAACTGCAAAAATACTAGAAGTTTTTTTCAACCACATAAATAAGCACCATGTTAATGTTACAAAGAAAAAAAAATACCTGTGTAACATACACAACTGCGTTAATTGCACAGAACGTAGGCCTTAGCACATCAGTAGACACTGAACGTGCCTGAAAATAACACCAAAAAAAGAAATAAGCACGCAGCTCAATTTGCATTCCTTAAACACTCACGGATCATATTGTGAATACCAACCTGATAGTAGATTTCTACCCAAAATAATACAAGCAATGTTCTGCAGAATAATACAAGCAATGTTCTGCCCAGAATAATACCAACCTGATCGTGATTCCCAAAGAACGAAAATTACTCACCATCCCCGATCTTTAATTCAGCAGCGTTCTCTTCCTCCTCCCCCAACATGACGAGAACCGGCGGAGACATAGACGATAGAGGGACGAGAGAGAGAGAGAGAGTGAGAGCGGAGGAGGCGAAAGGGACGCCGGCAAGAGATGACCGACGATTTTGACCTGCAGAATCCCTCCCGCGGCTCAGCACCTCAAAAACCTAACGAGTGATTTTGACCTGCAGGATCCTAGCGCAGTGCCGAGGGATGGGAAGGTGTCGGCACGAGCTCAGTGGCACGCTGCAGGACGCGAGGGCAAGGGCGAGGGTTCGCTGTGGGAAAGAGGGAAAGAGAGCTGCGAGAAAGAAAGCTGCGGGCGCGAGGGGCAGGCGCGAGAGAGGGAGGCGATTAGGGTTTGCGAGAGAGGGGGTCGTGCGGGCGCGAGAGCGAAGTGGCGAAAGGTGACGAAGCGAGTTTGGTTTTTGGCTTTTTTTTGGTCCACGCAGCAGCCACGTCATACGCGTCCGCAGCCCGCGTCCGCAGCTGAACGGTTATAATAACGATTAAACTTTCAATCCACACAAATCAATAGAACATGTATCAATCATACAATATTATAAATTTAAATAATCACGTAACTGTCCTTCCTATTACATCATTTAAAAATTACATTTCATCATTTGATCAAATTAGATCCACGTTTTCTATTAAAACTTTATCAATCCAAATTTTTTAACAAGATCCATCACGAACCTAAATTTTCTAACAAGATCCATCAAGAATAAGATGATGCACTTTTAAATTTGGATCTATGGATGCAACATGATGCACTTTCTAAAAAAACAATAATAATAATAATTTATGAAAAAAGAACATCAAAATTTAATCTTTATAAAAAATATAATAAGGACATAATAAAAATATTATGGGATGTTAAACTATGATATTTACCTTGCAACATTGTGCATATCTCTTATTATTGGTTAACTAGAACAAAAAGAATCGATTGAACAAAAAGAATCAATATGATAAAAATCAATACATGAAAAAAAAAAAATCAAAAACAACATCTAGCGTAGATTGTTGAACCCACAAACTGTGTGTATGTCTGTGTGCCCATCATATGAAATTAAGCAAGTTATTTTTTTGTTCCTTCTGTTATTGCACGTGTTTAAAATGTCCAGCCAAGGCTAAGGAACAATGCTGCATCTATGAAACTTCTAAACTTCAAACAATCTAGGAGTTTAACGCTACATCAAAGTGTTGCTGATTCCTGACAATAATAATCAAGAATTAAGTTGTACTAGTAGCACATCAATTAGAAAATTAAACTCATAAAATCTGATGAATTAGTAAAACTTAAATGACACAAGGCAGCTCATTAAATGCCAAATAACAAGTGTAATTGAACTAGCTGAATCAAACAGTAAAAGATTCGAGTTCAAATTCGGTGTGTTATTTTTAGGTTTGGACTCAAGTTCAATTCAAACTATAGTTCTTAAGTTCGAATTTGACTCGTAATAAAATTAAATAGTTCGAATTTGACTCGAACTCGGCTTGAAAAAAAGTTTGTTTAAAAATTAAATGAGCTTATAAAATAATTAACTATAATAATTAATAACATATTATTATATATATTTATTATTTATGTGGTATTTAATTGTATATATATATAATAAGATAAACGAGTCTCTTAACGAACATATTCACAAATCTCTTAATGAATACGTTTGCGAGCCTCTAAATAAACAAGTCTCTCAAGCTCGATTCGTTAACTTAATCGAATGAACTCAAACGAACTATTTTTCGAATCGAGACCCGAATAACTTACAAGCGTCTTGACTCATTTACACCCCTAAATTTCATCATTAAAAGAAGAGTACAGAAAAATCCATCAAGTTTTACCTTTGAAAAATAACCAACCATGTGGCAACCTCGATCATCACATTCACAAAGAATATAGAAAAGAAAGAAATCGACATCATAGAAAAGGGTCTTGCGGTGAAGAAGCAATTTAAGCCAAATAGCAAAGATTCTATGATTCTGTCGCGAAGCTAGTGGAAGTCTCAAGAGTGGATGGTCTTTCGAGTGACATGAGCGATTGAGGTAGTGTTGACCTGACTCTGACCTGGCTTCGGCCAATAAGACAGTGACCGTTAGCAAACCTGCCGGGGAGTTTTCCTGGCAAGACACTCCGACGGTCAAATCAATATACGCAGGAAATATAGTAGAGCAAATGAAAATGCAGTAGAAGGGAGAGCTTGCGCGCATACCTGTGGAATGAAGAGTGGAGAGCTTATATAGCCGGGGGAGTTGACAACCCCTGTCGTGTCGACGAGATAGGGGTGTGGTACCGTCAGCTTGTATGAGAGCACTTGAAAGTACCGTGGCATGGCGCGGGGTGCTTGGGCAGTACGACGATACTAAATCGGCGGGATAACCGCGAGGGGTGTCATAAATGTGCAAGGTGCGTATTACCACGACATCAAGATCATATCCCGGATGTAATGACATAGGACGGCGTAGGGACAATCTAGTCCATAGCCCGAGCGGCGACCGGCGGGTCCGAGTATCAAGGACCAGGTCAGGTAATGGCTAGGGAGCGTGGGCCGCCATGCGTCGGTTGTCAGATCCATGGAATGCTGAGGGAGCGTGGGCCACCACGCGTCCGACTGGATTATCCGACCCAGATCCGGATCGGGATACGGGTGTAGTCGACCGAGTGAGGGACGCTCGGGGTTGACCTGACCGACTTTGCCTCGGGGTCGGTCAGTTAGCGCATCGGGGGGTTTCCTGGCTCATGGCATCCCCTAGTGAGGTCTTCGTCGGCCCTTCTATTGGACATTCGCGGCCCCAGGCTGGATGGCTGAGCGGGACAAGCTACCTGTAAGCAAGGCCGGGATCATAAGCGTCCACCTCGAGTCTAGTTGAAGCAGGCGTCGAGTCCCATTGACTGGACTGCCATGTATTGAAGCGAGCCTGACACACCTTAATGGTCTGACCCCTTCTGGGGTCGTCGATGGGCATGTATCCCGATCGGCTGAACCTGTCACATCACCCGTCTCCTCGGTTCTTGCTCCCCGGGATGCCCGAGCATATTCGAATCTCGTGCATTTATTACTGCATTTAATCACTACAACACGTGTCTCCTCATTAGTGTTTCCCCGAGCAACGAGGCGGCCGCCGTCTGCTTGGGCGAATGATGAGAGCGCACATGGGCCACTTTGCCACAGGGACCTTTCTAGGCTCAATCGGACGGCTCACGTCCTTTGTCGCCTATTCTTCGACCCGTCATCGGACGGTCGACATGGCTTTTGGGTTCCTATAAATAGGAACTTACCTGGAGGTTTTTACCATTACATTTTTACTCCCGACATCGAAACACTGTTCCTCAGTCTTCCGCTAGGGTTCCGGCCAGGCATCCTGCTCCGTTCATCTTCTCCGGTGACCTTTCCCCTGGTTAGTCTTCCTTCTCTTGCTCGCTTCTAATGACTTCTTCATCTCTTCCCTCGACCCCCTGGTATACTGTTATGGTGTCCGAGCTTGATTACCACGATCTGGAGGTGATCCGAGCATCCTATCATATTCCCCCGGACTATCATCTTCAATTACCCTCATCCTCCGACCGACCTGCCAAACCTCTAGCGCACTATATTACCATTTCCCGAGACCATCTGCAAGCCGGGCTGCGCTTCCCAATCCATCCCTTCATTATCGCCGTGTGTCGTTACTTCCGCATCAATTTATCTCAATTATCCCCAAACGCCATCCGTCTCCTCTGTGGGTCGGTCATCATCTTTTCTTTGTATCAGATTCCGCTTCGCCCCGACGTCTTTTATTACTTCTTTTGCGCCAAAAGACAAAATCTGGGTGATTTCTTCTTCCAGGCTCGATCTGACACTTCTTTCCTATCGAAACTTCCAACCTCTAACAAGGGTTGGAAGGAACGATATTTCTATATTCGCCCTATCCCGAGCCCGACCTGGCCGGTCGTCTATTTGGTGAATTTTCCTTCTCCCCCACCTCTGCACAAGGACTTCCGAACTTTCCCCAGTATCAATCCGCCTTCTCCAAGATCGGGGGTCGGCATTTCCATGGGGGCATCTGCTATTGAGGACATCCTGTCCGTGTTCGGGCTCAGCCCGCCGCCGCCTCGTCAGCCTTCTACATTCGGTAAGCTCTCTATCCCCTTCTTTTTTCCTTTCATGGCTCACTGACCGTTGTTTATTTCAGTCGCCATGATGAATTCGGCGGCTCCAGAGGAGGGCTACGACGTACCTGCCGTTGAGCTAGAGGCTCGTTTGGTCGAGCGGCACGCTGAGTAGGAGGCGAGTCTCCCGATCGCTGAGGCGGCGCGCCCTGCTTCTCCCGCGCCCGTGCTTGCTAGGGAGGAGATCTCCTGGTCGGGCTCGGAGGATGACCAACCCCTCGCTCTTCGCCGGAAACGAGGACGTTGAGATGATCCCTCGCCTCAACGATCAATTCGGTAGAGGCCTCTCCTTGCCGGCCCAGCGGCAGGCGAGAGGGCAAGGAGCTCGCAGTCGGGGCTCCTACTCCGCCGTCTCCTACACCTCGGGCACTCTCGGAGGATCTGGTCTCTCCACAGTCGGGGGGTCGATCCCGTACCCGGTCGGGGGAGCCTGCCGAGGAGCGTCTGATGCATCTACTACCGCATTCGCTGTCCGATCGGTCCATGAGCATGAGGGTGCCGAGCGGCACGACCGATATACGCAGGACGTCCAACTACACGGTACAATAGCAGACCACTTTCTGTACGACCTACGAGAGAGCAGCTTCCGTGGTCTGAGCGTCTGGGCTGACAACTTTATGGCGACAACCACCCAGGTATACCAATGCTGTTTCTAATTTTATCTTACGCTTTCTTTAGCTGAGGCGCTAACAAGTCCTTCCTCATGCCTTGTAGTTCTGGTCCACGAGTTACAACATGTGTATGTCCATGCTGGGTCACGCCAAGGCTCGATTCCGAGACGAGCGACGAGTGGAGTATCTAAAGGACCGAGTTCGGCACACCCAGCTGGCTTCCGGTGAGGCCTCTATGAACAACTTGAGGGTTGAAGTAATCGGCCTTCAGGACCTGCTGGACCAGGCAAAGGATCAACTGGAGTCCTCCCAGGCACAGATTGTCTCGGCCGATGCGGCGGTGGCTCAAGCGCAACGCCGGGCAACCCAGGCCGAGCACACAGAATGCCGTGCTTAGAGGATCAAGGACCGCCTGCAAGAGGATCACCAGAAGACTCAGGTCGAGCTCCAGGAGGTGAATCAAGCTGTCGAGCCTTTACGTGCACAGCTGGCGGCTAAGTAGCAGGAGGTCGGCTCGTTGACGAGCCAGTTGAGCGCCCAGGTCGAGGAGCTGAATCGGCTGTGCGAGCAGCAGGCGACCTGGGAGGCAGCTCAGGCAGAGCTATGCAGGCTGTGTGAGAGGCAGGCAGACTAGGAGCCAGCTCAGGTGGAGCTGGAGGAGCTGCGGGCATACAAGGCCGGGGAGGCGACTCAGTGGGACGCTTGGCGGGTGGAATTTGTCAACTTCGCGGAGTTCACCCAGCAAGTGTCCGAGCGACTCCGAGCCATGCTTAGGCATCAACAATCCAACATCCTTGAGTAGCTCAAGCAGGGTGGGCACATTGCCCGCAACCTGCCCGCTTGCTCAGTCACGATGTCGGGCATGTCTGCGAACATGCCCGGGGAAGTCTATCGACCCTTCAAGTAAAGGGTCGGGGTTTTGGTTTTTCCTTTTTTATCACTCTATGGAGGCAGTCCTATAGGTTTGTAATGCGTTTTTCCTCAATACAAATTTCCTTCTATGCACCTTCTTCTGACTGTCTCTGCCAAGCATGGCCGACTCGGGCGATTGCTAATGAGAGCGAGTCGAGTGCGAGGATAATCAGCTTATTCGGCTTCGCGAGTGCCTGATGGAGGCATTGGAGCGCAATAGTCTCTAAGTGTCGACCACTCGGGTGAGAGCGTGATTGAGTGACTTAGCCTTATGAGTGGCCGGCCGAGACACTAGAGCGCGATAATTCGCCTGTATAAGGGGAGGTCAGTGATGCTAATGCTGATCGATTGCAATTTGGAGAACAAAGCTTGCAATGAAGAATTTTGCAAAATTGAATGAAGAATTTCAGATCAAGTTTTAACCAATTCAAGCAAACTAAAACCGGAAATGGACTTGCAAGGGCTATATGCAGAAATGTCTAAATGCAGAAATGTTTTGCAAAATTCAGAAACTTATTTGGAAGCTAAAACCAAACTCAACTGAGACTTCAGAAACTACAGGAAACAAGGTAAACTGCAGCAAGTCTTTTCGAATTGCAGAAATGAAGATTCAATGCAGAACAGGAATGGAGAATTTCAGCAACATTCAAATGCAAAAGTGCCAAATCGATTGAAGGAATTCACAGCAACTAGATGCAACTACAGATTCAGCTGCAGAAATCACAAACTAAGACTTAGAAGAAAAAAATGCAGAAAGAAATGCTCTCTTAATACACAATTTCAGGAACTGATACTTGCAAAATATTTGATGGATTGCAGAAATTGAAATTGGATGGCAGAATTGGAAACCGAAATGCAGAAATTTAGCTGACTTTTGCAGGGATAAACTGAACATAAATGGGCTGACATCAAGTGTGAAAGTTCACTCAAAGTTGAGTTTAACTTGGTACAGCTCCAAATTGAATTGTTATTTGATACAAAGAAAGGAGTTGATAGCTGGATACGCAGAAATCAGATATGAGTTTCAGAAATAAGGTTGCGCAGAACTGAAAACTGCAAATGAAGAAATGAAATCGAAATTCTGAATAAACCAGACAAAACACAAGCTGAACTAAATACAATAGCACACTAAAGTCTTCGTTTAACTTCAAGAATGAAAATTATAATGAATTAACTACAAGGCTACTGATACTCTAAAAACTGGCTGATACGAAATTGCAGAAAACAGGGCTAAAATGGGACTGATACGCAAGCTAAGGAAATGGCACGCAACAATTAAACATCAAAGCAATTGAAACTAGAAGCTATTGTCCACTAAACTAACTCGCTAGCTAATTTACTTGCCAAATTGAAGCTTAACTACTGCAAAAACCATTCAAAACGAAAATTACAGAAACTGAATAGAAATCAGAAACGGAAATGAGATGCAGAAATGAAATTACAGCTACAAACAATGAAATTAGCTAAATAACTAAGCCTCAATCCTCCCTAATCTCAAGATCTTCTTGGTCGTCAATCAAGAGCTGGCTTCGAACCCCTAGGCTCAGCAAATCAATGGAAAACAGATTTGATTGATGAACTTGGCTCAAACTGCATCAGCTGGGAAGTTTTCGATCCTAACTCTTCAATCTCGGTTGTTGAGCTGCGATGTTGATTTGGATACGACCTGAGCTCACCTGAGAACCCCTACAAGCAGCTCAGATCGTCGGAAATGGTTTGTAGCCAAGATTTCAGTGCTCGGACCACAGATGATGCCGAAACCCTCAAACACCTCTGTCCGGATGAAATTTGAGCTGAAATCTCGATCGAAACAGTCTTCCAAGGATTCAGATGATGATCAGATGGAGAAATTGAGGGGTCGCGCCCCTTGGATGAAGAAATTGCTGAAGAAAACTAAAACTAGCTGAAGAACTCGGTTGCGGCGAAGAAGACGCGACAAGGAGAAGAACAGTGGAACATTTGATTAAATACTTAAGCATGGACGGCTGCGATTGATTTGAGGAAATCCAACGGCTGATCTTGCTCTGATTGGAGCCAAACTTTGATGATGATGATCTGGGGTCAGGATCTGCCTCGTGGTAGTTCGGATCCTCCAGATGTGCAACGGATGGTCCAGATCAACTTAGTCTTTGAATGGACGATCTAGAGCCCTCCGAGCTTGATCCAACGGTTGATTTAGCTCTGATTGGGATGAAACCTTCAGATCATGATCAGGGTACTTGATCAACCCTAGCCCTAGCTCGGATTGCTTCAGATTGCCCCGGATGGCTCAGATCTAGCCGCTCTTGAATCGGACGGCCCGGATTAATCGTAAGCTTGATAATTCGATCCGGTTCCACTCCCGACTCAAGTTTGACCCAGTATGCCCTAGGTCCAGGATCCTTTCATGCCTACAAAAATATATCAGAGAATTAGTGGCTAATTAATCCAAATATGTGTAAATTTACAATTAAGTCCAAAATAAGAGGAAATCCTAAAACCAAGGGTAAAATCACAATTAAGCAATAAAAACATAGGTCAAACATGGATTTTAGCAATTAAAATAATCAACAAAATGGTATCTATCAACTCCCCCACACTTAACCTTGAGCGTCTCGCGAAACTACTAAGTATGTATCCCCAAGATTTTCTTAAGCATAATTAGAAGCAAATGAAAAGAAATTACCTAAGGTTGTCAATTCTCATAAATCTAAGCTCTATGGATTAGTATCTTGTCCTTAAATCAACAACATAGCCTTTTCATCCATCATGAGTCATTGAGATGAATTCAAATCACTAGCCCTTTCAAGGAAAATTTTGGTGGCTCTCTCCTTAAGTTCTAAGTTGATGATGGAAGTGGAGCTCACTCAAACACATATGCTTCTGCACTACCATAGGCTTGCTTATTGTCTAATCTCCACCATTATTCATGATTAGGATCAACATCTACAAAAACAAGTGAAAACATGGAAAATGGTAAGAAATGCTATAAAAATCAAGAACAATGGAAATATTGGGTAAAGTGGAGGACTTGGTTGCTCAAAAATATTTCCAATGCACTTTGCTTCTTTTTACAGTCCTCTAGTGATTTCAAAAGTGTGGTGAAGTCCAATTTGAATAATTCCTTTGATTTGGGTGAAGAAAAACCTATTTGATCTCCTTGTGCCAAGTTTGCTCTTGTGTGCCATTTTTCTTCCTTCTCTTCTTTTTTTTTTTCTTTTTCAGATCAGATTTGCTCCACTTCAGATTCATGACATTTCTCTGATCTCTCAAAACAATAGCATCAATAGTATTTGCATCAAATGATAGTGGAGAATTTGAATTGTCCACTTGAAAATGGCTAAGTAGGTGAGTTGATCACTGCCACTTTTTTTTTTCTTTGATCTCATCCATTTGCCTTTACTTGAAATCTGCTCACCAAGAAGTTGACTTCAAGGAAAACATCCTGCAACTTCTGTTAATGATTCAGTAGTAAATTGAAAAAGAAAAACCAAATTCAATTTTGACTTGATACAAATCTTGTGACTAAACTGCTTGTATGAAAATTTCTGCACTTAAACTCAGATTTGTTCCAGCTGCAATTCAGCTCCCATTCTCAACCCTTCAATTCAGACTTTAACATGATGTTCCCGATCTATATTTCTGTTTGATACAATCTGATACAGATTTCAGCTGCAATCAGCTGAAAATTCAGATTGTGTTCTGCATAAACTGGTTTTGCACAGAATTTTTCCAGCCTTCTTCGGTTCTGATTTCATCCAATTTTCTTCACCTTGGATTCGGCACTGAATTAGCATCAATTGGATTCATGCTTCCTAAATCAGCATTTCCTTGTCGGTTTCAAACAGAATTTGCATGATGGGTTGGCTGAATTCAATTGGAAGTTGGCACAAAACTCCCTTACTAGCCTCTTCACTGAAAATTCTGCACAGATTCAATTCAACTTCATTCAAACTTCTCAGCCTTCAATTCAGGCTTAAACAAAGGGCTGTCAACAATTCTTGGTCCACATCATTTCCGATCTAAGTTAGCTCCTCAAAATTTTTTTTTCTTTTTTTTCTTCACTTTGGCAAATAAAGTTTCATTTGCGTGCCACTTTAAACTTGAATGTGCAGATTTTTTTTATTTTTTATTTTCATTCATTGCCACTTGGATCTTCAAAGTATGATAAAGACTCTAGATGTTCCACTTGCTTCCATCCTCTTGCTCAGTTTTGGAATTCAAATTCAACTCACTTGGCATCTTTTGGCTTCAACTTGGCAAATTTTTTTTTCTTTTTGACATGAAATACATCCAAAACTTTAGTCACTCCCCCACACTTAAATCTTTGTCCGTCTCGGGCAAAATAGCATTAGAAACATTTAAAGCAAACAAGTCCATAGAAAAATGGGTAAGCGTAGGAGATAATTAAAGAAAAAGAGAATAAACATGATTATTGCTAAAAATTGATGTGGAAAGGAAAACAAATGGATTAGCCTCTATAGATGTGATCCAATCATTGAAATATGATTTTGAAAGAACCTAAGCAAGTTCTAGAGCACAATAACATATGTGTGTCATAAATATAAGACTAATTCTCACTAGGCAAAAATAATTCATCTCAAGTCCTCAATTAAGAATCTAAAACCAAATAGTACTCAAGCATCCAAGATTTCATCCATTAGCTTAAACCTTAAGTCTTAACAACCAAATTTAATTTATTTTCAAGAGATTCTAAAATAACATGAAGATAACCTAGAGCTAAAAGAAATAACATGCATTTATTGACAAGGACTCAATTTAAAAGAAAATTCTACTTCTAAAAAGCATAAAAAATGAAACATGCAATAAAAGAAAATACAAGCAGAATCAAACTCCCCTTTATTCTGGTGGACGGAGCCTATCCAGAAGTAGCCTCCATCGTGGTAGTGGAGAGGTATGAGTGGTTGAAAGTATTAGGACTCCCCCACACTTGAATTTTGCAGAAATATGTTCAGGTGGCCGCAGGCGATTTAGGTTCAAAATCCATTGAAGGAATGGAGGGCTATGGATTAAAGTAAGATCTTCTCCTCCTTCTTGATGCCTTTCAGAAGTCCTTCCAGGAGGTTGAAGTCTGTTCAGTTGGAGCACCCACTCCTGAAGTCTTCTGGACCCTGCAAAACAATGTAATACCTCTCTCAATCATGCAGGGTCAGAAAGAAATAAAATAATATCAGTCTCTGCATGAAATGAATCCAAAACTGCATCATATCCAATTAAATCAAATTCTGGTACCTCAATGAAATTTTCAAAATAATTTCCTACAAAATTTACATCCAGATACTCATCACAAATAAAGAAATCAATTTCTGGTACATCAATAGAAATTTCACAATTATTTTCCATCCAGGGTGTATCAAGCAATATATCACAGCCAATAAAATCAATCTCAGATACCTCCAAAAGTTTTTCACATTCAACCTCAGCATAAGATATAGCAAGAGATTCATCAAAATAAATAACATCAATTTTAGGCAGTTCTAAAAAATTTTCACTATCCATATCCACAAAAGATGTATCAAGTGATTCATCATAACAAACAACATCAATTATAGGTGCCTCTAAAATTATTTCACAATCCATATTTACAAGAGATGTATCAGGTAATGCATTATGACTGAGGAAATCAATATTTGGTACCTCTATTGGATTTGCACAAACAATCTCTACACAAGGTATATCAATAAATTCATCAGAATCAATAAGGTCAGCACTAGGTACCTCGCTGAATTTTTCTGAAGAAAGGGGAGAAATACTTACCTGAGCGTGCTGGAGAATACCTGGAGGTTCTACAAGGGTAGATGTATCCATGGCCTCCTCCTGGTCAAGTACATGCTCCTCTTCAGCCTCAGACTCTGGTGGACACTCAACTAAAGCAGGTGATCCTTGGGTGCTTGCTTCCACCATGCAAGTCCCTACACTTTCTGGTTTATCCTTTGAATCTTCTAATGTACCAGTCAACTGTGGTGGTCCCTGGGGCTTAGTGCAATCCCCTACACCTATGGAATCATCTCCTATGCATGTTTCCTCTGTAATATCTGCAACAACAACATTAGAAAAATTAGGACCATTAATAACACTATCATCACCAAATAAAAGATGAGAATGGTCCTGTGGAGCTTCAGTTTCTTCTTCTGGAGCTGAAAAATTTGAAAATAAATTTTGAGTAGGAATCTCCGGAGGGATGCATGCTGTAGGTGCCCAATATTTGATGATTTCTTCATCTTCTTCTTCTATCAAATTTGCAAGATTACTTGAAGAAGGACTTGGCCATGCATTAGGGTCACCTTGAACTGATATAAAATCAACTCCGGGGCTCTCAGAATTAAAAGGAACTTGAGAATATAACTGATCTGATCTTTGGGCTTTTATCTGATTCAAATCACTAGCCACTTGTTCCATTTGCCTTTCGAGGTTTTGGATTCCTTGTTGAAACATTTGTTGAAATTGAGACTGTGGGGGTTGATAAAATGGTTGAATAGGCTGATTAAATTGCTGAAAATTTGGTTCACAAGTTGGTGGAGGTGGCTGAAAATTGTAGCCCTGAAATTCTTGGATCTGAGGTTGAAATTGTGGTGGTGAAAACTCAATTTGAGTGGGCTGAAAATTCTGGTTTTGTTGCTGAAAATTCTGATTAATGGGCTGTGTGGGCTGGAAAAATAGTTGGTTTTGAGGTGGAAATGTTTGAAACGATTGACAATCTTGCTGCCCTTGTTGATATGGCTGGAATTGAGGTTGAAATTGATTATGTCCATGCTGAAAACTTGCAAAAGGCTGCTGGAAATTTTGGTTAAAATGCTGAAATTCTTGCCGAAATTGTTGGAATTGTTGTGGTGGCTGGAATTGCTGTATTTGGGGCTGAAAATCTTGGAATAGTGGCTGCCCATTCTGAAAATTCTGACTTGGCTGAAAATCCGGCTGAAATTGTTGGAATTGTGGTTGAAATGATTGTGGTGGCTGCTGAAATTGTTCTAGTTGCTGGAATTGCTGATTTGGTTGCTCAAAAACTGAAAATTGGGGCTGCCTATTCTGATTTGGTGGCTGGAAAATTGGTAGACTTGGCTGAAAATCTGGCTGAAATTGATGGAATTGCTGTGGTTGCTCGAATTGTTGTAATGGTGGCTAAAATTGAGGCTGACAAAACTGATTTGGTTGTTGAAAATTCAAATAGGGCTGTTGAAAATCTTGAATTGGTTGCTGAAATTGCTGGAAAGGCTGAAATTGTGGCTGAGGTGGCTGAATCGACAGCTGGTGAGTAGATGACTGAGCTTTATGTTTTTGTTGGTATTCCAACACCTTACACTGAAATTTCAACTCCACCAATGCCTCTTTTATCTCTTTACAGAACTCTGGTGACCACATTTTGATCTTGCAGCCCTGTCACAAAACAAACAAGAAAAAATGGCAGCAACCGTATACAAAAGAATAAGCAACAGAAAATAGAACCCAATGATATGTCAAAAAGTATACAAGCAAAAATCAAACAAATCAACTAGTTGCTTCCCCGGCAACGGCGCCAAAAATTTGATAGGCCCAAATGAGCTAGATTAAATTGTCACGAAAGTGTGGGACCATCAGATTTAAATGTGAATGAATAGCTGGAAACCCTTTTTGCAATCAAAATGTGAAAACGTAGTAAAGGGGCCACATGTCGTATTTTTCTCGGGGCTAGTTGACGTTGTGTGATTCGAGCTTGTATTTGTGTCGTTTGTGTTTTCGGGTTTCAAATGTGATTTGGGTTTTGGGTTTCAATCTGAAATGAAATCGCAATAAAATACAAGATGCATGCCTCCAAAACTTTATACACACTAATAAAGCTTAGGTGCCGAGATGAGGCTACCATTCAAAGACAAGTTGAGTGCGAATGAACTGATTTCAAGCACAAGCACGCACTAAAGTATATGTTTAATCTGATAAAAAACAGTGCTGAGGCTGAACGTTATAACTTACAGAATTCCACCAACTCAGCACACAAAAGAGAATTAATCAAAAACATGATTCATGAATTGAGACCCCTTGCAAACACTGCAAACTGAGACTTCAGGATTGAAGTAGGTCCATTAAGCTTAGAAAGCAAGGCTATTAGTGAATAAGTTTACAAGAGTTGAAGGAAGAAATTTAACATCCAAATTCAGATCCAAAGCAGACACATCTTGAAGCAAAAAAAATTCAAAACTGAAATGTAGAGCAAGGGTAGATTTCAGCAACTTGGCAAGCAACAAAGAAACTGATGTGTCTAAGATGATGTTAATGCTGATCGATTGCAATTTGGAGAACAAAGCTTGCAATGAAGAATTTTGCAAAATTGAATGAAGAATTTCAGATCAAGTTCTAACCAATTCAAGCAAACTAAAATCGGAAATGGACTTGCAAGGGCTATATGCAGAAATGTCTAAATGCAGAAATGTTTTGCAAAATTCAGAAACTTATTTGGAAGCTAAAACCAAACTCAACTGAGACTTCAGAAACTGCAGGAAACAAGGTAAACTGCAGCAAGTCTTTTCGAATTGCAGAAATGAAGATTCAATGCAGAACAGGAATGGAGAATTTCATTAACATTCAAATGCAAAAGTGCCAAATCGATTGCAGGAATTCACAGCAACTAGATGCAACTACAGATTCAGCTGCAGAAATCACAAACTAAGACTTAGAAGAAAAAAATGCAGAAAGAAATGCTCTCTTAATACACAATTTCAGGAACTGATACTTGCAAAATATTTGATGGATTGCAGAAATTGAAATTGGATGGCAGAATTGGAAACCGAAATGCAGAAATTTAGCTGACTTTTGCAGGGATAAACTGAACATAAATGGGCTGACATCAAGTGTGAAAGTTCACTCAAAGTTGAGTTTAACTTGGTACAACTCCAAATTGAATTGTTATTTGATACAAAGAAAGGAGTTGATAGCTGGATACGTAGAAATCAGATATGAGTTTCAGAAATAAGGTTGCGCAGAACTGAAAACTGCAAATGAAGAAATGAAATCGAAATTCTGAATAAACCAGACTAAACACAAGCTGAACTAAATACAATAGCACACTAAAGTCTTCGTTTAACTTCAAGAATGAAAATTATAATGAATTAACTACAAGGCTACTGATACTCTAAAAACTGGCTGATACGAAATTGCAGAAAACAGGGCTAAAATGGGACTGATACGCAAGCTAAGGAAATGGCACGCAACAATTAAACATCAAAGCAATTGAAACTAGAAGCTATTGTCCACTAAACTAACTCGCTAGCTAATTTACTTGCCAAATTGAAGCTTAACTACTGCAAAAACCATTCAAAACGAAAATTACAGAAACTGAATAGAAATAAGAAACGGAAATGAGATGCAGAAAAGAAATTACAGCTACAAACAATGAAATTAGCTAAATAACTAAGCCTCAATCCTCCCTAATCTCAAGATCTTCTTGGTCGTCAATCAAGAGCTGGCTTCGAACCCCTAGGCTCAGCAAATCAATGAAAAATAGATTTGATTGATGAACTTGGCTCAAACTGCATCAGCTGGGAAGTTTCCGATCCTAACTCTTCAATCTCAATTGTTGAGCTGCGATGTTGATTTGGATACGACCTGAGCTCACCTGAGAACCCCTACAAGCAGCTCAGATCGTCGGAAATGGTTTGTAGCCAAGATTTCAGTGCTCGGACCACAGATGATGCCGAAACCCTCAAACACCTCTGTCCGGATGAAATTTGAGCTAAAATCTCGATCGAAACAGTCTTCCAAGGATTCAGATGATGATCAGATGGAGAAATTGAGGGGTCGCGCCCCTTGGATGAAAAAATTGCTGAAGAAAACTAAAACTAGCTGAAGAACTCGGTTGCGGCGAAGAAGACGCGACAAGGAGAAGAACAGTGGAACATTTGATTAAATACTTAAGCATGGACGGCTATGATTGATTTGAGGAAATCCAACGACTGATCTTGCTCTGATTGGAGCCAAACTTTGATGATGATGATCTGGGGTCAGGATCTGCTTCGTGGTAGCTCAGATCCTCCAGATGTGCAACGGATGGTCCAGATCAACTTAGTCTTTGAATGGACGATCTAGAGCCCTCCGAGCTTGATCCAACGGTTGATTTAGCTCTGATTGGGATGAAACCTTCAGATCATGATCAGGGTGCTTGATCAACCCTAGCCCTAGCTCGGATTGCTTCAGATTGCCCCGGATGGCTCAGATCTAGCCGCTCTTGAATCGGACGACCCGGATTAATCGTAAGCTTGATAATTCGATCCGGTTCCACTCCCGACTCAAGTTTGACCCAGTATGCCCTAGGTCCAGGATCCTTTCATGTCTACAAAAATATATCAAAAAATTAGTGGCTAATTAATCCAAATATGTGTAAATTTGCAATTAAGTCCAAAATAAGAGGAAATCCTAAAACCTAGGGTAAAATCACAATTAAGCAATAAAAACATAGGTCAAACATGGATTTTAGCAATTAAAATAATCAACAAAATGATATCTATCAGTGAGACGCTAGGTCGGTCGGTACTCCGGAGCGTGAGCCACCACGCGTCCGAATGGGAGCCGAGTCGAGGGGTTTGTGGGAGCATGCGCACTTATACCTCGTGAGAGCGAGGGTCTGACTTCTCGGTCGGGGCATCCCAGGGAGCATGGGCCGCCACGCGTCCGGCTGGGAGTCGAGCCGAGGGTCGTGGGAGCATGCCCACTTATAACTCGCGAGAGCGAGAGCCTGGCTTCTCAGTCGGGGACATCCCAGGGAGCGTGGGCCGCCACGCGTCCCACTGGGAGCCGAGCCGAGGGTCATGGGAGCATGCCTACTTATAACTCGCGAGAGCGAGAGTCTGGTTTCTCGGTCGGGGGCATCCCAGGGAGAGTGGGCCGCCACGCGTCCAACTGGGAGCTGAGCCGAGGGTCGGGGGAGCATGCCCACTTATAACTCGCGAGAGCGAGACTCTGGCTTCTAGGTCGGGGACATCCCTGGGAGCGTGGGCTGCCACGCGTCCGGTTGGGAGCCGAGCCGAGGGATTCATGGGAGCATCCCCCCCCAAAGATTTACTAGGGGTCGGGACCGGTCTAGCCCTTTCCGCCCCGGTTGCTTGTCGGCGGGTCACTGTCTTTTTGACTGTCCCATCCATCCTAGCCGTGATACGAGCTGCTTCGTATCTTTCCTTATGATGACTGCATTAATTGGCGGAGACACGTGTCCCCCGATGAGCGGTTTCTCGGGCGACGAAGCGATTGTTACCGGAACCGATGCCTACGGAGACGAAGAGTCTGCCTCTGGGAATGTTCGCGCGTCTTGTCGAGCCTCGAGATTCCCCGCGGTCTTAATCGGAGGGCTCGGACTCGCTCCCACCTTCTCCTTAGGCTTTCGTCTGATGGCGAGGATTTGTCGCTGGCCCTTATATATATAGGCGCCTAATCAACGGATCTCCCCCTCACATCTTCTCTTCCGGTGCCCCTTTGCTGCTTTCGCCGCTGTCAAGAGCCCCGACGTCTTCCATTTTTCGGTTCTCTTCTCCGGTAGCCCTGTGTCTTTTTTGTGACATGATGTTGGCGGCGGCCTTGAAGGAATTGAAGGGTTCCTTTTGGACGATGTCGAACTCGTTGCTCAAGCCGGCGAACCTTCAGCTACCCCGGCGTCTGCTTCTCCGGCGATAGCTTCCATCGACGCACCCTCTTCGAGTAAGGAGAAGGTGTCGGAGGGGGAGGTGCCGACTTCCGATCTTGAGGTCCAAGACGCGGACACCTAGCCGCTGGAGACCAGGTGCCAAGGGGATCGACCGGCCAACCCTTCACCCCCATTTGAGACTACCACCACCCCTCCTTCCAGGAAGAGGACCCGAGTTGCGCCCCCTACGGTGATTTCTTCGCCGACGACTCCTGTTCTGCCCGTGTCTGTGCCCATTACTCCAGCACCCTCTATTCAAGGGGCCACTCTGCCTGAGCCCCCTCCGACCCAGGCCGGTTCTTCGGGCGTATGGGTCGATAGGCCACCCGTCCTCTTCCTGAGGGAGCTACAGGTCCCTGTCCCTTGCATCTAGTTTTGCCGTCTCGGGCGGATCATGCCACGACCTATGAGACTCCTGTCACTGTGCCGCATGAGTTGGCTCGAGTAGTCCACTTGTACGGTCCACTAAGCGGCCAATTGCATCAAGGCCTTTGGGAGTCTGATTACCAGGACCCGATTAGCAGGGCTAACACCCTCGTACCGGCACATAGTCAGACACGTTTTATTAACGGTTGGTGCTTATTTTTCCACGGATTTTTCCTTAGGCTTACGTTTGGTTTTCCTTCGCTCTGCAGTTCTTCGGCTCGGTCTATGATTCAACCGTTTGTCTTATAAGTCAGGTTCGGGCCCTACGACAGCCTGAATCCCGAGCGGATAGACTGGAGGCTCAACTTCGCCACGCGCCGCTGAGGTCCAATGAGGAGGACCTAATCAGTCTGCGGGCCGAGAACTTGGTTCTTCAAGATCGCGCGACCCACGCGGATGCGCACCTTACGGAGCTTCAGGCGGAACTGGTCTCGGCCAATGAGTCGGTTGTCCAGGCGCGGCTCAAAATCGCCAGTCTGGAACGTTCAGAATACCAAGCCTGGGCCCTTGAACACCAGGCTCAGGCAGAGCTGGCCAAGGTCAAGGCGGAGCTCCGGGAGGCGCGCCAGTCAACTGCTGTGCTACGTGTCGATTTGACTGTCAAAGAGGAGGAGTTGAACGCTTGCTCAAGAGACCTTACCCTGCTCAGGAGGCAGTATGCCTCCTGGGGGTCAGAGCTAGAGACGGTTCAGAAGGAGCTGGAGGCGGTACGGGCTTATGCCGTGTCCTAGTGACACGCCTGTAGGCCTTAAGCAGCCGTTGTGGGAGGCGCTCCCTTGCTTTTTTCTTTTTGGTAGAGGCCCAACCTCGTTTTTTGTAGTAGGACCACTATGAATGCAAGTCTTTTCCCTTCGTGCTTCTGTACTGGTGTTTGGCACGAGTGACTCAAGTGGGAAGACGATCGATCAACTCGGCCTCGCGTGTGTCATGCTTGAGCTTGGGCGATTCTAAGCGTTAATCACTCGGGTAAGCGCATCGTCGGCTGAGTCGACCTCTCGAGTGACCATCTCAAACACTTGAGTATGAGAGTTTCAGTCATTAAGAGAATTTGAATTCCATACATGGAACCGAGCGCTTTCAGTTGCCAACTCGATTAATTTAGAGCATCGCTATCGAGTTACTTCACCCGGGGGCAGTCGCACGCCCAGTTGGGAAATCAGGCTCAGGAGGCCACTAGGACTCTCCTGTTCATAGCTTGTATGAAGGCGAGTGATTAGAAGTTTGGCCGGGTATTACCCAGGGAGCAAGGGTTGCCGCACGCCCAACTGGGAGCCGAGCCGAGGGTCGTGGGAGCATGCCCACTTATAACTCGCGAGAGCGAGAGTCTGGCTTCTCGGTTGGGGACATCCTAGGGAGCGTGGGTCGCAACGAGTCCGACTGGGAGCTGAGCCGAGGGTCGTGGGAGCATGCCTACTTATAACTCGCGAGAGCGAGAGTCTGACTTCTCGGTCGGGGACATCCCAGGGAACGTGGGACGCCACACGTCCGACTAGGAGTCGAGCCGAGGGTCGTGGGAGCATGCCCACTTATAACTCGCAAGAGAGAGAGTCTGGCTTCTCGGTCGGGGACATCCCAGGGAGTGTGGGCCGCCACCCGTCCGGCTGGGAGCCGAGCTGAGGGTCGTGGGAGCATGCTCACTTATAACTCGCGAGAGTAAGAGTTTGGCTTCTCGGTCGAGGACATCCCAGGGAGCGTGAGCCGCCACGCGTCCGACTAGGAGCCGAGCCGAGGGTCGTGGGAGCATGCCCACTTATAACTTGCGAGAGAGAGAGTCTGGCTTCTCGGTCGGGGACATCCAAGGGAACGTGGGCCGCCACGCGTCCGACTGGGAGCCGAGCCTAGGGTCGTGGGAGCATGCCCACTTATAACTCGCGAGAGCGAGAGTTTGGCTTCTCGGTCGGGGACATCCCAGGGAACGTGGGCCGCCACGCGTCCGACTGGGAGCCGAGATGAGGGTCGTGGGAGCATGCCCACTTATAACTCACGAGAGCGAGAGTCTGGCTTCTCGGTCGGGGACTGTTAGTGATATGAGAGAAGTGTCCTAAGGCAATTGCCTTATGATTGTAAAACATTTATATTAATAAATGATAATTCACTATTTGAGTATACACGCTTGTGTATTTGATTGGGATCTTAAACTCATCTACTGAATGTCCGCAATACAACTCACAACATAAGAGAATTTGTGATGAGATCACAACTAGTGATTATCTCTAAATGCGCAAATTTGAAGTATTGAAAATATCCCTAGTCGATGAATTGATAAAAACGGACACTATCAATTCTGTTGAGACTAGCATGGGTTATTCTCTAATCAGCTGATTCTCACTGGCTGGTGACATTGGGATGTCCGGAGATAAACATGGATGCTAGTTAAGGGAACTAGTTCATTGGAGTGACTAGCTGTAAGACTTCATATGGGAATCTACATGTAGATATGTCAATGAAGATCTTACTGCGGCTTAAGTGCGATGTTCCTTTGACTTGCGGTGTTCAAGTCATCTTGGTCATGGAGACTTATACTTTGACATCTTAAGCAAGCATCTCCAAGGAGGTGTGGACCCAGGATGATCGGGTGTAAGCCGAAGTGCCCGAAGATGTTTGAACAGCCTACAAAGGATTCACCACTCCTTGCGAGGAGATGTATACCCAAGTCTATCGTCGGATTGTTACTCAAAGCCTCTGGCCAGAGCATATCATGTTTAGAGTGAGAGTCTCTAAAATACATGAGAGTAATTAGAAATCCAAAGGACGAGAAAGACATTACTTGGGCTAGGTGTGACGTAGTCAGCCTAGTGGGGACTGACACCATAGACCGTGTCCTGAACCAAGTGGGTATAAGGTGCTGAAGGGAATGGGGCACGATTCATTAGAGCTGCTGAAGGGTTTCAGAATAATTTCTTCTGGGGTCAAACCGTTGATCTTTCGATTAATTGGGGATCATGATGTACTACTAGGTGCCACTCATGATCGTTCTATAATTTGTTGATTATAGATGGCCAACATAAATCGAAAGCCTATTTAGTCACACGCACTACGAGTAATCCGAGGGATTTAAAACGAGTTGAAAATTGGATTTTCCGATCAAGAGAAATAAGTCGAATCTGAGTTAGTCAGAGGCGCAATGGAAGCTAAAAATGGCTAAGTCTTTTGAAGGCTTTTTGGGCGAATTAAATGAGTTTAATTCGCGATCGGTTCGGGTCGGTTTTGGCCGGCCAAAGAGGGTGTTAACCCTCCTTGGGTGGCCGGCCATTAAAGGGAGAAAAACCAATTTAATTGGTTTAATTAATAAGATAAATCCAGCGCGATTTATTTTATAAATTATGGATAAATAAATTTGTATAGAGAAATTTATATAAATAAATTTATAGAAATTTATTCTTTTATAGAAGATTAAAATAATCCATGAATTGGGTTTATTTTAATTTTACAAAATCAATTATGAATTGATTTATCCATAATAAGAATGTTTATAAATTTCTTATAAAATTTATTCCATAATTTAAAGAGAAGAAGAATAAGTTTTATTATAAATTAGTTTATAATAAAGACTTGGTTTAAACGGAATTAATTCATAAGAATTTATAGGATAAATTTCTTATGATAAATAATTAGTTTTATTATAAAGTTAGTTATAATAAAATTCATAAGAGAATTTATAGGATAAATCTCTTATGATAACTAATTTGTTTTATTATAAATTGTTTATAATAAGACTAGGCTTAAATGGAATAATTAATAAGAAAATTTATAAGATAAATTTCTTATAACTAATTCCGTTAATTCCGTTAATTCGGTTTAGAGGAAGACTTAGCAAAGGAGTTGCTACTATATAAAGGAACCAAAGGCTAGCCCTTATTGCTAACGAAAATAATTAAGAGATTAATTATTCTCTCCCTCTCTCTCTTCTCTTCTCTTCTCCTCCTCTTCTCCTTCCCATTAGGGCCGGCGCCCTTCCTCTTGCTTAGGGCCGGCGCCTCCCTCTCACACCCTAGGGCCGGCGCATCCTAGGGTTGCCGTGAGCTATACGAAGAAGAAGAACCACAACAAGAAGAAGAAGAAGCGGATAGCGACTCCTCTCCTCTCGGAATTCGATTCCGTTACTTCTTGTTGGTTAGTTTTCCTAATTTTTCTCTTAACCTTCTAGTTGTGCCTTCCGAGAATCTAGTAGTTCTCGTCGGCACAAAACTCGTGACTTTGCGAAGTCATCCCGAAGAGAACTCGGCGTGGACGCGAATAGAGGCGAAGCTTCCAAGGGACGCTACGGTTGGATCTCGTCCCTTTCTTCAAGTTACGCGAGGTATAAAAGTAATTTAGTTTACTTTTCCGCAAACTTTTATTTTATGATTATGTCGATACACTATAAGGTTGCATGCTAGATACGAAGTTAAAATAATTTAGGAAATTATTTTATGCAAACTCTTCCGCTGCACGTAAAAATTTTAAATTTTACGAACTCGTATCCTTGTCGACATGCACCCGGTCCCAACAGGGACATCCCTGGGAATGTGGGCCATCACGCGCCCGACTGGGAACCGAGCCGAGGGTCGTGGGAGCATGCCCACTTATAACTCGCGATAGCGAGGTTCTGGCTTCTCGGTCGGGGACATCCCAGGGAGTGTGGGCTGCCACGCGTCTGGCTGAGAGCCGAGGGTCATGAGAGCATGCCTACTTATAACTCGCGAGAGCGAGAGTCTGGCTTTTCGGTCGGGGACATCCCAAGGAGCGTAGGCCGCCACACGTCCGACTGGGAGCCGAGCCGAGGGTCGCGGGAGCATGCCCACTTATAACTCGCGAGAGCGAGAGTCTGACTTCTCGATCGGGGGCATCCCAGGGAGTGTGGGCCGCCACGCATCTGGCTGGGAGCCGAGACGAGGGTCGTGGGAGCATGCCCACTTATAACTCGCGTGAGTGAGAGTCTGACTTCTCGGTCGAGGACATCCCAGGGAACGTCGGTCGCCACACGTCTGACTGGGAGCCGAGCCGAGGGTGGTGGCAGCATGCCCACTTATAACTCGTGAGAGCGAGAGTCTGGCTTCTCGGTCAGGGACATCCTAAGGAGCGTGGGCCGCCACGCGTCCGACTGGGAGCCGAGCCGAGGGTCATGGGAGCATTCCCACTTATAACTCGCGAGAGCGAGAGTCTGGGACACTTTACCATTTATCCGAGAAGGCGGATCTTCTTATATTCCTGTGAGATTACAGAGTACTACTTTTTAACAGCCGGCCTGGCGAGAGCTTCTTGGACTGGCCCACCTGAAATCATGTGCACTCCTCCTCGAATGGCGTTTTGTCGGCTGGCCTGCTGCTCCTCTATCTCGCCCGACTCGACTTGCTCTTCTACTGGGAACAAGCCCCGAGCGAGCTGGGGCTCGCGTTCAAGTCCTCTGTACGCTGTGGAGAGGTGTTGACCTCCTCGACCTGGGTCATGCTCGGGGGAGGTTTGACTTCTTCGTCCTTGGGTGGCTGTCTGGGGAGGGTGACCCTGTCCGAACTGACGACACTCTTCCGTGTCGTGGGTGTGGCTGTGATGGAACGTACAGTAGGGCCTCCAGCGGGTCGGTAGACACCCCTGAGCCACTTGCTGCACTTGTCGATGCTTTCTTCGGCTCGGTCAGCGGACCCCCGTGGGCCGCGAATGGGCCCGCTCGGCGGTCGGTTAGACTACACGGGAGTCGGGAGTGGCGCGTTGGCCAGCTCCTTCTTCCGAGTGGCCAATGCCTCCTCCACATTGATGTATTTGACGACCTTTCCTAACAAGATGTCAAAGTCTTTGGGGGGCTTCCGGATAAGCGAGCGAAAGAAATCTCCCTCTTACAGTCCTTGGGAGAAAGCGCTGATCAAAACTTTGGGGCGGCATTTGGCACGTCAGGTGCCACCCCATTGAATCTCTTAATGTAGGTCCGGAGTGATTCCTTCGGCCCTACTTCAAGGCAAACAAGTTGATACTTGTCTTGTGATGCCGTCGGCTACTAGCGAAGTGCTGAAGAATATCCTCCTAAGCTCCCCAAAGCTGGAGACCGGCCCATTGGAGATCTGGGCGAACCACCGTTGAGTGGGTCCAGAGAGCGTTGTCAGGAATGCTCGACACTTTACATCCTCTGGATATTGGTGCAGCAGGGTGGCACTTTCGAACTTCATGAGATGCTCTTCGGGGTCGGTGGCCCCTGCGTACTCGGGTATGGTGAAGAATCTGAGGTGCCTGGGAACCAGATCCTCCAAGATCCACAAAGCAAAAGGGATGTGCATCCGAGCGGGCGGTAGTGCTGCGACTGGGGCCTTTCCCTTATCGGGGCGTGGTTGGTGCGTTCGCTTGGATGCGGATGCTTCGATCGGTGCAGGCTCCGCCGCGTTGACCCGGCTGTGGTGCGCAGGTGGGAGGGAAGGGGCCGAGTCCCTTTCTGGCGGAGCGGCCTTTCCCTAACCTCCTGAGGGAGTAGGCGCCGTGGGCTCTTAGGGCTGAGTCGCTGGGCCATCAGCACGTGACCGCCTTAGCGAAGTTCCCCGAGCCCGGGTGACTGAGAGGAGCTCATACTCCTCGGGAGTAACGGTCATCACGACCCGGTTGGGCGCTTCCATCGTACACTTCTGATCAAGTTGGGCGTCCCTCTTTTTAGCGCCAAATTTGATCCTGTCGCGAAGCGAGGTGGAAGTCCCAAGGGTTGGATGGTCTTCCGAGTGACACGACCGCTGAGGTGGCATCGACCTGACTCTGACTTGGCTTCGGCCAGCAAGACAGTGACCATTAGCAAACCCGCCGGGGAGTTTCCCTGGCAAGGCACTCCGACGGTCAAGTCAGTATTCGTAGGAAATATAGTAGAGAAAATGGAAATGTAGTAGAAGGGAGAGCTTGCGCGCATACCTGCGACATGAGGAGTGGATGACTTATATAACCGGGGGAGCTGACAACCCCTGTCTGTGTCGATGAGACAGGGGTGTGATACCTGTCAGCTCGTATGAGAGCACCTGAAAGTACCGCGACATGGCGCGGGGTGCTTGGGCAGTTCGACGGTACTGAATCAGCGGGATATTCGCAAGGGGTGTCATAAATGGGCAAGACGCGTATTACCCTGACATCAATATCGTACCCCGGATGTAATGACATAGGGCGGTGTAGGGATGATCTAGTCCGTAGCCCAAGCGTCGACCGGCGGGTCCGAGTGTCAAGGACCGGGTCGGGTAATGGTCAGGGACCGTGGGCCGCCACATGTCTGACTGGGAGAGTTGAGGTGCTGGGTACGCCCTGAGTCGGTGGCATGTTGGGCTATGTCTGTTTGGATCTGTCTCAGTTCTGTAGGTTGTCAGATCCATGGAATGTTGAGGGAGTGTGGGCCACCACACGCTCGATTGGATTGTCCGACCCAGATCTGGATCGGGATACAGGTGTAGTCGACCGAGTGAGGAGACACTCGGGGCCGACCCGACCGACCCTGCCCCGGGGTCGGTCGGTTAGCGCATCGGAGGGTTTCCTGGCTCTAGGCTGGCTGGCTGAGTGGGACGAGCTACCCGGAATTAAGGCCGGGATCATTCTGCCCATAAACTTTGTTCTTCTAGCCATCAACCTGTGGGAAAGTTTCTATTAGAGCAATAAAATATAGTTCACAGTTAACATCCTATTCAACATTGATACAGAAAAGTGAAGACAGGTAAAATTTTTGAAAATGATCCATCAATTGAATTCTATGACAAATTTGGTTGTGCTCGAAGCATCAAATTAGATGAAGATGCCAAGAAAAGTGGTGATGGCATAAACAAAAAAGGAAGGCCCATGAAGTAATTAACAAATAAAAATAAGCTTGTGCACATTCAAATCCATGGACAGGATCTATACAAGACACATGCACCCATAGATCTCAATTGATCCGTCAACTCAAAAGTGCTTAGATATAAGAGCACCTGCAATGACCCGTGTATAATGCTCGATTAATGAGCCACGCACATTAATGCCATTGTGGCGAACGCGCTAAAGTGCTAACTGTTGGATATTTGGTGCTTAAAATAATTAAGACCAAATGCGATTTTGCAAAAGAAAATCGAAGTGCCATCAATCGATGAAAGTCAGAATTGATTTCAAAAACGAAATCTATGTTTCACGTAGATAAATTTAGACTATTAATTTGCTCAAAACCGATTACAGATGAATGAGAAATTAATTGTTTAAAGTTAGCCTAAAATTTACATAAAAGAAAGTAGATGGGGATTAGTCCCATATCTGAAATTTCCGAAAGGATTTACTTCCTTATATGTGTTCATGTGTTAATGGAATTAAAAACAAACACAGGTGGTTTCTTCTCACAGGTGAACAGGTGCTCGCACCTGCGAGCCTGCCACGCGCGCAATGGGTGCATTGAGGAGCTTAAATTTATATTCCAGGTGACATGACACGGGTGATGTGTCGGCGATGTGGTAGTGGCTAGTGGCCGCTCGGGTGACGTGGCATGTGATGTGGCAGTGCCTGCATGACACTCAGATAGGAGGAGAGAAATAACTGGACTGCTGACTGGGCAAACAAATGGTAACCGTTGGATCAAATATGGGTGTTGGATCGCAAGTGACGCGATCTAGAGCGTTGATCGTGAAGAGTCATGATCTGACCGTTGGTGAAGAGAGAATTGATCTGAAGCGTCAGATCAAATCTGGCGGTTGAGATCAAAGGAAGATCTTAAAGGTGTTGGGGATCGATGCGTACGGCTAGAGGGGGTGAATAGCCGATCACCCACTTGATTCGGTTTCTTCCTACACCTACACGTGTTAGCAAGCTCAAGCGAAAATACAAACTATAAACTAAAACAATGCTAACACAAATTGTTTACATGGTTCGGAGATAAAGCTCTTACTCCACGGCGTGCCCATAAGGTGGACGATCTCGATCCATAGGTGGATGAGTCCCTGGAAGACCTCCGGCTAGCTCGCGTAGCTCCTTGTGGATGGAGAAACCTCACCATAACTCTCACAAGACCTCTGAGAGCTTATACTACTAATTGGCTTTTAACCAAAGCCAATTTCATCAACCCTAGCCAGCCAAATCGAGCTCCCTTAAATAGAGCTCATGAATGAACTAGCCGTTACCAGTCGACTGGTGCCAACACCAATCGACTGGTCCACTTGGATTTGAACGTTATAGCCCAACGTTCGAATTTCAGCCGACACCAGTCGACTGCACATAAGATCAGTCGGTTGATCTTTCTGTGCCCTACATCAGTCGACTGATCCAAGTATCAGTCGACTGCCCAAACCCTAAACCTAGGATTTCCCTTCCCGAGTACAATTCTCTCACGCTCGAACCTTCAAGACTCAGCTGACTCTTCCTTTGCAGCTTCGACCTATTGCCTTCAAGTCTTCTTCGACTTTGGCTCTTGTCCCTCAGATGCATACGAACCCGCGGCTTGTCCTCATATCATCCTTTCTGTATGCCTCTAAGTACGCTTCCCTCGACTCATCGTTCCTGCTTTGTCCACGGTCCCTTGGATGCATACAAGGCCACGACTCGTCTCCTCATGCCATCCTTCACCGGACTCGAAGCTGTCTAACTAAGCCTATGTGTATCCTGCAAACCTGCATACTCATATACACATATCAAATACAAGGGTGAACTTAACTTAAACCCTTTGCCCAAACATCAAAATACATGGTCACTCCAAACTATAGATTCCTCTAACAAAAGGTTGCAACCATTCAAATCTGATAGATGAGATCAAAGAGCTATCTTCAGATCGAACGACCTAGATTAATCCTAAACCAAAGGTCACACTGCTCACCAAAGGGTACCTCACCTCTTCCCTTATATAAATAGAGTCCTCTACATGATGGATTTATTAATTCATTCAATCATCAAAGTCATTAGCATTCATCCCATCGTGTGCATCCAGAGTCCGAAAAGCCTACAAGAAGGTTCACTAGTCTCGAAATTTATAGTCCTGCTATTTCGAGACAGCGTCGTTGTATCTTAGGAAATGAATTGCTGCTATTCGTGAGCACCTGTAGCAGAGTAATATCGTTTTACGGAGATAGTGTTCAACACTAGTCTCGACAAAATTAGATCAGTTTGCATCCTTCCGGCAGCTTACTCGGACAACACCCTTGAAACAATCGTAAAACGATATTCTGCAATTATTATAAAATAATTGGCATCGTCAGGACTCAAACCAAAGACCTTCTGTGTGTTCATCTAACGTGGTAACCAACTACACCACGATCACAAAGTTAAGAGCCTTGCACTCTACAATAAAGTTATTCTGAAAACTGGTATGCCATTGATCAACGACGTTTCGACCGCCATTTTGCACGGAGAGGAGCCGAAGAAATTCAAAGGAGTCAACTTCAAACGATGGCAGTAGAAGATGCTGTTCTATCTGACAACGCTAAACTTTGTACGATTTTTGCGTGAAGACCCATCAACCATTAAGGAAGGTGATGCCAACAGCAAGGCTGCATGCGATGCATGGTCGCATGGAGATTTCTTATGACGCAACTACGTTCTCAACGTATTGGACGACACGTTGTATAACGTGTATTGTCCGATGGAGATGGCAAAATCTCTATGGGAATCAGTAGAGAAGAAATACAAAAACTAAAAATGCTGGATTGAAAAAATTCATCGTTGACTGGTTTCTAGACTTCAGGATGGTGGATTCCAAGAGTGTGACGTCTCAAGTCCAAGACATGCAACTGATACTACATGATGTGGATGCCGAAGGCATGAAGCTGAACAAGTCGTTCAAAGTAGCCGCGGTAATCGAGAAACTCCCTCCATCATGGAAGGATTTCAAAAATTGCTTCAAGCATAAACAAATGGAGATGAGACTTGTAGACCTGATCTTGAGGCTCCAAATAGAGGAGGATAATCGAAAGTTATCCGACTCTAGAGGAATGAAGCGGGACATCGACGAGATGTCCAACATGGTTGAGCCAAATGCCAAGAAGCCGAAGCAATTCAAGAAGAAGGCTCAAGGCAAAAAATTCAAGAGCTCGTGCTATAACTGCGGAAAGCTAGGACACCTGTTTAAAGATTGTAGACGTCCGAAGAAACCAACCAAGAATCAGAAGGATGTTGCAAACCATGTCGCAACTTCTGATGACAGGCTCCTCGATTTATCGAAACTGGATCTCACTGCGGTTGTGTTTGAAGCCAACACGGTAGTGGACAACCCGAAGCAGTGGTAAATCGATACTAGAGCAACACATCACATCTATTCGGATAAGACGATATTCTCCAAGTATATTTCGATAAGTGGAAGAAAGCTCTATATGGGAAATTCCACTACATTGTCGATTGTCGGACTCGGGAAAGTTGTCCTGAAGATGACATGTGGGAAGGAGTTAACACTCATTGATGTGCTCCACGTTCCCGACATCAGGAAGAACCTAGTTTCCGGTTTGATACTTGTTAAGGCCAGCTTTAGACTAGTATTTCAGTCAAACAACTTTGTACTTATGAAGAATGTTGTCTTCGTAGGTAAAGGATATTTAGAATAGAGTCTGTTCAAAATGGTTGTAATGACTGTACACCGTGAATTTGATGGTAATAAAATAAAAGCTTTCAACTACATTGTTGAGTGTTTTAATTTATGACATGATCGACTTGGACATGTTAATAATAATATTTTGAAACATCTAATCAAATTAAATTTATTACCAAACGTCAATATTGACAAAACGCACAAATGTGAAGTGTGTGTGGAAGCTAAGATGATGAGATTACCTTTTCATTCGATCAAAAGACCAACGACTCTTCTAGAATTGATACATAGTGATCTATGTGACTTAAAATTCGTGCAAACTAGAAGAGGTAAACAGTATTTTATTACTTTTATCGATGACTGCATGAAGTTCTGTTATGTCTTTCTTTTAAGAAGAAAAGATGAAGCCTTAGAGGTTTTCAGAACCTATAAAACAGAAGTTCAGAATCAACTTGATAAACAAATTAAAATAATTCGTAGCGATAGAGGTGGAGAATATGGTGCATCGTTTGATGAGTTTTGTTCAGAATCTAACATTATTCATCAGACAACAGCGTCATACTCACCTCAATCAAATAGTGTTACTGAACGTACAGACACAAAAGGAAATGATGAATGCCTTGTTGATAAATCAGGCTTACCCCAGCACTTGTGGGGGAAGCTATATTATCGACAAATCACATTCTCAATAAAATCCCTCACAAGAAAAGTGATAAATGCCATATGAACTATGGAAAGGCCGAAAGCCATCGTACAAATACTTGAAAGTGTGGGGGTGCTTGGCAAAGGTTGAAGTACCCAAGCCAAAGCAAGTGAAGATCGAACCTAAAACGTTCGATGCGATATTTGTCGGATATGCCCATAATAGTAGTGCATATCGTTTCATAGTTCACATGTCAGACATTCCTGATATTTATATGGGAACAACCATAGAATCTTGGAATGCAACATTCTTTGAAAACGTATTCCTAAATAAGAGGGGAAACGTTCAAAGTGATTACAACCGAAGTTCTAACGAACAAGACGTTTCAGAACTTAGTTGTCGTAAAAGAACTATTGATGATCAATGCTCAGAGCACGTCGGAGCAAACGGGCTAGAGTTGAGAAATCCTTTGGGCTTGAATTTATGACTTTTATGTCAGAAATGGACCCAAGAATATTAAGTGAAGCTCTCTCTAATCCCAACGCCCCAATTATGGCAAGAGGCTGTCAATAATGAAATCGAGTCCATCATGAATAATCATACTGGGAATTGGTGGACCTTTCTACTGGTATTAAACCATTAGGTTGTAAGTGGATATTAAAACACAAGTATAATACTGATGGATCGATTGACAAGTATAAGGCTAGACTTGTAGCCAAAGGGTTCAAGTAAAAGGAAGACCTTGACTACTTCAATACCTACTCGCCTGTGACAAGAATTATGTCCATACGAGTGTTGATAACCATCGTAGCATTGTATGACCTAGAAATACATCAAATGGATGTTAAGACTGCGTTCTTAAATGGTGAGTTGGAAGAAGAAATCTACATAGAGCAACCCGAGGGGTTCGTAGCTCCAGGAAAAGAGGAAAAGGTGTGTCGACTTGTTAAACAAGCGCCTAAATAATGGCACGAAAAATTTGACAAAATCATGTTGTCAAACATGATTTCAAAATAAATGAATGTGACAAATGCATTTATGTCAAAACCACACCTGAAGGTCTTGTAATCGTATGTTTATACATAGACGACATGCTTATAATGGGCAGTAATCATAAGATAATCATGAGTACAAAGAGAATGCTGACCAACAATTTCAATATGAAAAATATGGGTCGAGTAGATGTTATATTAGGAATTAAACTTCTCAGGATATCTGATGAGATAGTTCTGACACAATCCCACTATGTAGAATCGATATTGAAAAAGTTCAATGCGTACAATCTCTCTATAATGAAAACACCTATGGATCTAAGTCAACACTTAGTGAAAAATCATGGTGAGCCCATATCACAATTGGAATATTCTCGGATAATAGGCAGCTTGATGTATCTCACAAACTGCACACGTCCTGTGCGATCAATAAGCTGAGTCATTTTACGAGTAATCCAAACGACACCCATTGGAAAGCACTGATGCGAGTTCTTAGATATTTGAAATATACTATGAACTACGGATTACATTGTGAAAGATATCCCGTTGTCTTAGAGGGATACTGTGATGCTAATTGAATATCAAATACAAATGACTCCAAATCCACTAGTGGATATGTATTCACGATCGGTGGAGGAGCGGTATCTTGGAAGTCCACTAAGCAAATGTGCATTACTCGGTCAACTATGAAATCCGAGTTTATAGCACTAGACAAAGCAGCTGATGAAGCTGAATGACTGTGGAACTTCTTAGAAGATATTCCGAGTTGGATGAAACCTGTGCCTACCGTACTTATACATTGTGATAGTCAATCGATGATTGGAAGGACACAGAGTAATATGTATAATGGAAAGTTACGACATATACGTCGTAGACACAATATCATTAGGCAGTTGATCTCGAAGGGAGTGATTGCCATCGTATGTTAAGTCCAAAGATAATTTGGCATATCCTCTTACGAAGGGGCTAAATCGAGATCATGTATATTGCTCATCAAAAGGAATGGGATTAAAAATCTACAACTAAAATGACTGTAGCGGTAGCCCAACCTTGTTGACTGGAGATCCCAAGATCTTGGTTCAATGAGACAACAAGGTTACAGAAGTTGTATTACAGCATACGAGATATATTATCTCTATCTTAGTCCTAGGATGAATATGTGTTGTCCTACCACTGTAGTGAGGTTAAGCTTATGCTTTAATGACTTCTATACTTGTATAAGGTGGAGTATAGTGGGATACTCTTGATAGAAGCGTCACATATGAGTGTGAAGACATGTCGCTTCAATGAAACACTCATGAATCTAAGATGATGTCCATGGCCAAAACGGAACCAACCATGAGAACCAAAAATAGGTGAGATAAGTCTCTATGTGAGTGTTATAGTCTTAGTATATACAAATAGGTGAACAGTTCAAGACATCACGTTCACTGCGTAGCCTAGTATGCTCGATAGCATTCCACTATGGAAGGTTCAAAGCCACAAGCTACCTCTCCCGATGCATTGACTTATCGATTGGACTCTTATAATGTATCAGCAAGTATACATGCATTAATTTCCATTGATGTGGGGGGATTGTTGGATATTTGATAATTAAGACCAAATACGGTTATGCAAAGGAAAATTGAAGTGTTATCAATCGATGAAAGCCAGAATTGTCTTCAAAAACGAAATCTACGTTTCACGTAGTTGAATTTAGACTATTAATTTGCTCAAAACTGATACGGGTGAATGAGAAATTAATTATTTAAATTAGCCCAAAATTTGCATAAAAGGAAGTAGATGGTGATTAGTCCAACATCTGAAATTTCTGAAGAGATTTACTTCCTTATATGTGTTCCTGTGTTAATGAAATTAAAAAGAAACATAGGTGGTTTCTTCTCACAGGCGAGCAAGTGCTCGCACCTGCAAGCCCACCACTCGCGCATGTGCGCAATGGGTACTTTGTTGGTGCTTTGTTGCCTCTGCTCTATTGCTTTTGCTTTTTTTTACCCGTTTCCTTGTGGCACTTGCCTGATCGGTCACCTTGACCGATCAGCACCCCGACTTGCCAGAGGGCAGCGGAGTCGGGGGAGTTGCACTTGCCTGATCGGTCACCTTGACCGATCAGCACCCCCGGCTGCCACGAGGAAACCCGTAAAAGAAGCAAAGCAGTGGAGCAGAGGCGGACGCGACAAGCCACGTCCGCAGGTCCACAGTGTCGCGTTTGGAGAGGTCCGCATGAGATTAAATTCGTGTATATATATATATATATATATATATATATATATATATATATATATATATATATATATATATATATATATATATATATGAACTCTTTTAACTTCTCGCCTAATCCCTCGCCGAACGAAGGAGCCCCCGAACCCTAGGCACTTGCGATACTCTTCGCCGAAGTCTCGCCAATCATCGCGCTTCCCTCCCTCACTCAAAGGCGCACTCCCTCGGCGATGGTGAGACGAGCTCTCTTTGGTTCTCTCTTGGTCTCTCCCTATTCTCTTGCGAACTAGGTTTTCCGACCCTCTCTCGCCGCACCCTCCCTGCTCGACGTGATGAAACTCCCTCTTCCTGCGACGTCGAGTGTATTTTCTGTAATTTTGCTCTTCCTGGCTTCTGTTACTAAGCCATAAGGTGAGGCACTTGTCTAAGTACATTTGCAAATTTCTTATCATGAACATTCTCTTTGATAACTTATTTTTTTTTCCTTTTTATGTATTTTCCCAATGCTAAGGCTTCATAATCCTTGATTTTGATTTTTTATCTATTTTGTATATTCCTTTTGATAACTTAATTCTTAGTCTTCGTTAATGAAATTCTCAAACTCTTTTAGTTTTAGTCTCTGATTGTTATAGAAGAAAAGACTTCAAGGTAGTCTCTTGCTGCCCTCTGCTAATCTGTAACACAGCTGGGATTCAATTCGATCACATGATTTTAAATACTATTTGTATTTATATTTTTTTTAAAGTTAGAAGTGGATTGAGCAATTGCACTAGCTATGCACTAATCACGACTTGATAAATTTCAAGTGTTTATATATTAATTAAGTTTATAATCAAGAACAGAGATAAGTGAGACAAATGATAATATATTAAATTTGTTAGATTACTGTTTATTCTAGTGTGTTTTTTTAATTTCATGGATGCAAGATATATAAATAATTTTGAGACAAATGATAATGTATTAAATTTGTTGAATTATTGTTTGCTCTAGTGTATTTTTTTTTTTAATTTCATGGATGTAAGATATGTAAATAATTTTGTAATATGATGTTGCTCTTTGATGCTTCAAGGTCTTCATGTATATTGCTTAAATTCTTAAATTTTGAACCTCACTTTTGACTTTTGGATCGATACTGTGTTTCAATCACGCTTATTTCTTCCTTGTATAAATTGACTTTACTAGATGATTAAAAGAGTGAAAATTAATTTAGTATCCTTATGTCCTATAATTTTCTTGGATCTTGGATCTGGTTCTATTTCTCTCTTGAAAAATATGCAATTTAGGGATTTATCCTTCATCACTTACTAGGAGTCACTTAGGGGATCGGTAGCACTTGTCTAGCAAGTATCTATTGATTTTTTTTTTCAACTTATGCTTTTCTTTTTTGTGAGATAAAAGAACTTTGTTATTAGTTTGCTCTAAAACAATTGCATTATTTTTTCAACTTATGCTTTTCTTTTTTGTAGATAAAAGAACTTCCTTCATCACTTTCTAGTAGTCACTTAGGGGATATCTGTTTATGGTTTTATATAAGTGGATTTCGAATTGAAAAAAAATCCATTTCAAGTTTTATTATTCTTTATTTATTACTTATTATTAATAATTATCTATCATCATGAAACAACTCTCTAGATATATATAAGACAAAAAAAAATGAGATAGCCCAAAGCTTAAGAGGTTCATTGAATAAATATTTTAGTAAAGAATCATATAATACAAGAGGATGCTTAATTCAAATTTTTACTAATGAATCAAATGTAAATGGAGATTTGTTTGAGAACAAGAATGATGAAAATGAAGAATTTGTGAGAAACGAAAGTGATGAGAATGAGAAATTTGTAGAAAATGAGAATGAAGAGAATATAGATTTTAATGATTTGGATGAAGTTGAAATTGACAAAACAAAAGATATTGATAATTATTGTGATGATGAGCATACAAATGAATATCAATATTCGACACCTAGATATGATTTGAACATATTTAACCCAGGAATTTTGGATAATCTTGATATAAAATAAGAGATTTACTTGTAGCAAGAGGTTCTAAAAGAGAAGATATTCTCAAGTTTTCTTTAGATAAAGAAGGTTGACACTTTTCTCATACTTATTATGTTCAAATGTTACCAAAGGGTGAGACTCATGATCGAAAATGGTTAGTGTACTCAAAGGAGTTGGATAAGGTATTTTGTGATGATGAGCATACAAATGAATATCAATGCTCGACACCTAGATATGATTTGAACATATTTAACCCAAGAATTTTGGATGATCTTGATATAAAAATGAGAGATTTACTTGTAGCAAGAGGTCCTAAAAGAGAAGATATTCTCAAGTTTTCTTTAGATAAAGAAGGTTGCCACTTTTCTCATACTTATTATGTTCAAATGTTACCAAATGGTGAGACTCGCGATCGAAAATGGTTAGTGTACTCAAAGGAGTTGGACAAGGTATTTTGTATTTGTTGTAAGTTATTTAAAATAATACACACCAAAAGTAATTTAACAAGAGAAGGCGTTAATGACTGGAAACATTTATGTGACAAACTTAAACAATATGAAAATAGTGTTGAATACCTCACTAATCTGAGAGCTTTTATTGAACTACAAATGAGATTAAAGAAAACATTGATAATTGATTTGGAAATACAAGATGAAATTAAAAAGGACACAAAACAATGGAAACATGTTATGCTAAGAATAGTTGCTGTAGTCAAATGTCTTGCTACACTTAATTTGAAATTTCGTGGTGCACATGATAAAATTTATGAAGATGGTAATGATATTTTTTTGGGTTTACTTGAAATGATTATAGATTTTGATCCAATAATACAAGAGCATTTTCGACTTATTCAAGATAAAAGGATTCATTATCATTATCTTAGTCATAAAATTCAAAATGAGTTAATATCTATTCTAACTTCCAAAGTCAAAAATATAATAATAAAAAATGTAAAAGAAGCAAAATATTTTTCAATAATTCTTGATTGTACACCAGATGCAAGTCACAAAGAACAAATGACTCTCATATTAAGATGTGTAGATGTTTCAGAAACTCCAATTAAAACAGAAGAGTACTTATAATTTATAAATGTAGAAGATACAACTAGTTTTGGTCTTTTCAATAAATTAATTGTTTTACAATCTTTAGAACTTGATATTGATAATGTGAGAGGGCAAGGTTACGATAATGAATCCAATATGAAAGGCAAAAATCAAGGTATGCAAAGGAGATTGCTTAACATTAATCCTAAAACATTTTATATATCATGTGGTTCTTATTCTCTTAACTTAGTTGTTTGTGACATGACAAATTCTTGTGCTAAAGTAAAATCATTTTTTCGAGAGTGTCAATGTATGTACACTGTGCTCTCTAATTCAACAAAAAGATGGAATATTTTTCTTGAATATATTGATGGATTAACTTTAAAATCATTGTCAACAACAAGATGGTAAAACCATATTGAAACCATCAAAGCAATATTATCTCAAGCTTCCCAAATCAGAGAATCTTTGTTTAAATTAGCAGAAATAAATGAAAACAACAAATTAAGTATGTAGGACCTTGGATGGCTAGAGAGGGGGGGGGGTGAATATATCCAGACATCGAAACTTAGCGCTTATCAAATTTCTGCACTCAAATGTTTAGTAGCACAGCGGAAACAATAAAAACAGAGTATGCAGAAAACTAAAACCCTAAGCTAAGCACAAATGCAAAACGCTAATAAGAGGGTTTACAAGGTTCGGGGATAACTGCCCCTACTCCTTGGCGTGCCCTTAAGGTGGGTGATCCCTTGATCGTCGGCAAATCAAGCCCCGGATAAACCGGATAAAATGCAACCTCCTTCTCGGTGGAGTAACCTCTCCACAGCGTTTCAACAGAGATATAGTTTTAAGCACAATGAAACACAAGAAAGATCTTACTTAGCACTTAGCACAGGCAAGAACACAAGCAGCGCTTCATTAGAGCTCCACCAAGCGACGATTTCACGCAAGAACTCCCTTCTTCGTGTCTTCTCGCTGATGGACTCACCAAGCCTCTTGTTTCTTCCTCCAAGTGCTCATGTAAGGGATGATTGCTTCAAAGATCACAATAGCTTGCTCAAGAGAGGATGGAACAGCAGAGAACACAAGCACGCAGCAAGAAGTCGCAGCAAACACAAGCCAGCCGAAGCTCTTCTTTACACTTCTCCACCACACTGCTTATCTCTTCTCCACTAGCGCCAGGTCACCATCTCACTGCAGCCTCCAGCTGCTCTCCTGCAACCACCAGCCACTACTGAGCTCCTCTGGACTCCCTGACCCACCCTCAGACCAGCCCCAGTCAGCAGCTCCAGCCAGCGCCAGCGTCCGTTGCAACCTGAGATGGAAAAGGGACAAACCTGCTCCAAGGAAAGGCCTCCATTGACTCTCCTTGAGTGTTTGAATCCTTCCCTATCACCTGCAGCTTAATCAGAGCATTAGCACAGCATATCAACCAGAAAATCAAGTATCAGAGATCAAACACAGAGAATCGGATACGGTCAGACGCGATCAAAGCGTCTGACAATGCATTTTGAATTAAAGTGATCGGTCACTGGACCGATCCAGGGCTCGTGGGTCGGTCACTAGACCGATCCACCGCTTTGCTGGGACTCCCAGCTTTTGCGGTGACACAGGCCTGATCGGTCACCGGACCGATCAGAATGAATCCTGATCGGTCACCAGACCGATCAGGATAGCCATTGACCGATTAGGCTCAAGCCTGATCGGTCCACTCCTGAGTGAACAGTAATCGTGGATATCAGATCCTAGGTCGTGGATCGGTCATCGGACCGTTCAGGAGCTGATCAGCGGGGGAACTCAACTCACTGTGTGCTCCCTGATCGGTCACCTGACCGATCAGGAGCAAGGCAGTGAGTGAACTGCCTGTTCCCTGATCGATCACCGGACCGATCAGATGCCAAGCAGTGAGGCAACTGCCTGCTCCCTGATCGGTCACCAGACCGATCAGGAGCCTCACAGTAGGTTCCCAACCTCACTGTGCTCTCCCTGATCGGTCACCAGACCGATCAGTCATCGCTGGATCGGTCACCGAACCGATCCAAGAAGGAGCAGCGTGCCAACTTCCCTGATCGGTCACCAGACTGATCCAGGGACTCAAACCTAGCCCTCCAAGCTAGGATTTCATCCAACCTAGCCTTCCAAGCTAGGACCTGACCCTCCAAGCCAGGATTTTTCACCTAACCCTCCAGTTGGGACTTTTCTCCTAACCCTCCAAGTTAGGACTTTTCACCTAGCCCTCCAAGCTAGGACTTTGCACCCAACCTTCCGAGTTAGGACTTTTCCACACCTAGCCTTCCAAGCTAGGATTTTTCACACCTAACCCTTCAGTTGGGACTTTTCACCTAACCCTCCAAGTTAGGACTTTTCATCTAGCCCTCCAAGCTAGGACTTTTCACCCAACTTTCTAAGTTAGGACTTTTCCACACCTAGCCCTCCAAGCTAGGATTTTTCACACCTAACACTCCAGTTGAGACTTTTCACCTAACCCTCCAAGTTAGGACTTTTCACCTAGCCCTCCAAGCTAGGACTTTTCACCTAGCCCTCCATGCTAGGACTTTTCACCCAACCTTTCGAGTTAGGACTTTTCCACACCTAGCCCTCCAAGCTAAGATTTTTCATACCATGTCTAATCCCCGATCAGGACTTAATCATAATTCGTTCAACCAAACTTAAATCGTTGTCAAACATCAAAACAACACTCGGGCCAGACTGCATCAACAATCTCCCCCTTTTTGGTTGTTTGACAATCCGATTTAAGTTTAGGCATTAATGATCAAATGAGGGTAGTTCAATTATCATAAGGGAATCAAAGTCCTCCCCCTATAATAACCCTAAACTTAATCAACCATTCTCTCCCCCTTTGTCAAACATCGAAAAAGGGTATAGTTATTAAGTTTAAGTATACCTCCCCCTAAAACACGGGTCTCTCCCCAAACCCAAAATAATTAAAGTGTAAATTTTTGAATTGAAAATGAGAGGCATATACCATAAATGTATCATGGCAACAATGTATATGCATCATACGACAATAAGTGTAGATTTTTGAATTGCATATGAAAACATATACCAAATAATATCATGGTCAAGTATGTATATGTTTCATATGACAAGTAAGGAATGCATCTGTATCTGATATATAGTCCTGATTGGTCTCCGTGACCGATCAGGTTCGTTGATTACTGGATACAGAAATATTTTGATTAGTCTGGGGAGCGATTAGATTTCAGAAAAATTTCTGAACCTCTGATACGTTCCTGATCAGACTGCATTGACAATTTGCATTCCGTAACAGTGAAGTAGACTCTATTAATATTCGATATTTTAGAAAAATTTCTGAAACACAACATTAAGAACAAGAGTCATGACTCAAATAAACCCTTTCTTATGAATTTGAACATTCCAACATAGGTGTGTATCAAATCAATATTTAGGTTTTGTTTCAAGTATCACTTGAACAAATTTGTACTTCCTTAGTACCAGGATTGTACCAATGGAGTATCAAATATGTTTCAATTATAATTGGTTTGTATCAGATTTGTTAGGAGTATGATCATCAAACCGATACAATTCGATGAGAAGAGATTGGTTTTAGGGGGTTTTGGATTAATTTGGAACGATCTGGGAGTTCCTTGATCAGAGTTGGTCTGATCGGTCACCAGACCGATCAGAAACACCCCTGATCGGTTGGTGGACCGATCCGGGATGATACAGAATGGTTTTTGAAACTGATCAGTTTCAGAAACAAGTTCGTTTCAACTCCTAATCACTCTAATCCCTAATACAATCAGATTTACTCCCTAAATGAGTTCTATTAACCATAAATCATTTAATCAAAACAAACAATCTGATTTGGGTCTCTTAACTAAGCTTCATTTCATATCAAGGATTAAGAATTTCCATGGATAAATATACCATCACTAGGTTGACTGATCAATTATGTTCTAAGCATGTTCTTGGCATGATCTTGAGTTTTCAAAAACAGATTTATGTCAAAGCATGATAAGTATGCTCTAAGCATGAACTTGAATGCCAAAACATGTTTGTATCAAAATTCCAAAGCAAGTATGCACTTGAACAGGAAGTTTATAATCATGGATAGCATGGAAGCATATTGCTATTTATCAACATCAATACATGAATGAAATCTATGTGTGCCAAGGCATGATCGGAATGTTTTTAGCATGATCATTTTTATTCTAAACAAATTTGATAATTCAATCTACACCTAAGTATTGATATCTCGATAATCCAAATAATATTGGGCATATGAAAAACGTCAAATTTGATGAGAAAACAGCTAAGTCATAGAAGTTAAGTATTGAGTCTTGAATCATCACAAACTATGAGTTCATACTTGTTTCCTAACATGTCTTCATGTTGTGTAACACATATAGTAAACTCATGGCATACTAGAACAGGTTCAAAAACACCTTAAGCTTGAGTTATGACATATCATTAATCATCATTTGCAGTAAACATAAATTGCTATAGGAAAACCAATTATCCTAAGCAATTCATGGCAAGAGCAAGTTGTGGGTTAGTCTAAGTCATTCATGTGAATTTGAGGAAATGGTAAACACATTCCTAACTAGGAATGACTATATGTTTGAGCACTAAATATCAACCCTCCATTTGATAGATGCTCCCCCTCAAACTAAGCTATACAATTCGAAAGATAGAAATTTTAGGTACCCAAATTTTGGGACCTAATGAATCTACAATGAATGACTTTGGCACTCATGCCTTAGTCATTTTCTTTCTAGCCTTTTGAACCCTAGAGGCATTTAGTGACCTAAATTGAGTTCTTGACATTAAAGATATGACACTAGGTTTTTTAGGTTGTTAACCCAAACCAACCTTGTTGTACATCGTCCTTTGTGAGTTGAGTATCATATCTAATATTTTAGAGCGTGTTGAAAACTTCTCAAGAACATTCTTGAGGTTTTCAACTTCACTCTTCAAGTTCTTATTATCATCCTTAAGGGATTCATCATACAAAGCATTAATATCCTCAACCTTAGAGGATTTCAACTATTTTTGTCAAGTACGCTATTGCTCTATAGCATTTGTCTAACTCGGGAGAGATTACCTCTTCATCATTCGAAGATGATGAAGGCGCGGTTGAGGAGCTTCTTGATTCGTTGTCACTCTCCTCGGTTGATTCGTCTAAGGCAACGAGAGCCACATGACAGTGACTTTTCTCCTCCTCGTCCTTCTTCCTTTTGTTTCCTGCAACAAAAGCAAACCCTTTCTCTCTTGGGCTTGTGTTAGAAATCTCATGTAGTTCCATTTCACAAAATAAATCTTCTAACTTAATAATTGAAAGATCCCTAGATACCTTGTAGGCATCCATCATCGATGACCACAAAGTGTTCCTAGGGAAAGCTTTTAGAATGTACCTCACAAGGTCGCTGTTCTCGACCTTTTCATCAATGAAGTGAAGGCCATTCAATGTCTCCTTGAACCGACCATGGAGTTCACTTACCATTTCATTTTCTCTCATGGCGAGACTTTGAAGTTGACTGAGAAGGAGGTCCTTCTTGGCTGTCCGGGTTTCATGAGTTCCTTCATGAAGCTCAATAATTTTGTTCCAAAGATCTTTAACACTTGTAAAAGGACCCACCTTGATAAACTCCTCCTTAGTCAACCCGCATTGCAAAGTGACCACCGCTTTGGCATTTGCTTCACCCTTTTTGACTTGCTCAGCCGACCAACTCGAAAACTCAAGCTCATTTCCCTCATGATCCTTTGGAGGAGAGAAACCTTCCTTTACAGCGAACCATGTATTGAAGTTCATCTTGAGATAGTACTCCATCTTTGACTTCCAATATTGAAAATCAGTGTCGTCAAAGAGTGGAGGTCGGCTGGTGCTAAACCCTTCTCTTCCCATGGCCATCGTTGTTGACTCTCGGATGTTAAGCTGCTTGAACAGAGCCCCAAGCTCTGATACCACTTGTAGGACCTTGGATGGCTAGAGAGGGGGGGGGGGTGAATATAACCAAACACCAAAACTTAGCGCTTATCAAATTTCTGCACTCAAATGTTTAGTAGCACAACGGAAGCAATAAAAACAGAGTATGTAGAAAACTAAAACCCTAAGCTTAGCATAAATGCAAAATGCTAACAAGAGAGTTTACAAGATTCGGGGATAACTTGCCCCTACTCCTTGGTGTGCCCTTAAGGTGGGCGATCCCTTGATTGTCGGTAGATCGAGCCCCGGATAAACCGGATAAAATGCAACCTCCTTCTCGGTGGAGTAACTTCTCCACAACGTTTCAACAGAGATATAGTTTTAAGCACAATGAAACACAAGAAAGATCTTACTTAGCACTTAGCACAGGCAAGAACACAAGCAGCGCTTCACTAGAGCTCCACCCAGTGACGATCTCACACAAAAACTCCCTTCTTCGTGTCTTCTCGCTGATGGACTCACCAAGCCTCTTGTTTCTTCCTCCAAATGCTCAAGTAAGGGATGGTTGCTTCAAAATCACAATAGCTTGCTCAAGAGAGGATGGAACAGCAGAGAACACAAGCACGCAGCAAGAAGTCGCAGCAAACACAAGCCAGCCGAAGCTCTTCTTTACACTTCTCCACCACACTGCTTATCTCTTCTCCACTAGCGCCAGGTCACTATCTCACTGCAGCCTCCAGCTGCTCTCCTGCAACCACCAGCCACTACTGAGCTCCTCTGGACTCCCTGAGCCACCCTCACACCAGCCCCAGTCAGCAGCTCCAGCCAGCGCCAGCGTCCGTTGCAACCTGAGATGGAAAAAGGGATAAACCTGCTCCAAGGAAAGGCCTTCATTGACTCTCCTTGAGTGTTTGAATCCTTCCCTGTCACCTGCAGCTTAATCATAGCATTAGCACAGCATATCTATTAGTGATATGAGAGAAGTGTCCTAAGGCAATCGCCTTATGATTGTAAACATTTATTTTAATAAATGATAATTCACTATTTGAGTATACATGTTTGTATTTGATTGGGATCTTAAACTCATCTACTGAATGTCCGCAATACAACTCACAGCATAAGAGAATTTGTGATGGGATCACAACTAGTGATTATCTCTAAATGTGCAAATGTGAAGTATTGAAAATATCCCTAGTCGATGAATTGATAAATACGGACACTATCAATTCTGTTGAGACTAGCATGTGTTATTCTCTAATCAGCTGATTCTCACTGGCTGGTGACATTGGGATGTCCGGAGATAAACATGGATGCTAGTTAACGGAACTAGTTCATTGGAGTGACTAGCTGTAAGACTTCATATGGTTATCTATATAGATATGTCACTGAAGTTCTTACTGCGGCTTAAGTGCGATGTTCCTTTGACTTGCGGTGTTCAAGTCATCTTGGTCATGGAGACTTATACTTTAACATCTTAAGCAAGCATCTCCAAGGAGGTGTGAACCCAGGATGATTGGGTATAAGCCGAAGTGCCCGAAGATGTTTGAACAGCCCACAAAGGATTCACCACTCCTTGCGAGGAGATGTATACCCAGGTCTATCGTCGGATTGTTACTCAAAACCTCTGGCCAGAGTATATCATGTTTAGAGTGCGAGTCTCTAAAATACATGAGAGTAATTAGAAATCCAAAGGACGAGAATGACAGAACTTGGGCTAGGTGTGACGTAGTCAGCCTAGTGGGGACTGACACAAATAGACCGTGTCCTGAACCAAGTGGGTATAAGATGGTGAAGGGAATGGGACACGATTCATTAGAGCTGCTGAAGGGTTTCGGAATTACTTCTGAGGTCAAACCGTTGATCTTTCGATTAATTGGGAGTCATGATGTACTACTAGGTGCCACTCATGACCGTTCTATAATTGGTTAATTATAGACGGCCAATATAAATCGAAAGCCTATTTAGTCACACGCACTACGAGTAATCCAAGGGATTTAAAACAAGTTGAAAATTGGATTTTCTGATCAAGAGAAATAAGTCGAATCTGAGTTAATCAGAGGCGCAATGGAAGCTAAAATTGGCTAAGTCTTTTGAAGGCTTGTTGGGCGAATTAAATGAGTTTAATTCGCGATTGGTGGGGCTTGAAGTGGCCGGCCAAAGAGGGTGCCCACCCTCTTTGTTTTGGCCGGCCACATTAAAGGGAGAAAACCATTTTATTTGGTTTAATTAATAAAATAGATCTAGCACGATTTATTTTATAAATTATGGATAAATAAATTTGTATAAAGAAATTTTTATAAATAAATTTATAGAAATTTATTCTTTTATGGAAGTTAAAATAATCCATGAATTGGTTTATTTTAATTTTATAAAATCAATTATGAATTGATTTTTTCATAATAAGAAAGTTTATAAATTTCTTATAAAATTTATTCCATAATTTAAAGGAGAGAAGAATTTGTTTTATTATAAATTAGTTATAATTATAAAACTAGGCATAACGGAATAAGTCATAAGAAATTTTATAAGATAAAATTCTTATAACTAATTTCGTTAATTCCGTTAAGGGGAGACTTGGCAAGAGAGAAGAAACTATATAAGGAACCAAAGGGAAGCCTTTAATTCCTAATCAATTGATATAGAGCTATCAAGAGATAATTCTCTCCCTCTCTCTCTCTTATTCTCTCTTCTTCTTCCCTTAGGGCCGGCGCCCTCCTTAAGGATTAGGGCCGGCTCCCCTTGTCCAAACTAGGGCCGGCGCACCCTCACCCCTCCAAGTTGGTTGCCGTGAGCCATCAAGAAGAAGGAGAAGCCAAACAAGAAGAAAGAAGAAGCGGATCGCAACTCCTCTCTTCCCGGAATTTAGATTCCGTTTCTTGTCGGTTAGTTTCCTATCTTTTCTCTTGTTCTTATAGTTGTGTCTTCGGAGAATCTAGTAGTTCTCATCGGCACAAAACTCGTGGCTTTGCGAAGTCATCCCGAAGAGAACTCGGCGTGGACGCGAATAGAGGCGGAGCTTCCAAGGGACGCTACGGTTGGATCTCGTCCCTTACTTCGAGTTACGAGAGGTACTTAGTAAATTTGTTTATTTTTCCGCAAAGTTTTAATTTATGATTATGTCAACACATCATAAGGTTGTATGCTAGATACGTAGTTAAAATAATTTAGGAAATTATTTTATGCTAATTCTTCCGCTGCACGTAAAAATTTAAAATTTTACGAACCCGTATCCTTGTCAACATGCACCCGGTCCCAACAATATCAACTAGAAAAATCAAGTATCAGAGATCCAACGCAGAGAATCGGATACTGTCAGACACGATCAGAGCGTCTGACAGTGCATTTTGAATTAAAGTGATAGGTCACCGGACCGATCCAGGGTTCATGGGTCGGTCACAAAACCAATCCATCGCTTTGCTGGGACTCCCAGATTTTACGACGACACAGGCCTGATCGGTCACCAGACTGATCAGGATAGCCTTTGACTGATCAAGCTCAAGCCTGATCGGTCCACTCCTGAGTGAACAGTAATCACATATATCAGATCCTAGGTCGTGGATCGATCACCGGACCGTTCAGGAGCTGATCAGTGGGGGAACTCAACTCACTGTGTGCTCCCTGATCGGTCACCAGACCGATCAGGAGCAAGGCAGTGAGTGAACTGCCTGCTCCCTGATCGGTCACCGGACCGATCAGAAGCCAAGCAGTAAGGCAACTGCCTGCTCCCTGATCGGTCACCGGACCGATCAGGAGCCAAGCAGTGAGGCAACTGCCTGCTCCCTGATCGGTCACCAAACCGATCAGGAGCCGCACAGTAAGTTCCCAACCTCACTGTGCTCTCCCTGATCGGTCACCAGACCGATCAGTCTTCGCTGAATTGGTCACCGAACCGATCCAAAAAGGAGCAGCATGCCAACTTCCCTGATCGGTCACCAGACCGATCCAGAGACTCAAACATATCCCTCCAAGCTAGGATTTTATCTAACTTAGCCCTCCAAGCTAGGACCTGACCCTCCAAACCAGGATTTTTCACCTAACCCTCCAGTTGGGACTTTTTACCTAATCCTCCAAGTTAGGACTTTTCACCTAGCCCTCCAAACTAGGACTTTGTACCCAACCTTCCGAGTTTTTTTTAAAGGAAAAAAACATCTTATTCCTTTGTAAGAAATCCATATTAGAAGGGGGACCAAACCTAACCTTCTAATATAGAGGTACAAGATTTGCTTGATTTACAAGTATTCCAAAAAGTGTAAAGAAAAAGGCTGGCTAAACAACATAGTCTGTACAAAACATTAGCCAAATCCCCCATTTAAGCCAAAAGCATTCTTCAAACCGGAGGATCTACTCAGTCATCTTCAAAGCAACAGAATCTATTGAAAATTTACTGAGAATTTACTCTTCATTTTTCAACCGATTAATTCCAGATTCTACCAATTCAGAAATCCTTTGAGACATTTGCAAACCAATTTGATACCCATAAAGACAGCAATAAACCATATGGCTTTCCTCGAGCCAGATTTCCGAAAAACTTAAATCAGTAGTTAGCATTGAAAGATTGGCTCTACCAAGCTGAGCGTAAAAATGTAAAGATCAAAAGCATCATATCTAGAAAGAACCGATAAAACCAGAGACGCATTTTTTCAGATGCTCTGCTTTAACACAGCAGCTGGAACCTTGACATACAAAGAAACATTAAAGGAATCAATTTAAGCTTCCTCGTTATGCATGTATAGTATCAGGACATGAAATCAGAGATAAGATAATCAGAGAAAGCAGATGCCTGTATGATGATTGCCATCATTCCTTCGGCACACTTGAAGCAGCTTCTTAAAAAGATAGAGCTTTCTCTATTCACAGTCTAGCAATCTTTGCCAACAAATATTCCAAGAAAACTGCTGAAATAAGCTCTGAAATTTGTATCAGCTTTTAGAGAAACATGTAACATTTACAGCCCTTTTTATCAATCCTTTGAAAACCTTTTGATACTTGGCACATTATAGAAAAGAAAACCAAACATACTGCCTCCCAGAAACCAGAGTATCATAATAACCTTTTAACTCTATCAATTTACCGAGGTACTGTTTTCCTAGCTAATCGAATATATGGCATGTTCAATCTATCCATTCTACAAATACCTGTAAGCATTTTATCAATCTCATCAGCAGATAAGACCTTTTCTGTAGATGATGTAAATGCTTGATTAGCAAGATAATCAACAGCTGAATTAGCCTCTCTGAACACATGTGAAAGCCAAGTCTGCTATTGGCTCAGCAGGTTTCTAATTTTTATGATCAAATTATGATATTTCCAGGGGAACGAAGGGGATTGAAGGAGTTTCACAGCCACTAAAGAATCAGATTCTATCCAAATGGGAGAGCATCCATTATATAAACATAATTCCAACCCCTTCAAAATTGCGATTAGTTCAACCCTCACATTTGACGCCACGCCAATTTGACCATATTTTGCTTGAATGATTTGACCGAGATAATTTCTAATGATAACGCCATAAGAAGCAGGACCAGGGTTACCTCTAGAGCATCCATTTGTATTAATTTTGTAAACTCCAGCTTTTGGGTGTCTCCAACGCACCAATGAAATCAATGTAATAACCCTATTGTCAACCTGAATTCCCAATTGTTTTAATGTCCTACTATAACCTTTCCAATGGATTCTCTTAATCAAACTGGCTGACATGGCAAGTTGAATGTGAGAATAAACCTTCCATATTATCTTTTTAGCTGACGGCTTGAAACCCCGGTGCTTAGAATCATTTCTGGTACACCATAAATACCATATAATCAGTAAAGGGATTGCCTCTTTAATATGTCCATGTCTCGACCAGTCACTTCCTAATTTCCAATTGTCAAGAATTTGATATCTGTCCACGCCAAATAATTGAGCAAAATGAATCCAAGCTTCTTTAGCAACCAATCCAGAAAAGAAGCAATGTTCCCAAGTTTCTATTTCTTCACAGCATTGGCATTTTGAAGCTAGCTCCACTCCTCTTTTCTATAAAATATCATCCAATGGTAATCTTTTATTTAAGAAACGCCAAATGAAAATTGATATGCTTGGGTAAAGAAACTTATTCCAGCATGCTCTCCAGATACCTTCTGACTGTTGTATATCTTTGATTTGGTTCCATGCCGTTTTCAATGTAAATTTGCCATTCAAGGACGGTTTCCAAAAGATAGTATCCCGACAGTCCAGTTTGTTTCCTTTTAATAATGTATCTTCCTTCAGTTTTGGTGCCGCCACCTCCAGAATTTCAACCACAATACTAGCTGGGACAGTACTATACAGTTTAGATAAATTCCAGCCTTGGATGTTAATAAATTCAGAGACTTTGTAATTTGGACTGCCCACAACCGTACACATCTGGTTTAAAGGTCCTTGATCTAGCCAAGTGTCATACCAAAAGTTTAATTCACCATTGCCTAGGATCCATCCGATATTTTGTTCAGCTAAATATCTGACTTTTAACAGTCGGCGCCAACAAGGAGAGACCCTGTAGTTAGCCGAAACCACAGCTGAGGAGATGAACGACAATACATTTTTAATAAGTAGAAAGCCCATGGAGTATTTTGCTCACGGAATCTGAACCATAGTTTCATCGCTGTAGCTGTGGCAATATCTGATAATTTTTTGATCCCTAAACCCCCTTCCAACTTTGGTTTACAGATATTAGACCAGGCTAACCAATGAATTTTTCTTTTTGAGTTAGCCATACCCCAAAAGAAATTAGCAAATAGCATTTCTATCTGATGCTGAATTGACATAGGAGGAAGAAGAACCTGCAAGATATAAAATGGAATAGAAGTTAAGACACTTTGTATAAGTAACAATCTTCCTCCATATGACAATCTTTGGATATTCCACCCCATTAGTCTTTTCCTAATTTTTTCTATTAAAAATTGAAAAAGATTTGCTTTTCTATTCCCAGCTGCTATGGGAACTCCCAAGTAGATAATAGGATGGTGACCTTCTAAAAAACCAGTAATGGAAATAATTGAGTCCTTTCTGGCAGTTGAGATACTCCTGGCTGGAAAAAATAAACTTTTGCTAGCATTAATCAATTGACCCGAGCATATCTCATATTTCTCTAAGAAATTTTTGATCTTCTTGACATTATTAATTGAACCATTCAGTAAAATCATGATGTCATCAGCATAAGCCAAGTGGGACAATTTAATATCACATCCTAGATTGAAATATAGCTGAGGAAATTTACCATACAAAGCATCTAAGCCTCTAGAGAAGAATTCAGCGGTTATAATAAAAAGGAGTGGAGAGATAGGATCTCCCTGCCTTAATCCTCTCTTAGAATGGAAAAAACCTGACAAATGTCCGTTGATTTTAACAGAGAACCAACAATCAGATATACATCGTTTAATGAGACCAATAGTAGTAGCCGAGAATCCAAAAGCTTCCATGACTTTGAAAAGAAAAGACTATTGAATTCTATCAAATGCTTTAGCCATATCTAATTTCAAAATTAGGTTGCCACCTCTGACATGATAATTCAGCTTATGATTAACCTCTTGTGCCAATAATATATTATCTGATATCAATGTACCAGATACAAAACCACTCTGAGAGGGTGAGATAATCTTGTCCATAACTTTGCTTAATCTTGAGGTTAATAGCTTGGAGATAATCTTATTTGAGACATTACATAGACTAATCGGCCTGAAATCCTTCCATTGTTGTGCATTGTCCAGTTTTGGGATTAAAATTATTGTAGTGGCTGCCATTCCCTTTGGCATAGAGCTGCCATGAAAAAAAAATCTAAAACCGCTTCAAGTAAGTCCTCTTTGATAATCTCCCAACAGGTTCTATAAAACTGAGTTGAGAAACCATCCGGACCTGCCGAGCTGTCTAAAGACATATCCCAAATAGTATTTTTTATTTCCTCCATATTCGGAAGTAATGAGAGATTAACATTGTCACTTGCATTTATTAAAATTGGAATATGATCAAATTTGACTTCATTACAATTGTAAGACTCACCAGTTAGCATCTTCTCAAAATAGGCTGAGCTGGACGCATGAATGAGGTCCGGTTTGTCCAAGCAAACCCCTTCTTCCCATATTCGAAATATCCTGTTAGCCATTCTTCTTCTTTTCACTAATCCATGAAAGAATTTGGTATTTCTTTCCCCTTCAGTCATCCATTTTACTGCAGCCTTTTACTTCCAGAATACCTCTTCCATATGTAAGACATGAAACAGCTGTGCCTGTTTTTGAGCTTTCTCTCTTTTATTAGTTTCTGAAGGGTCTTGATCATAAATTTTTTTTGCCGCAGCAAAGTTTTCTTCAGCTTTAATAATATTTCATGTAGATTGCCAAAAACTTCCCAATTCCACCATTTCAAATGTTTTTTCAGCCTTTTGAGCTTGCACTGCAATTTCTTGAGACCTTTTTCGACAGTCGGCAGTCTCCAATTTAAAGTAACTGTTTGAAGAAAATTGGCATGACTGATCCACATATTTTAAAAACGGAAAGAAGCAGCAGGTTTTGAAAATTTGGGAAAGGTAATAAGTAAAGGGAATGATCTGAAGCTGCCCTGCTTAAGTGCTCAACACGCACTGAAAAATCACAAATTTCCCAAGAAGGAGATAGAAGAATTCTGTCTAAACGTTTCCAGATTTTATTATTCGTCCAAGTGAATCTATCACCCACGAAACCTGCATCTATTAGCCCAGCTAACATAATAAATTCATTAAAATCATTAACTGGACCAAGTTTAGATAAAAAAACCTTTTGAATGCTCACTAGATTTGGAAATAACATTAAAATCTCCACCAATTAGCCAGAACTCTGAGCCAACTGGATTAATTTCTAATAATTTCTCCCAAAGAACAACTCTCTCTGTTTGTGTACATTTAGCATAAACTATGGTAATAATCATCTTTATAGAAAAATGTGCGAGCTAATTTTCATATGAAGGAACTGCTCATGATCTAACAATAGTTCACATTCAATATTAGAATCAAATAGGAACCAAATTTTTCCAGAGTAATTAGCAATAACATTATCAAATCGCAATCTCCTGGTGATAGAGACCACTTCTAAGTTGATAAATGGCTCCAGAATACCCAGAAAATTCAAATGATAGTTTTCTCTTAGAAAATATGCTCTACGTATGGATGCTTCATTTCCAATTCCTCTAATATTCCAAATAATACCTGCCATTAAATACAATTTGAGGAATTAGCATTTTGGGATTGTGATTTACTCCTGGTAATTCTCCGATCATCACCAGTCCCTGCTGTAAAGAAAGCCACTGATTTGGAATTCCTGCTTTCTTGCCTTTGGTTTTTAGTGTTGCCAATTCTGCAAAATTAAAAGATGAAGATATGTGAAGATGACACACCTCACCATTATCAGAATCATCCTCTTCTGTAAAAGTTTTAGAAGCTTCTTCAAAATTATTTCTATCTTGCTCTTCCCAGGGTTTATCATATTGATCTAACTGTGGAAAACCTGTCATTGGGAGATCACTTCCAACTTCATTATCAGACCACGAAACATGTTGTTTAGACTTAGCATTTTTGTTATAATCTGCTAAAACATTAACTGACACATCATTAATCTTCTGCAATTCCTCTTCCTGCTCTGTATTAATTGTTACAGTCATCGCTTTATTTGGGAATTCAGCAGCCAAAAATTCCCCTTTGTCTGGTCTTTTCTGAATCATCTTATTTGAGAAATTGTGAACTTCTTTAATGTACTCGTTATGAGTTTCTATATAGTCTTTCTTATTACCGTCTGGAACTTCAGAAGATACTTTATTTGTCTGATCTTCTTCTTCTAAATCAGTCAAAATTTGGAATCGATTCCTTGCTCTGTCAGTTAACTTAATCTCATGACTTTTGGTAACTGCATTTTCTTTTTTTGAACCCATTTTTTCTTTTCAGTCTGATACAAATTCATCTCCGAGGGATGTTCTTCCTCAATTAATCTTGCATTTAGCATCTCCTTTTTTTTAACTGAACCTTCAATACATCATCATCAGCATTAATCTTTCTATCATAAAACCATGTTGGCTTTGAGCTATTTCCATTTACATAGCATTCCTCGATCGAGTGGCCCAAGTGTTTACAATCCTCACAATATTTTGGTAGTTTTTCATAAAGAACTTTCTGTAGGCGCTTCTCTTCTCCAATACCAATCCAAAAGTCATCGACTTTAGGTTTCAACAAATCTAGCTCTTCACAAATTCGAGCCACAGAAAGCCTAGAACCATCAGCTGTTCCTTCGTCAATCTTGATTGGCTTACCAACAATTCTTGCCATTGAAAAGAGACTTTGTTTATTAAACATATGGATGGGTAGATCTGGTAATTGAATCCATGCTGGGACAATTGCTAATTCAACATCGTAAGAGAAATGAGGCGACCATTTGAAGATTCTGAATGGAACGCCTCCAATAAGCCACACCCCTCTACTCCATATACAAGCCATATCTTCGTTGGAGGTAAGATGAATAAAAATATATCCAGCTTTTAAGAAACGAATGTTGTAAAAGCTAGAGAGTCCCAGTTTACCAAAAGTTTGTAAAATGATCGCTTGACTCGGGCGCAATCTTGCAAAATTTACCAATTAGAGAAAACTGATAGGGAATTGCCATACCTGAGATCTCCTCTTCAGTGTAAAATATTCCTGGCTTGTTATTATAGATGGTAATAGACTTAAAATTGAGTCATATATCAGTAAAGCTTTTCTTTGTAGCTCGAGGGGAGATTGGTTTGACAATCGCAGCATAAGAAGTGATTGATTTCTGTCTGCCAGATTGAGAGAGATTACGATCCGAAGATACCTTCGCGTGAGATGCTCTCTTTATTACAGGGTCTAGACTAGGGTTTGCAGAATTCGACAAATCTTCCAACTCTGGCGCCGTAGTCCCGATGTCAGGATTTAGATGAGAGATATCATTTGAAATTGACAATTGAGGCAAGGTCGGTGTAGTGGAAGCAAGGAAGGATGATTGGAAATCATCGCCGGCGAAATCTGGCCGCCGGCGGCCAAGCCGCCAGAGGAAAACTCGCCTGCGATTTGCTCCCGCTTGTGAATCGCCTTCGAATCGCCCGGGAAGCAACTAGTTGATTTGTTTGATTTTTGCTTGTATCACCCAACCTTCCGAGTTAGGATTTTTCACACATAACCTTCCAAGCTAGGATTTTCACACTTAACCCTCCAGTTGGGACTTTTCATCTAACCCTCCAAGTTAGGACTTTTCACCAAGCCCTCCAAGCTAGGACTTTTCACTCAACTTTCCGAGTTAGGACTTTTCCACACCTAGCCCTCCAAGCTAGGATTTTTCACACCTAACCCTCCAGTTGGGACTTTTCACCTAACCCTCTAAGTTAGGATTTTCACCTAGCCCTCCAAGCTAGGACTTTTCACCTAGCCCTCCAAGCTAGGACTTTTCACCCAAACTTTCGAGTTAGGACTTTTCCACACCTAGCCCTCCAAGCTAGGATTTTTCATACCATGTCTAATCCCCGATCAGGACTGAATCATAATTCGTTCAACCAAATTTAAATCGTTGTCAAACATCAAAACAACACTCGGGCCAGACTGCATCAACAAAGTAGAGATGTTGAAACTTTAGCATCGGGTGAACTTTCAAGTTTTAAATTTATATTAAGCCTTGTTATTTGACATGATATTTTGTATAAAATTAACTTAGTTAGCAAAAAATTATAGTAAGAGGATATGCGTTTTGATGTTGCCATAAAACAATTATCTGGTTTTGTTTTTTTTAAATAATATAGAAAAATAGTTTTGTTTATGCCATGTTGATGCAAAAAAATAACATCTAATATGGAAATTGTGCCTGTATTTCTTACAAAACATAAAATTTATAGAAAGAGACATTTTAATGAGATTGCTAACACTGAAAGGAAAAATCAATCACCAAAAGAATATTTTTGAATAGATTATTTTATCTTTTTGGTCGATATTGCTCTTGGACAATTGAAGAGTAAGTTTGAACAGTTGCAATATTTTGAATTTATATTTGAGTTTTTGTATGATATTTCAAAGTTAGTTTCATTGGATGATGATGAATTGATAAGTTCATGTGTGAAACTTGAAATTACTTTAAGAAATAATGATACCTCTGATATTGATGCAAAATATATGTTTTTAGAGCTATAAGTTTTGCAAGTAATGTTACCAAGTGAATCTTATGAAATAAATAAAAAATGGTCTTCCATTCAAATATTAGAGTTTTTAAAAATAATGGATACGTTTCCAAATGTGGCAATTGCTTATAAAATATTATTGACGAGGCCCATGACAGTGGTATCAGCTGAAAGAAGTTTTTCAAAATTAAAATTAATAAAATCTTATTTACGGATCCCAATTACTCAAGATAGGCTAAATTAATTAACAATTTTAAGTATTGAAAAAATATTTTGGAAAATATTGAATATGATACTATTATTGATGATTTACTTTTAAAAGTGCATCACAAAAACACTTTACATAAGTTACTTTGTGTTTATTTATAGGTATATTACAGTTGACATTCATGATTTGGCTATTGAATGAGGAAGAAAAGATATCCTTTTATGGTATGCTCATTGGTGTTTTTATTTGAAGATTTTATATGTGAAATCAAGTACAACAATTAGATATTGACTTTTTTTTAATTTATAATAGATATCAAAGTCAGAAAGTCAGAAATTGTGGATTTTGTATTCTCTATTAAGCTTCCTTTAATAACTAAATTTATAAGGGACTATGCTCCAAAAATTTTTGAAAATCCTATCAAAAAGCAGGTTAACCTTAAAACACCATAACTAATTTTATTTATTTCAACCAAATTTTATAATAAAAAAATTAATCAGTCACTAAATTTATGAAGAAAATTTAATCGGCCTCTAATTTAATGATTAATTTTAAAATTCAACGTTAATTTGCTATTAAAAATTTAACCGATCATTAAAGTAAATGACCGATTTTAAAAATCATCATTAATTTTTGTTAAAAAAAATTTAATTGATCAATTTTAAAATCCATCTTTAAATTGAAATTTTAATCGATATATAATTTAAAGATTTTTTTTTAAAAAAAAGGAAAATTTGAAAAAACTCTCCAACATTAAATTGGGTTTTGCATGCACTCCTCAATCGAAAATTTCTTTGCATGCACTCCCTGATGGGATTGACAAGATAGTTTTGTGTGTTATTTTTTTTATTAGTATAAAAGAGTAAAAATTCAGTATGAATCGTAAAGATTTGAGTATAAATTGTTTGAGATTTAATATTAATTTAAAAAATTTGAGTATTATTTAAAAAAATTTGTGTATATATTATTTCAATATATAGTAAATATTTCAGTATAAATTATTAAAATTTAAGTATGAATTTATTTAGATTGAGTATTATTTGAAAATTTGAGTATAAAATTTAGAAATTTGAGTATGTGAGGTTGCATCCACCACATCAAGATTTTCACATGAGAGGTTACCGAAATTTTATACTCAAATTTTTTAAATTAGTACTCAATCTCAAACAATTTATACTCAAATCTTTATAATGTATACTGAGTTTTCACTCTTTTATACTCACCACATCAAGATTTTCATATGAGGGGTCACCGAAATTTTGTACTCAAAATTTTGAAATTAGTACTCAATCTCAAACAATTTATACTCAAATTTTTACAATGTATACTGAATTTTCACTCTTTTATACTCAATCCATCAGGGAGTGAATACAAAGAATTTATCAAGTGGTGAGTGCATGCAAAGGTAAGTTTGGGATTGGGGAGTTTTCTCCAATTAACACTTAAAAAAATCTATTATTGATTTATGATAAAAAATTTAATCAGTAATTAATTTAATGATTCAAATTAATTTCGTTGTTAATTTATGATAAAAAAATTTATTCGGCTTGGTCGTTAATTTAATGACGGTAATTATTAAGCATATGCTATTTTACATATTAAAATTAATTTGTCATTAATTTATTATTAAAATTTTAATTTATCTTTAATTTAATGATTTAAATTTAATGATTTAAATTAATTTCAACATTAATTTCTATTAAAAATTTGAAGAAATTATATTACGATTCTCGGTAATTTATAGTTTTCTATGGCAGAATTAATTTATCCTTTAAAGAACATGTTTAAAAGCCGAATGTTCTAGCAAACAAAATCAACGCTATCTTTATCATATAACAATTATTGTTAATATTTAACTTTGTTAATTTTTTTTATTAATTTAATTAATATTATTTAATTATAATAGTGTAGCTGTTATATGCTAAAATTTTGATTTAATAATACTGTAATAAAATATTTATATCCAAGTATTAGAAGCATATCAGTAATCTCTGACGCTTATAATTTAAAGTAGGTTAAAATGAATATTTCAGTAAAAAATTTAGTCGTCAATAGGTGACGTCGATTTTGATAGATCATCGTTGTCGACGATCTTGACCGATTTATCGCTCCTCTAAAATATGATTTGATTATCCATCTAAGTATAGTTTGATTAGAAATGATGATTGAAGACCGTTAGTATTCGATCGACGATTGGACGTCGGACGTACTGTCGATTGATAATCAAATTTTTTTTGGCACATTTATTTTCATTGTGTAAATTATTATTATTTTAAAGAAAAGTTCATAGCCATTGTGCAAATTAAATGTTTTTGATTTTTTTTAAAAAAAATTATTATGATGTTTTATCAGAGAAGATAAAGAAAGTATATAAGAAAATGTTAAGATGAAATATGCGAAGATTAAATAAGATAAAAAAATAAAATTATTTTTTTAAAACAAATATTTAAATTTACATGGGTATAAATTATTTTTTTAAACAAATATTTAAATTTATATGGATATGTACTATCAATTAATATCTTAATTAAATGATGTGCAATTATGACACCTTAAGTAAAAAAGAAAAAAATTAAAAAAGATGTCATTAATTAAATAAGTAAAATTTATTTAAATATAAATAAAAATATAATAAGAAATAATTTTAATAAAGATAAGAGTTAGATATGCAAAGGAATAATATAAAAAAAAATAAAGATATTATGAGTAGATGACATTTATTTAAAAATATTTAAAATAAAATAGACATGTATTTATTTAATAAAAATTTTATGTCAGGATATGAAATAAAAGAATAATATTTATTTAAAATATAGTTAATGATGGATTAAATATGTTTTTTCTCACTTATTTAAGTTTTAAGAAGTGAGTATGACTATTCAAGTATAAAAAAATTGTACTCGCTAAGAAAAATTCTAAGTTTGATTTTATCAGTCGGTTGGTATATGAGATCAATCGATTGGTTCAGGTCATAGAAAGATCAGTCGATAACAACCGTGACTTGTTGGAGGTGGTGTGAAGGGCGTGACGGCGGCGATCGCGGAGCGTATTTTCGAGCACCCGGTGAGCGACTGCACAATGGCCTTGAAGTGTTCCTCATCGACGCAGATGACCGACGACGACTTCTCGTGGACGACGCGGGGCCCCGAAGGATTGTTTGCGGCGCCGGCGGCTCCGGCCTTGGACGGAGATTCACGATAGAGACGATTTCGCTTGCCTAACATGATCCCAAAAAAAACAAAAGATGACTCGCCGCTTCTTGAAGAACGTTTATCTTTTTTACGAAACACAACAATTGGCAATTTATACAATTTTTTAGGTAATTTTATAAATAAAGAAATATTCAAATCAAATTTAAAATAATGATAATAAATTTGCATACTGATTTTTTTCTATATATCAAGTATTAACATACGTAAACGGAAATATCAACTAAAAACTAAAATAATACTAACACTAAATCTTTACGTGGTTCGGAGATGATACTCCTACTCCACGGCTGTTCGTTAGGTGGACGATCCCGATCTGTCGGTGGATGAATCCCGGATATCCACCGGATAGCTCTTGTCGCTCCTTGTGGGTGGAGAAACCTCACCACAATCCTTGCAACAGCCTGAGCACCAAGACTACTAATTGGCCTTTAACCAAAGCCAATTTCGTTAACCCTAGCCGACAAAACCAAGTTCCCTTAAATAGAACTCGTGGCTGAACTAGCCGTTACCAGTCGACTGGTGCTAACACCAGTCGACTGGTCAACCCGAATCTGAACGTTACAGCCTAACGTTCGAATTCTAGCTGACATCAGTCAACTGCACAGAGGATCAGTCGACTGATCTTTCTGTACCTTATACCAGTCAACTGCTACAAGCCGCAGTTGACTGCCCAAACCCTAAACCTAGGATTCTCCTTTTCGATTACAATTCTCTTAGCACTCGGACCCTCATGACTTAGCTGACTCTTCACCTAGCAGTCTCGACCTGTTACCTTCAAGCCTTCTTCAACTTTGGCTCTCGTCCCTCGGATGCATACGAGCCCGCGGCTCATCCTCATATATACCATCTGATGGGGGTTGAACATCCCATGGTTGACACGTGGAACGAAGAAGCTATGTGTCAAGGTCCACGGAGTCTGAACAACTCTTCTAGACTCTCAAGACCCCCTCGGGAAGTTAGACTCCCGAGACTACCTCGGGAAGTCAGTCTCCCGAGACCACCTCGAGAGGACAGATCCCCGAGACCAACTCGAGAGGGTATGCGCCCGAGACATACTAGGGAAGACAGGCTCATGAAGCCCTTCCGAGAGAGGAAATCTCCCGAGACCCTTTCGGGAGAGCGGAGCCCAAAAAATCATAAATCCGATAGCCCGACACCAATAGTCGTTACCCATTCTTGTTTAGGAAATGTGACGGATAATTATTGTCCTTTATATGTGACAATTAAGGTTCAATAATCACGGGAGCCATTACCTAAGAGCTATCCGGTAACCGACAAGCACGGAACATAGAGAAGAACGTGGAGATACATGCGACCAAGCCTACAGGTATGTAAGGTACTCCAACTCCTCAGGTAAGAGGGTTACGCTCATATTGCTCACAACTCCTTCTTAGTTCTTTTCCTGCAATATACTCGAGTTCTGTTTTGAGCGTCGGAGTGGGATCCGTCGGAAAATCTCCGGCGTGTTCCTATTAACGCTCATGTTAATCTTGCAAGGTGAGATCTTCTTTCGTCACCATCCTCGTGGGTTGGACTCTAGTGATTGGCCGTCTGCGTCGATTTCTTCCGGAACAGGTTTGACGTTGTCTGTGAGAAAATCATAAATCAAAGCACCAGAAGGAGCACCGATGGCAGAGTCGGAGGGACGACCCATCATCTTGATGAAAGAAGAATTGGATCGCCTGGTGGCCAACGCTGTCAAAGGGGCACTCGAATTGTACCAAATCGAGCAAACTGCCTTACGACGAGTGGCCTCTGGATAGGGGGGATCCCCAGGATCTCCACATCACATCCCTAACACCGGAGATCTATCTTACCACCGGTCGGACATGCTGGAGCAATCCCGGTACACCGACTAGATTCCTTGGGTGACTTGGAGAGGGTGAACTCCTTAGTCTCAAGCGCCCTGAGGTAGGAAGTAGGACTGGGGAAGAGAGAGGAACCTAAAGCCTTCCCGAATCTCTACTCCTTTCTTACTGGAGATCGTAGAAGATCTCATGCCAAAGCAGTTCCGCGGACTTGGAATTGCCTTCTAAGATTGGAAGACAGATCCTGAGGATCACGCTGCAAATTCGAGAACGCGACCCTTTTACACCAGTATACAGATGATGTTAAGTGTCGAGTGTTCTTGAACACTTTGTCCGGAGCCACTCAGAGATGGTTCCAAAGACTGCCACAAAGTTCTATAAACTCTTTTCTAGAGTATAGAACCGCGTTCTTGCATCACTTTGCAAGCAGCGTCGATATCAGAAGATAGCGTTGAATATCTTCGCCCTCAAGCAGAAGGCGAAAGAACCTCTGAAAGATTACATATAAAGGTTCAATCGAGTGACACAATATGTGCCAACAGCGACATCGGAGATCCTGGTCAGCGCCTTCACCCAGGGTCTCTCCAAGGGGGACTTCTTCCGATCCTTGGTGTAGAAATCGCCAACTAGCTTCGACGACTTGCTAGGGCACTCCGTCAAGCATGTCAACGTCGAAGAAGTGTAGCATACCCGCCGTAAAGAACCGGCCGGAGCTCCTGCACCGACCATGGTCCGGTCGGAGAGAAAGGAACCATCAGCACTAGTCCGGGCAAAAGACTCTTGGTCAGGGAGGGATCACTGGGCTGGTAAGAAAAGGCTCGTAGAGACGGTGGATACTCAAGAACCAAAGCCGCCGAAGAAGTACTATAATTTCTATGACAGTACCACGGACTTCATAGAAGAGTGTCACGCCTTGAAGAAGAGGATAGCGGAGGATACAGATGACAAGCCCCGAAAACGATAGAAGAAAACGGGGTACCGCCGGAGGTCCCCGCGAAGGAGTTTTTCCCCCCGCAAGCGGCCGTCAGGAGGGGAAGGAACCCGGCGACCATCCCGATCACGTTCCAGGAGGAGAAGTCGGGAGGTGGAGCCTCGTCGATCCCCCTCCCCTGAGAGAGACCATAGGAAGGGAAAGGCCCTTGTGCAAGGCCCTCCTTCGGGCCATGTAGGGGTGATCTCCGGAGGTCCTACTGGAGGAGACTCGAACTGGGCAAGGAAGGCTCATACTTGACGGCAGAAAAATTACTCCATCGGAAGAAGCAGTAGCCAGCGCAGAGGCATTGTCATCTCATTCGGTTCGGATGACGTGGAGGACGTGGAAATGCCTTACGAGAACGCCTTGGTAATTCTCGCAGGCATAACTAACTATGAAGTTAAGCGTGCCTTCATGGATACAGGTAGTTCTATGAACATCCTATACAAGGCGGCCCTGGATCAAATGCAGATCGACGAGGACGAGCTGTGACTAGTCTTCACTCCACTCTTCGGCTTCACGGGATACCGGGTGCAGCTGATAGGACAGAACTCCCTATCTCTGTCATTGGGGGACGACACGCTGGAGAGGACGAGGAGGACTCCCTTCCTGGTCCTGGACGCACCCTCATCCTACAACGCTATCCTCGGGCACCCCATGCTGAGTGTGTTCCAGGCGGTGGTCTCAGTCTACCACCAAAAGATCAAGTTCCCGGTAGACGACTAAGTAGCCGAGGTTAAGGGAGATCAGATGGCTTCTCGACAATGTTATAGTGGGGAGGTCAGGTCTGAAGTCCGCAAGAACTTGAAGGCTGATGAAACTCTGCAAATTGATCTCGCCAACTGATGTGTGCCCAATACAAGTGTCACGAATGAGCCTCAAATTTAGATATTTATAAATCGAAAACCCTAGCTCACAAAATAAATGTAGTACAGGGGTCTCAAGTCGTATTTTTTCAATGACTAGTTTAGGTTGTTTGGTTCAAGCTTGAAGTTTGTCGTTAAATGTTTTGGGTTTTCAAATAAGATTGGGGTTTGTCTTGCAACAAGGACTGAAATGTAACGACCCGGCCCCTCGGCCCCTTGGGCGGCCAAATCCCTCATTTGGCGGCCCCTCTAGGCGACCCTCGGCCCCTTGGGCGGCCAAATCTCATTTGGCGGCCCCTTGGCGACCCTTGGCCGCGCCGTTACTCATTAGGACTTCCCACCCCTGGCCAGTGGATTTTTGCCTTCCTCAGGATTCGAACTCTAGACCTCCAGGCTAAGTACTAAAGTTTATGAATCCTGATACCAATTGAGCTAGAGTTCGAATTCGAACTCTAGACCTCCAGGCCCGAGTTTATGTAATGACCCGACCCTGTCTGACTGTTGGCCGTGTCGTTACTCTACTACTGGTCTTCCCGCCCCTGGCCAGCGGGTTTTTGCCTTCCCCAGGATTCGAACTCTAGACCTCCAGGCTAAAGTACTAGAGTTCCTAACTAATCCTGGTAACCAATTGATAGTCAATTGGTTACCAGGATTAGTTAGGAACTCTAGTACTTTAGCCTGGAGGTCTAGAGTTCGAATCCTGGGGAAGGCAAAAACCCGCTGGCCAGGGGCGGGAAGACCAGTAGTAGAGTAACGACACGGCCAACAGTCAGACAGGGTCGGGTCATTACATAAACTCGGGCCTGGAGGTCTAGAGTTCGAATTCGAACTCTAGCTCAATTGGTATCAGGATTCATAAACTTTAGTACTTAGCCTGGAGGTCTAGAGTTCGAATCCTGAGGAAGGCAAAAATCCACTGGCCAGGGGTGGGAAGTCCTAGTGAGTAACGGCGCGGCCAAGGGTCGCCAAAGGGGCCGCCAAATGAGATTTGGCCGCCCAAGGGGCCGAGGGTCGCCTAGAGGGGCCGCCAAATGAGGGATTTGGCCGCCCAAGGGCCGAGGGGCCGGGTCGTTACACTTCCCACCCCTGGCCAGTGGATTTTTGCCTTCCTCAGGATTCGAACTCTAGACCTCCAGGCTAAGTACTAAAGTTTATGAATCCTGATACCAATTGAGCTATAGCTGGTTAGTGCTTTAGTGTTACAACTAAGAGTTCTAGGGGTCAAATCCTTGCAAAGCAAATAAAATGAAAGTTGTTTAAAGTTATGTAACGGCCAGGCCCTGTCTGACTGTTGGCCGTGTCGTTACTCTACTAATGGTCTTCCCACTCCTGGGCGTGGATTTTTGCCTTCCCAGGATTCGAAACCTAGACCCAGGCTTAATCTAGTTTCTTTGTGAATCCTGAATACCAATTGAGCTGTAGTACCAGGATTCAGGAACTATTGTACTTGTCCTGGAGGTCAAGGGTTCGAATCCTAGGGAAGGCAAAAACCCACTGCCAGGGGTGGGAAGACCGTAGGGTCGCCGGCCTAGAGGGTTGCCTGCGGGGACCATAGAGGCAGGGCCGCTAAATAAAAAGGCGTCTTTTTATTGTAACGACCCAACCCCTTGGCCCCTTGGACGGCCCAATTGGCGGCCCTCGGCCCCTTGGGCGGCCAAATCTCATTTGGCAGCCCCTTTGGCGACCTCTTGGGCGGTCGTTACTCACAAGTACTTCCCACCCCTGGCTAGTGGATTTTTGCCTTCCTCAGGATTCGAACTCTAGACCTCCAGGCTAAGTACTAAAGTTTATGAATCCTGATACCTGCAGCTCAATTGGTATTCAGGATTCACAAAGAAACTAGATTAAGCCTGGGTCTAGGTTTCGAATCCTGGGAAGGCAAAAATCCACGCCCAGGAGTGGGAAGACCATTAGTAGAGTAACGACACGGCCAACAGTCAGATAGGGCCGGGCCGTTACATAAAAAGTCACCTTTTTATTGTAACGACCCGGCCCCTCGGCCCCTTGGGCGGCCAAATCTCATTTGGCGGCCCCTTTGGCGACCCTTGGCCGCGCCGTTACTCACTAGGACTTCCCACCCCTGGCCAGTGGATTTTTGCCTTCCTCAGGATTCGAACTCTAGACCTCCAGGCTAAGTACTAAAGTTTATGAATCCTGATACCAATTGAGCTAGCGACCCGGATTCGAACTCTAGACCTCCAGGCCCGAGTTTATGTAATGTCTCGACCCTGTCTGACTGTTGGCCGTGTCGTTACTCTACTACTGGTCTTCCCGCCCCTGGCCAGCGGATTTTTGCCTTCCCCAGGATTCGAACTCTAGACCTCCAGGCTAAAGTACTAGAGTTCCTAACTAATCCTGGTAACCAAGTGAGCTATAGCTCACTTGGTTACCAGGATTAGTTAGGAACTCTAGTACTTTAGCCTGGAGGTCTAGAGTTCGAATCCTGGGGAAGGCAAAAATCCGCTGGCCAGGGGCGGGAAGACCAGTAGTAGAGTAACGACACGGCCAACAGTCAGACAGGGTCGGGTCATTACATAAAAAGGCGCCTTTTTATTGTAACGACCCGGCCCCTCGGCCCCTTGGGCGGCCAAATCTCTCATTTGGCGGCCCCTCTAGGCGACCCTCGGCCCCTTGGGCGGCCAAATCTCATTTGGCGGCCCCTTTGGCGACCCTTGGCCGCGCCGTTACTCACTAGGACTTTCCACCCCTGGCCAGTGGATTTTTGCCTTCCTCAGGATTCGAACTCTAGACCTTCAGGCTAAGTACTAAAGTTTATGAATCCTGATACCAATTGAGCTAGCTAAATTGGTTATCAGGATTAGTTAGGAACTCTAGTACTTTAGCCTGGAGGTCTAGAGTTCGAATCCTGGGGAAGGCAAAAACCCGCTGGCCAGGGGCGGGAAGACCAGTAGTAGAGTAACGACACGGCCAACAGTCAGACAGGGTCGAGACATTACATAAACTCGGTCCTGGAGGTCTAGAGTTCGAATCCGGGTCGCTAGCTCAATTGATATCAGGATTCATAAACTTTAGTACTTAGCCTGGAGGTCTAGAGTTCGAATCCTGAGGAAGGCAAAAATCCACTGGCCAGGGGTGGGAAGTCCTAGTGAGTAACGGCGCGGCCAAGGGTCGCCAAAGGGGCCGCCAAATGAGATTTGGCCGCCCAAGGGGCCGAGGGGCCGGGTCGTTACAATAAAAAGGCGCCTTTTTATGTAACGGCCCGGCCCTATCTGACTGTTGGGAACTCTAGTACTCTAGTACCAAGTGAGCTATAGCTCAATTGGTTACCAGGATTAGTTAGGAACTCTAGTACTTTAGCCTGGAGGTCTAGAGTTCGAATCCTGGGGAAGGCAAAAACCCGCTGGCCAGGGGCGGGAAGACCAGTAGTAGAGTAACGACACGGCCAACAGTCAGACAGGGTCGAGACATTACATAAACTCGGGCCTGGAAGTCTAGAGTTCGAATCCGGGTCGCTAGCTCAATTGGTATCAGGATTCATAAACTTTAGTACTTAGCCTGGAGGTCTAGAGTTCGAATCCTGAGGAAGGCAAAAATCCACTGGCCAGGGGTGGGAAGTCCTAGTGAGTAACGGCGCGGCCAAGGGTCGCCAAAGGGGCCGCCAAATGAGATTTGGCCGCCCAAGGGGCCGAGGGTCGCCTAGAGGGGCCGCCAAATGAGAGATTTGGCCGCCCAAGGGGCCGAGGGGCCGGGTCGTTACATGAAAATTCAAGTTGAAATGAAATAGGCTTAACTAAAGCAAACTTAAACTAGGAAATTGCAATACCAAACTTAACCTACTTGGAAATTGAGCAAAACAATACGAAATTGTTAGATTGATGGACAAAACTAATATCAAATGCAAGAAAACACTAAATCTGTAGCTAAATTACAGAAATGAAATTTAGTTCGCGTACTTCAAATTGAGTGCAAGAAACAGAGCTAAATTGTGATGGAAAACTACCTGATCAGTCGATAGACCGATCAGATACAAGTCTGATCGGTCTACAGACCGATCAGATGCTGTCTGAATCGGTCGAACAGACCGATCAGTAGTTGTAAATGAACTGATACAGAATTAGCTACGAAAGGAATAGAGTGCAGAAATGAAATTAACAACAACAGATTAAATCTATCACCAAATCCTCTTCCTGTCGTCACCCAAGAATCAAACCAGGAACCCCCTAGCTTGAAATCAACAAGATCTAACTCCCGCGGATGATTTGCGTCAGATCAGTGTTCTGGCTGAATTCCTCTTCCGATCTTCTCCTTCTTGACAAATTGTGTGGCGATGATGGCTCAGGAACTCTCAGTATTCTTCAGAGAACCCCTCTGAGTTGTTCTGATAGCTCCGATCAATGAAGGCTTTCAATCGGGAGTTGATCGGATGAAGCAAGCTTGGGCGAAACCTCACCAGAGCTTGGCACCGACGAGATTAACTCACAAACTTCTTGGGAGTTTGATCTTTTGATTGAAAACTGGCAAAAGACTTGAATCTGAAGTGGCTGTGCAAAGAAATCTGAGAAGAAAACGATGAATTGGGCAAAACTCGCGATCTGGCGACGACCACAAGCTCAGTGCGGAGAAGTTTGATTTAAATTATCCCTTTTGAATTTGAACGGTTGTGATTGTTCCGACCTCATCCGACGGTCGGATCTTCTCCGATCTGAACCAAACTTCCCAGATCTCCATCAATGGCTCTGATCTACTTCTCCTTAACTTGGATCAATCAGATCTGCGACGGATGGCTCAGATCTTTCTTTCCTTTGAATGGATGGTTAAAACCCCTCTTAAGCTTGATCCGACGGTCAGATGGACTCTGATTTGGTTCAAAGCTTCAGATCTTGGTCTATGGTCTTGATTAGCTCTATCTTAGGAGCTCAGATTGATCAGAAACTTAAAGATGGCTCAGATCACCCCGTTTCTTGATCGGACGACCCATATTAATCCATCTCTTGATCCCATTGATTGAAGCCAATTCTGAGCTCAAGTCTGATCCATCTGAACTAGGACTTTGGCCATTTGAAGCCTACAAAAATTAAATGCAAATTCAATGTCAAATCATCTCAAATATACAAAGATTTGTATCCAAAGCCAAAATAGAAACAATTCATGAAACCTAATATAAATGCAAATTTAAGCATATAAAAGAGGATCAAAACATGTGTTTGAGAGCCTAAAATGCTTAACAAAATAGTAATTATCAACTCCCCCACACTTACTCTTGGGCGTCTCGCACAAGCTAACTAAACATGTACCCCCTAGATTATTCTCAATCATAGTTAGAAGCAATTGAAAAGAAATTACCTAGGGTTGTCAATCCTCAAAAATCTAAACTCAATGGACTAGTATCTTGTCCTTAAGTCAACAACTTAGCATATTTCATCCTTCATGACTCATTGAGATGAACTATACACACAAACCCTTTCAAAGGAAGTTTTGGGTGGCTCTCTTCCTAAATTCTATATTTTTGATAAAATTGGAGCTCACTCAAACACAACCATGGTTCTTGCACTACCATAAGCTTGGTTATGCTCTACTCTCCACCATCATTCTTGGTTTGGATCCACACCTAAAAGGCTCATCAGAACAAGTTAGAGAAATATAGAATGATAAAATGAAATAGATGTTCAAGGAACTTTGATACTAAAGAATCATGATAAAGAAAGTAAAGAATTATAGCATGATAAGGAAATATGGAAAAGTAAAGAAAGTGGAAGACTTGACCACTCAAGAATGTAACCTAATGCACTTTGCCCAATTATTTTGAATTATCCTGCATGTATCAGAGTTGTGGTGGAGCATGGACTGAAGAAATTCACTGAATTCAGTGTACCAAGGTTCTGTTTCTGTGCCAACCCTACTGATCGGTCTAGAGACCGATCAGTCTTCTGCCTGATCGTTCTGGAGATCGGTCTGGCTCCTTCTGTTCGGACTGAGTGACCGATCAGTCACTTCTCTGATTGATTGGTGACCGATCAGGGTCTAATCAATAGCTAAAACGGCAGAACTCTGAAACTGTTTCTGCCAAGATCATTTCCTTTCAATCAACACTACATCTTAAATCCATCTGGCTTCTTGTTAGCATCTTCTATTTGAGAAATCTAACCCATCTCCTGATATTTCGTGTTTTCTTTCCTCTTTTTCTTTTCATTTCTTCTTCTTCTTTTTTCTTTCGTTTTTAGGCTGCTGTTCAATTTCATTTAGCCATCAAATTTTTTATTCAATCATTTTGCGCAGCTTATTCACACCTCCTCAAATGTTCTTCTACTTCCTTAAGTCGTGCAAAGAGACCCTTCTCCTTTCTTGAAAGCTTGGTGCCACAAAGTATTTCAAGACTCTAACCACATTTGGAACAAACTCATGGATTTCAGCAGAATTTTTCCTCATAGGATTTGAAAATCAAATAACATTTAGGAATCAAATTACTCCAAATGTAATCTTCACTACCCAATACTCACAACTCACCGTTGATACACTATTCCATCAAATTGACACCACCTCTTCATCATTCTTTTCCTACATTTTTTTTATCATTCTTCTTTTTGAGTTGCATCCTTGATACTCTCCTCATCCCTTAAGAATCATCAAAACATATTTCCAAATATAATCCGACAAAAAGTAAGATTCCAAAATGCATCAATTTTTACCAAAACACTTCAAAACACTAGCCACCTCTCCCACACTTAGCTTTTTGACCGTCTCGGGCAAAGTAACATCAAGAACAATTCAAAGCAACCAAGTCCATGAAGAATATGGATATAAACAGAAATATAAAAGAAAGAAAATTGAATATAGAGAAGATCAGCAAGCAATGTTGCAAAAATTGATATGAAAAGGAGACAAAGTGATTCACCTCTATAAATGTGGTCCAATCATAGAAATATAGTTTTGAAAGAACCTAAGCAAGTTCTAGAGTACAATCACATGTGTGTATCTCAACAATAAGGCCAAGTCCTCACTAGGTAAAACGAATTCATCTCAAGTCATCAATCTAGAGTCCATAACTAAGTAGTACTCAAGCATCCAAGAATTTTCATCCATTGGCTTAAATCCTATGTTTTAACAACCAAATTTAATTTGCTTTCAAGAAACTCTAAAATGATATAAAGAAAACCTAGGTATACATTTATTCCTAATCATATAAGAAACAAAGTGCCTAAAAGGGTAAATTGGTGTCTACCATGACTCTTTATTGATCTTACACTACCTAAGCATTTATTAGCAAGGACTCATTGTAAAAGAAAAATTTTACTACTTGAAAATAATAAAATGATATTTACAATGAAATAAAAGTGCAAGAAAAATAGAACTCCCCTTTATGTTGGGTAGATAGCATCTTTGATGTCTAATCCTTCCACATCTTGCTCCTTTACTTCTTCAAAGTACTACTTGAGCCGGTGACCATTAACTCTCCAAATAAAACCATTAGCCTCATCGTTGATTTCAACAACACCATAAGGGAAAACGTTAGTTACAAGAAATGGACCTTCCCATCTAGACCTCAACTTACCTTTAATCAATTTGAGCCTTTACTTGTACAATAGAACCTTATCGCAAATTTGGAATTCTTTCTTCAATATGTGCCTATCATGAAAATTCTTAGTCCTTTCCTTGTAAATTCTTGAGTTCTCATATGCTTCTAGTCTTATCTCCTCAAGTTCTTGTAGTTGTAGCTTCCTTTCTTCTCCCACTTTAGTAGCATTAAAGTTGCAAGCTTTCACCGCCCAATAAGCTTTATGCTCTATCTTCATGGGTAAATGACAAGCTTTTCCATAAACTAAACCATAGGGAGACATTCCAATGGGTGTCTTATATGTCGTTCGATAGACCCATAATGCGTCGTCAAGTCTCTTGCTCCAATCTTTCCTATTATGCCCAACGGTCTTCTCCAAAATTGCTTTGATCTCTCTATTTGAAATTTCAGCTTGTCCATTAGTTTGGGGATGGTAGGAAGTAGAAACCTTGTGCACAACCCCATACTTACTAAGTAGAGCCTTCATGTGTTTGTTGCAAAAATGAGAACCTTGATCACTTATGATAGCCCTTGGAATTCCAAATCTACAAAAAATATGTGACCTAACAAAACTAACAACAACACAAGAATCATCAGTCCTGGAGGGAATGGCCTCCACCCATTTAGAAACATAATCAACAGCAAGTAAAATATACAAGTATCCACAAGATGCAAGAAAAGGTCCCATATAGTCTATCCCCCATACATAAAAAAATCTCACAAAAAAGCATAGTCTGTTGGAGCATTTCATTTCTAGCTCCTATGTTACCCGTTCTCTGGCATCTATCACAATTTTTATAAAATAGATATGCATCATGAAATAATGTAGGCCAATATAAACCACACTCTAAAACTTTCCTAGCAGTTCTTTGTGGTCCAAAATGTCCTCCACAGGCTGATGAATAGCAAAATATAAGAACTGAATAAAACTCATAGTCAGGTATGCATCTTCTAATTATTTAATCGCTATAAAATTTCCATAAGTAAGGGTCATCCCACACATAGAATTTAGCATCACTTTTGAGTTTATCTTTCTGAGCCTTAGTAAATTGTGTAGAAAAAACATGAGCTACTAAAAAGTTAACTAGATCTGCATACCAGGGCGACTCACCATGTATCACTAGAAGGTGCTCATCTCTAAAATCATCATCAATAGTGGTAGGAGGTCCATCTCCCTCAATTTGCTCAAATGATCTGCAACCAAATTCTCTTTGTCACTCCTATCTCGGATTTCCAAGTCAAACTCTTGGAGTAGAAGCATCCATCTAATTAATTTGGGTTTTGCATCTGGCTTCTTCAAAAGGTACTTCAAGGCTGCATGATCAGAAAACACAATAACATGATAATATAACAAATAAGATATAAATCTGTCTAAAGCGAAAACAATAGCAAGGAGCTCTTTTTCTGTGTGGTGTAGTCGGCTTGTGCAACATCTAGGGTCTTGGAAACATAGCAGATGACATGTGGTGCTCCATCCACCCTCTGTGCAAGTACAACTCCTACAGCGAAATTAGAAGCATCACACATTAGTTTAAAAGGTAAATTCCAATCAGGGGGTCTAATAATAGGAGCTGAAGTAAGAGCCTCCCTTAATCTCTAAAAAGCTTCTTTGTATTTTTCATCAAAACAAAATTCCACATCTTTTTGCAAAAGTCTAGTCAAGGGTCGAGCAATCTCACTGAAGTCTCTAATGAATCTCCTGTAGAATCCTGCATGGCCAAGAAAAAGCTCGAACATCCCGTACGCATACGGGGTAAGATAAAGAAGATATAACACTAATTTTAGCAGGATCTACTTCAATGCCTTTCCTAGAGACTATATAACCTAAGACAATACCATGCTCTACCATAAAATGACATTTTTCAAAATTAAGAACAAGATTAGTTTCAATGCATCTATGTAAAACCCGAGACAAATTATCTAAACAAGTGTCAAAAGATGTGCCAAATACAGAAAAATCATCCATGAAAATCTCCATGCAGTGCTCTAATAACTCACCAAAAATACTTACCATGCACCGCCGGAAAGTTCCTGGAGCGTTGCAGAGTCCGAATGACATGCGTCTGTAAGCAAATGTGTCGAAAGTACAAGTGAAAGTAGTCTTCTCCTGATCTTCCGGGTCTATGCAAATATGAAAATATCCTGAATACCCATCCAAGAAGCAGTAATGAGACTTCCCTGTCAACCTCTCTAGCATCTGATCAATAAAAGGTAAGGGATAGTGATCTTTCCTCGTGACTTGGTTCAGCTTCCTGTAGTCAATACAAACTCTCCATGAATTCTTCACTCTGGTAGGCACTAACTCATTGCTGTCATTTTCCACTACTGTAACTCCTGATTTCTTAGGCACCACATGGATAGGACTAACCCACTTACTGTCAGGAATAGGGTATATGATACCTGCCTATAAGAGTCTAGTCACCTCTTTCTTTACAACATCTAAAATCAGTGGATTTAGTCATCTCTGTGGCTGCCAGACTGGTTTGACATTCTCTTCCAAAAATATCCTGTGCATACAAATAGTTGGGCTAATGTCAGGTATGTCAGTTAAAGTCCACCCAATGATTTTCTTGTGCTGCCTCAGAACTTGTAGTAATTTATCTTCTTGCTCTGAATCTAAGTTCTGTGCGATGATGATAGGTAAATTCTGCTCCTCTCCTAGATAAACATACTTCAGATGATCTGGCAATTGCTTCAACTCAATCTGTGTCTGCTCAGTAGGTATGGGTGATCCTTGGGGCTCAGTGCAATCCCCTACACTCTCACACCTATCCTCTGAATCTTCTGAAATATTAATCAAAGTAGGTGATCCCTGGGGCTCAGTGCAATCCCCTACACCTAAAGAATCCTCTCTAACTAAAAGTAAATCTGAAACACCCTCCAAATTAGCCTCCTCCATAGCAAATGTCTCCTCAGCCTCCTCTGGACTAAAATACCCTCTGGAAATACCAAGTGGAGCTCCCTCAGCAAATGAATCTGCATCATCCAACTCTTCTAGAATGTCAATGCTCATAATAGAGTGATCCTCTCTGGGGTGCTTCACAGCATCGAAAATACTGAACTAGACTACTGTGTCTCCTATCTCCATAGACAGTGTGCCAGCATATACATCAATTTTTGTCCTTGCAATCTTCAAGAATGGCCTCACAAGAGTAAGTGGAGATCTATGTGCTAGGTAGTCTCCCTCCATATCCAAGATGTAGAAATCCGCAGGAAAAATCAGCTCATTCACCTTTACTAACACATCTTCAATAATACCAGCCGGGTGGGTCTGACTCCTGTATGCCAACTGAATAACCACTCCTGTAGGCTGCAAAGGTCCAATACTAAGCATCTGGAAAACTGATCTAGGCATCACATTAATAGAGGCTCCCAAGTCCAACATAGCATCATGAAAGACAGTCCTCCCAATCTCACAAGACACAGTAAATACCCCCGAATCTTCACATTTCTGAGGTATAGAATGCATAAGGGCTGAGACATTCTCCTTCAATAAAGGTACATTAATCTCCACCTTGCTGAACAACTTCACAAGCTCATTATACTCCTTGGTCTTCTCCTCCTCTACATGCTTTTTGGCTTGAGTCTTGCGCTGTGGAAAAGGTAAAGGTACTCTAGATTCCTTCACTTAGGCCGAAACTCGTGGAGTTGAAACTTGAGCTGGAATTCCACTAGATGTAGCTGCTGTAGACTCACTTTTGCCACTGATTTCTCCTTCATTTTTCACCAAAATCACATGATCAATTGAAGAGGAACTTAAGCTTGGACTAGGATTACAACCAACTGATTTAGGAGTCATTTCAGGGTTGTTTAGAGCTGGAAAATTAGGTGTTGTTCGGTTTTAGAAAAATCAGCCCTTGGAACATTTAAACTTGAAGCAACCTTCCCACTCCTCAAAGTGATGACACTAACATTTCTCTTTGGATTGGGAGTAGCTTGAGAAGGTAATTAACTTGATCCTTGGGCTTGCATTTGGTTCATTCCACTAGCCAATTGCCCAATGTGTCTCTCAATGTTTTGTAAGGTAGAATCATTCTTTTGTTGGCCTTGTTGTTATTGCAAAATTTGTTATTGTTGGAGAATTTGTTGCATCATCTCCTCTAGCCTTTGTTGTTGAGCATTCACCCCACTAGAACCTCCATAAACTCCTTGGTTAGAATGAGTCTTCGATTGGTCTTGAAATGAAGGTTGAGGTTGCTGAAAATTGTATCCTTGCTGTGAATTTTGAAAATGGGATTGTTGGGGCTGATTAAATGGTTGATTTGGCTGTGAAAATTGCTAAAAAGTGGGCTGAGAGCTTGGTTGAAACTGCTGAAAATTGTAGCTCTGAAAATTCTGATTTTGAGGTTGAAATTGTTGTGGTGAGGGCTGAAATTGTTGGGGCTGAAATTGTTGACTTGAGGGCTGGAAATTTTGATTGTATGGATGAAATACTTGCTGTGAAGATTGAAATCCTTGCTGTGAAGGTTGAAAAGGTTGCTGAAAATTCAGATTCCCTTGAAAACCTTGTTGATTTCCTTGAAAAGCTTGTTGATTTTGATGAAAGGGCTGCTGAAATTGTTGGAAAGGCTGATTACTTTGCTGAAAATTCTGGAAATTCGGTTGAGGTTGTTGTAGGGGCTGTTGTGAAGGGTTTTGTTGATAAAATGAGTTTCCATACTTCAAATTTGGATGATCCCTCCAACCCGAATTGTAAGTAGATGAATATGGGTTGTTGTTTGCTTGAAATTGTCCCCTAGTCAAAGCTGCTAGTGATTCATCTTGTTGGAGATTGGGACACAAATCTGAGTTATGATCTTGACTTGCATAAATGTTACACAACCTCATCACTTGATTTGAAGGTGGAGGTACCGAAAAATTGGGATTTTGGCTTACATTGTTCAATGCCATTTGCTTCACTAACGAGGTAAGCTCCATCAAAGAACTCTTGTTCTCCTTTTGTTCATTAGAAACCATCTGGACCTCATTTACTCTCCTAGTGGAAAGAGCTCTACTTCCAAATTGCTGTGAATTTTCTGCCATGTTTGAAATTAATTCCCTAGCCTGATCTGGGGTCTTGTTCACTAAGGCTCCTCCAGCTGCAACATCAATCATAATCCTGTCCATCTGAAGTAAACCCTCATAGAAATACTAAATTAGGAGCTGCTCACTAATATGATGTTGTGGACAACTTGAGCAAAGCTTGTTAAATCTTTGCCAATAATCATATAGGGTCTCTCCCACTACTTGCTGTATGCCACAGATGCTCTTTCTGATGATAGTTGTCCTGGAGGCTGGAAAGTACTTCTCCAAAAATACCTTCTTCATGGAAATCCAACTAGAAACATGTCCGGTGGGCAAATAATAGAACCAATCCTTAGCTGCTCCAGTCAGAAAAAATGGAAATGCTCTCAACTTGATATCCTCTTCAGAAATCCCTTGAGGTTTCATGGTGGAGCAGACTACATGGAACTCATGAGGTTTCATGGTGGAGCAGACTACATGAAACTCATGCAGATGTCGATTAGGATCCTCTCCAAATTGTCCTTGAAACTTAGGCAATAAATGAATAAGTCCCGATCTCAACTCAAAATCACCAGTAAGCTCTGGATAAGCAATACATGAATACTGGAAAGCATCATCAGGTGCTGCAAACTCTTTCATGGTTTTCTGGTGTTCTACCATATGATTGCCTGAATGAGTAGAAATGGACTGAGTAGAAATAATCTCAATAGCCTCTGAAACTCTGCCTTGGTTTCTCCTTGCTTTGAAAGTCCTCTCAATTTCTGGATTAAACTCCTCAAGAACACTACCTGCAGTCCTGGTCATACAACAAACACAAATCGCAGCAAATGTATATAGAGAAAATAGGCAAATGAAATAGATCACAAAATATGAAAATAAGCACACAAGCTAAAATCAAACAAACTCAACTAGTGTTTCCCCGGCAACGACGCCAAAAATTTGAGGTGTACCCAATACAAGTGCCACGAATGAGCCTCAAATTTAGATATTTATAAATCGAAACCCTAGCTCACAAAATAAAATGTAGTACAGGGGTCTCAAGTCATATTTTTCCAAGACTAGTTTAGGTTGTTTGGTTCAAGCTTGAAGTTTGTCGTTAAATGTTTTGGGTTTTCAAATAAGATTGGGGTTTGTCTTGCAACAAGGACTGAAAATTCAAGTTGAAATGAAATAGGCTTAACTAAAGCAAACTTAAACTAGGAAATTGCAATACTAAACTTAACATACTTGAAAATTAAGCAAAACAATACGAAATTGTTAGATTGATGGACAAAACTAATATCAAATGCAAGAAAACACTAAATCTGTAGCTAAATTACAGAAATGAAATTTAGTTTGCGTACTTCAAATTGAGTGCAAGAAATAGAGCTGTGCTGGAAAACTACCTGATCGGTCGACAGACTGATCAGATACAAGTCTGATCGGTCTACAGACCGATCAGATGCTGTCTGAATCGGTCGAACAGACCGATCAGTAGCTGTAAATGAACTGATACAGAATTAGCTACGAAAGGAACAGAGTGCAGAAATGAAATTAACAACAACAGATTAAATCTATCACCAAATCCTCTTCCCGTTGTCACCCAAGAATCAAACCACAAACCCCCTAGCTTGAAATCAACAAGATCTAACTCTCGCGGATGATTTGCGTCAGATCAGTGTTCTGGCTGAATTCCTCTTCCGATCTTCTCCTTCTTGACAAATTACATGGCGATGATGGCTCAGAAGCTCTCAGCATTCTTCAGAGAACCCCTTTGAGTTGTTCTGATAGCTCCGATCAATGAAGGCTTTCAATCGGGAGTTGATCGGATGAAGCAAGCTTGGGCGAAACCCTCACCGGAGCTTGGCAGCGACGAGATTAACTCACAAACTTCTTGGGAATTCGATCTTTTGATTGAAAACTTGCAAAAGACTTGAATCTGAAGTGGTCGCGCAAAGAAATCGGAGAAGAAAACGATGAACAGGGCAAAACTCGCGATCTGGTGACGACCACGAGCTCTGCGTGGAGAAGTTTGATTTAAATTATCCCTTTTGAATTTGAACGACTGTGATTGTTCCGGCCTCATCCGACGGTCGGATCTTCTCCGATTTGAGTCAAACTTCCAGATCTCCATCAATGGCTCTAATCTACTTCTCCTTAACTTGGATCAATCATATCTGCGATGGATGGCTTAGATCTTCCTTTCCTTTGAATGGATGGTTGAAACCCCTCTTATGTTTGATCCGACGGTCAGATGGACTCTGATTTGGTTCATAGCTTCAGATCTTGGTCTATGGTCTTGATTAGCTCTATCATAGGCTCGGATTGATCAGAAACTCAAAGATGGCTCAGATCACGCCGTTTCGTGATCGGACGACCCACATTGATCCATCTCTTGATCCCCTTGATTGAAGCCAATTTTGAGCTCAAGTCTATCAATCTGATCTAAGACTTTGGTCATTTGAAGCCTACAAAAATTAAATGCAAATTCAATGTCAAATCATCTCAAATATACAAAGATTTGTATCCAAAGCCAAAATAGAAACAATTCATGAAACCTAATGTAAATGCAAACTTAAGCATATAAACGAGGATCAAAACATGGGTTTGAGAGTCTAAAATGTTTAACAAAATAGTAATTATCACTAACCCTCGAGAGGAGGAAGGACCCATGGAAGAGCAGAGGGAGGTCGAGAGCGAAGAAGTTCAGATACATCTTCAACAGACAGGAGGAGTTACAAAGATTGTTGCTGACCTCCCGCCGGAGCTGAGAAGTCGATTGATCGATTGGTTACGGAGCCATCGAGATGTATTTGCATGGGCTACCGAGGAGATCCATGGAGTCCCCCAGCCTTGGACATGCATCATTTGTATATGACCCCCGAGGCTCGGCCAGTGAAGCAAAGACGAAGGCATTTCGCGATCGAGCAAGGCAAGGCTATCAGAGAGGAGGTCGCCAAGTTGCTGAAGGCTGACCACATAAGAGAAGTTCAATTCCCAACTTGGTTGGCTAATGTAGTACTTGTCCCTAAGCCTGGGGGTAAATGGTGGATGTGTATTGACTTTTGAGATCTAAATAAAATCTGTCCTAAAGACTGCTATCCTCTGCTTCGTATAGATAGACTAGTAGATTCCACCTTTGGTTGTGAGTTTATTCCATGCTGGACGCCTACCAGGGGTACCACCAAGTTCCGCTCGCACCTGAAGACCAAGAAAAGGTCAGCTTTGTGACGGCAGATGACACATACTGCTATAGCGTCATGGCTTTCGGTTTACGCAACGCTGGGGCAACCTACCAGTGTATGATGGACAAGGTCTTCGGGCATCAAATCGGGAGGAACATTGAAGTCTATGTAGATGACATCTTGGTCAAGAAAGACAAGGGTAAAGAGATGATAACCGACTTCGAAGAGACCTTCGCCACCCTGAGGGCGAACAGGTTGAAGTTGAACCCGGTCAAGTGTCTGTTCAGGGTAAAAAGTGGTCGGTTCCTAGTGTTGGAAACGAGATGGCTAGAGAGGGGGGGGGGGTGAATCTAGTCGAACACAAAAATCGCTTTCTATCTTTTGAGATTTCTGCACTTGAATGTTAGTAGCACAACGGAAGCAAAAACCAAACAGAGTATGAATGCAGAAATGAAAAGCTAACTATAAACGCTAACATGGATCGTTTACAAGGTTCGGGGATAACTGTTGGTGCAAGTTGCATCAATGATGTTCCTCTTTAAGTGTTTTAATGTTTGATAATTCACTTAAGTCAGTGATATATTGAACAGACAAAGGGGAGCAAAAGAGAAGCAACCTTAGCTGAAGAAAAGTTCTAGTTAATCTAGGCATCAGAAATCTTAAGACCTAGCGAAGGGCTGCTAGGCCTAGCGAAGGGCTGCTAGGCGCCTAGCGAAGGGCTGCTAGGCATAAAAGTCCAGCGAAGGGCTGCTGGGCACCTAGCGAATGGCTGCTAGGTATCGAAACCCTAAAGACCTAACGAAGGGCTGTTAGGCACCTAGCGAAGGGCTGCTAGGTATCGAAACCCCAAGACCTAGCGAAGGGCTGCTAGGCACCTAGCGAAGGGCTGCTAGGTATCGTAACCCTAAGACCTAGCGAAGGGCTGCTAGGCACCTAGTGAAGGACTACTAGGATAGAAGACCTAGCGAAGGGCTGTAGCACCTAGCGAAGGGCGCTAGGCATAGAAGACCTAGCGAAGGATTGCTAGGCACCAGGCGAAGGACCGCTTGGTAACAAAGACCTAGCGAAGGGCTGCTAGGCACCTGGCGAAGGACTGCTAGGGAATGAAGACTTGGTCCGAGGGACTAAGCAACATAGCTGAGCGATGACTAAGGACAGGAGTAGAGACGGGTCAGGGTTTGGGCGTCTCGAGGTCCGGAGGTATCGGAGGCTAAGCAAAAGTCCACCCGAAGGACTGGGTGGCAACTGTCTCCTGAAAGGAGTAGGTGAAGGGCGAGTTCTCGGGGATAGGAACTCGTGCCGGTTCGACCTAGGGTTTCGTGCAAATCCGAAGTCCGAACCAAGTCCTTTAGACCAATATTATATGTATCTATGCTTTGTGTTTGTGGATATTGCAGGTACCAAGAACCGAAGAAAAAGCCAGCGTGCTGGAAGCCCTAACCAGGGCGCCCCCAGTGTTGGGGGTGCCTGTTGGTGACGAGATGGCTAGAGGGGGGGGGGTGAATATAGCCAATCGCTTTTCCTTTGAAGAGTTAGCAATTTCTGCACTTGTAGATGTAAGTAGCACAGCGGAAGTATGTAAAACAAGATGTGCAGAAACTAAAACCGAAAACTAACTAGCAAGATTAGCAAGATCGCTAACAAGGAGATTTTACAAGGTTCGGGGATAACTTGCCCCTACTCCTTGGCGTGCCCTTAAGGTGGGCGATCCCATGATCGCCGGCAGATCAAGCCCCGGTTAACACCGGATAATTTAGCATCCTCCTTCTCGGTGGAGAAAGCTCTCCACAGTGTGTTCCAAACAAGTATATAGATTAAGCACAAAGGAAACAACAAGAAGGATCTTACTCAAACCCCTAGCAAGGACACGAACACAGCAAGCTTTCCTGAGCTCCACCCAGTGGCGATCTCACGCAAGAACCCTCTTCGTGTCTTCCCACTGTCGGACTCCAAACTCCTTGTTCCCTCCTTCAAGGCTCAAGTAAAGGATGATTGCTTTTCGATCGCTTGCTCAGAATGATGGAAACCTCAAGAACAGCAAGCTTGATGTGGAGAACACAAAGCGCAGGAACTCAAGAGCACAAGCTGAAGAACTCAAAGAACTGATGAACACTACAACTCTCGTTCCTTTTGTTTCTCCGCAAAGCAACAGGTGACTTCATCTCCAGCAGCCTACAGCTGCCTCACTGCCAACGCACCAGCTACACTGAACCCTTATTGAACTTCCTGAGCTCCCTCAGCCAAGCTTCAGTCAGCAGTTCAGTCCTGCAGCTCCAGCCGTTGCAACCTGAGTTGAGAAAGGGACAAACCTGCTCCAAGGAAAGCCCTCTTTGACTTCTCCTTGAGTGTTTGAATCCTTCCCTGTCACCTGAAACTTAATCAGACTGTTAGAGCAGTAAATATGCAGTAAATCAAATATCAGAGATAAACAGCAGCGAATCGAATATGGTCAGACGCGATCAGAGCGTCTGACAGTGCATTTTGAATTAAAGTGATCGGTCACCCTACCGATCAGAGAGCCTCCTGATCGGTCACCAGACCGATCAGGCTGGTCCCAGATCGATCAGGATTCGTTCTGATCGATCCCCAACGCTCAATCAGAAATCGTGATTTCTTTGAGATTCTCCCGGGCCGATCACCAGACCGATCCCAGGTCGTGGATCGTTCACCGGACCGATCCACCCTTATATCGGGCGATTTCTGAGTTTCGCAGGCCAAGCCTTCTGATCGGTCACCGGACCGATCAGGGTGTCACCTGATCGGTCAGCAGTCCGATCAGGACATCACCAGGTCGATCAGGAACCGTCCTGATTGATCTTAGGGAGGAGCCCGCGAAGCTGGATCGTTCACCAGAACGATCTGCACAGTGATCCTGATCGGTCATCAGACCGATCAGGAGCAGTCAGTAAGGGAACTCAACCTCACTGCTCGCTCCCTGATCGGTCACCAGACCGATCAGGAGCCAGTCAATGGGTGAAATGCATACTCCCTGATCGGTCACCAGATCGATCCGGAGCAGCACAGTAGGTTCCCAACCTGACTGTGTGCTCCCTGATCGGTCACCCGACCGATCAGTCATCGCTGGATCGGTCACCAGACCGATCCACGAAGGAGCAGCGTGCCAAAATCCCTGATCGATCACCAGACCGATCCAGGGACTCAAACTCAGCCCTCCAAGCTAAGTTTCCATCCACCTTAGCCCTCCAAGCTAAGGATTTTCCATCTAACTCTCCAAGTTGAGAATTTGCACCTAACCCTCCAAGTTAGGACTTTTCACCTAGCCCTCCAAGCTAGGACTTTTCACCTAGCCCTCCAAGCTAGGACTTTTCACCCAACCCTTCCGAGTTAGTATCTCATTCAACCTAGCCCTCCAAGCCAGGCACCTGACCCTCCAAGCCAGGACTTTTTCACCTAATTCTCCAGGATGGGAATTTGCACCTAACCCTCCAAGTTAGGACTTTTCACCTAGCCCTCCAAGCTAGGACTTTTCACCCAACCCTTCCGAATCAGGACTTTTCCAACACCTAGCCCTCCAAGCTAGGATTTTTCACACCTAACCCTCCAGGTTAGGATTTTTCCAACTCCTAGCCCTCTAGGCTAGAATTCTCCATATCATACCCAATCCTCGATCAGGACTTAATCATAATCATCATAATCATCAACCTAAACTAAAATCGTTGTCAACACCAAAACAACAATCAGGGCCAGACTGCATCAACAATCTTCCCCTTTTTGTTGTTTGACAACCCGATTTTATGTTTAGTTAAGTTTAGGGATTCTCAATCAATTTTTCAAATTTTGAATCATAGGGGAATCCAGATCCTCCCCCTACAACATGATCATTCTGAACTTAACCAATCCACACTCTCCCCCTTTGTCGAACACCGAAAAGGGGCACGAGGGACTGATAAGATTAAAATAAACTCCCCCTCAACCCTAGAGGTATCCCAACTCAACAAAGATGTGATAGATTGATGGATAACCATACGAACACATGTGAAAAAGATATAGTAAGTCATAGCAAACACATGCATCATATGAACATGAAGTATAAACTTGCAAGGCATGCCATAATATTCATAAGTATCAAATAGACATGGCATCGTAAGCATGAACATGACAATTGAGCAAACGTGCAGATAAAACTCATGGCATCAACAATAGATATACTAACATCAGATAAGCATGTAAAGCAAAGTCAGACAAGTCAAAACATAAGTTATCCAGACAAGTAGCAAAATACGTGTGGCACAAGGCCACAACAATCAAGTTACAGACCGATCAGGGTTCGGCGCTGAAGAGGGTTTTGCGAAATTAATCGGTTGGTGGATCGGTCCACCCACCAAAATTTAATGCGTTTGAACGGATCACCGTTCGATCTGAATCCGTCCAGACCGATCGGGCTACATCCTGATAGGACTGGAATGGGCCTGATCGGTCGGATGACCGATCAGACTCGCTCCTGATCGGTCGGGTGACCGATCAAAATACGAACAGTAGGTTCTGGAGAGAAACCTCTGAGCTCCTTGATCGGTCCATGGACCGATCCACACAGGGTGCCAGATCGGTCCGGGGACCGATCCAGGCTGGCTCAGAATCTTGGTCAAAAGGTTTGGAGAGTTACTGCTGCCTCTCTGATCGGTCTATGGACCGATCACCACAGAAATGAGCCAGATCAGTTTGGAGACCGATCAGCCATATTCCTGATCGGTCCGGTGACCGATCAGGGTTCCTGATACACCCTGATACGAACTGAAATGTTCAGTTTCAGAATTTCTGAAACTTCCAAACGATATTTGATAGATTTTGTCGAGCTTGGACAAGTCCTCATGACTAAAATTGATCCCTGAACAAGAATCAAAAGTCCTCATGGGTTCCACAAACACTTTGACCCATCTAAATGGAGTCAAACTCAATCAATAATAACTCAAGCAAATTCAAACAAGTTTTGATTCCAAATCTAAATTTCCAATCAAGTTGCCTTGATTGGAATGTCCAAGTATGATTATAGGACCAAATATGTTGGTGCAGGAAGCACCATATCGAACCTTGTTTTGATATTGGCAAAGGATTCAAAGTTAAGTTTGTTTGTGATCTAACAATATTCACTAAGTGTGCAGAGACAAAGCCCTAGCGAAGGACTGCTAGGCAACTGGCGAAGGACTGCCAGTATCCAAGCCCTAGCGAAGGACTGCTAGGCAACTGGCGAAGGACTGCCAGTATCCAAGCCCTAGCGAAGGAATGCTAGGCGCCAGGCGAAAGACAGCTTGGGACTGAAGCCCTAGCGAAGGAATGCTAGGCGCCAGGCGAAGGACAGCTCGGTATCCAAGACCTGGCAAAGGACCGCCAGGCAAAAGTCCAACCAGAGGAACGATTAGCATCAGGTAAACTCTCCCGAGAGGAGTAGGTGAGGACGCGTTCCCCGTAGAGGGAACAGTAGGCGTTTGTTCGACCTAGGGCTCCATTTGGGAGACCCAAAGTCAGAACCAAGACAGCTAAGGCTGTATAATATTATGCTTTACTACTTTATGTTATTTTCGGACTAACCCTGGATGCAGGACCAAAGGAACGTGTGTCTGCAGCTCAGAGAGCCTCAAAGGAGTGAGGCAACAGCTGAGTAGGGCGCCCTGAGTGTCCAGGGCGCCCCCATGGTGAACATGAAACAAATGAAGCAAAAAGGAGCTTCGGCTAACTTCTGGCCGGGGCGCCCTCAGCAGCGAGGGCGCCCTCAGTAGCCAGGGCGCCCTCAGCAGCCAAGGCACCGCGCGCCTAAGCCAGCGAAGCCCATCACCCTTATCCAGCCGAGAAGCCCGCGCGGAAGGAGTCAAGCAAGGCGCCCTCTGCGTCCAGGGCGCCCCCACGGTCAAACCTCATCCCTATTCGGGTGGGATAAAAGTTGACCGAGAGAATCTCGGATCACGTGACACGTGGGAGGGCGCCCCCGACGTCCAGGGCGCCCCTAGGTGCTATAAATAGCACCCAACGCCCAGGCTCTCAAGAACATCTCGAACACAAAGCTTCTATGCTCTTCTGCTCTCACGCCTCGCTCCGGAAACTGCCCAACTCTAGCCGACGACGTCCTGCTGCTCCGGAAAAAGTCAATCCACTCCGGACGTCGGTAAAGAAGAGTGAATTTAAATTTACTACACTTACTCTATAATCAATATTTGTAAATTATTTTTGCGCCTATATAGAATTGCCCAAAGTAAACGGTCAACGACCGTGGGCTTTGGAGTAGGAGTCGACCTAGGCTCCGAACCAAGTAAAATCTCCCGTGTTTGCGTTGTGTGTTTTTACTTCCGTTGTGCAATTTCTCTTATGTTTTCAAATCCGAAAGTTTTCCGATATTCACCCCCCCTCTATCGGTTTTCTCGATCCAACAAGTGGTATCAGAGCGGGGAAGTTCAAACTTGGTGGAACCACCAGTTTGAAAGTTTTTTTCGGATTTACGAATTTTTATTTTATTTCTTTTCTTTTTCTTTAATCGAGGTGGTGCAACACCACTCGATCTTTATTTCAATTTTGAATTCTTATTTTCTCACCATAACTCAGAATTGATAAAACGAAAAACTTTTGAAAATTTGTCATAAATTTTTTTTATTATTATTTTAATATTTTTCTTGAAAATCGTGCTAAGCAAATTTTTTTTAAACATTAAATTCCTACTTTTTCATCATTAATCAGAATTGACAAAATCAACATTTTCAAAAATTTATCATAAATTGTTTTTATTATTTTATTCTTATTTCACCTCGAAATTCGTGCAACAGTTATTTTGGGCTATTTTTTTCTCCCGCACTACTAATCCAAGACCAAGTCTTGGTACACTTTTGTTATTTCTTTTGTGTGCAAGAATTAAACTAAATGGCCAACCACGAGTGGAACAGTGCCCGTCCACCACTATTCTCCGGCGACAACTTCAAGTTTTGGAGATGTCAAATGGAGTCCCTTCTGAAGGCCCACATGGACTTATGGCGAATCATCCAAATGGGATTCTCTTTTCCCGTAGAAGATGAGTCATCAATCGAGTGGGATAAACTGGATGAACACACCCTCAATCAAGTCGAGATTGATGCAAGGGCAACTGCAATCCTACAATGTGGCTTAACCAAGGAGCAACTCGAGCTAGTAGGTTAATGCAGATGTGCTAGAGAAATCTGGGAAAAACTGATTGACCTTCATCAAGAGATCTCAGATGAAGAAGAAGATCAGGTAAGTTATCTTGCCCTTTCGGTCCAAGCACAAACAGCCGATTCAGAGTCTGAACCCGAATCCAAAATCGAACCAGAATTAGACGACGAATTGACTGAGATGGTAACCAATTTCGAATTCTTTTCAAATTTAGAATTAAATAATCAAACAGATACTATAATGGTCGAGGAAGGTGTAAATTTTATTGCAGGGAAAACTCCTAAAGAACCACCAAAGAAGGAGCTTCAACCAGTACCCGAGTCTGACTCAGACACAGAATCAGAAGATGAGCCTAGATCCGAAGCGGCAAGAATCAAGAGGGAGATTCCCAATAAGGAACCAAAAGGTAAAAGTATAAAATCAGATTTTAATCATGTAATTTGTTACACATGCAGGGAGAGAGGGCACTACCAAAGTGTGTGTCCGACTCGTAAGATTCGAACGACACCACCGACGGCGACAAAGGAATCAGTTCCAAAAGCACGAAAGGACAAAAGTCGCATTCAATGCTTCAAGTGCCAGGAGTTCGGGCATTACAAAAGTGAATGCAAAGATAAAAGAGCTACCAAGAATGCCGGACAAACAATCAACAAAGGTAAATTTACAGTATTTGAAAATCCGTTATTTACCTTGAATAATGTGATTGATTCATGTAACTTAATTAAAACAAATGTCAGAAAATTGAAACAAGAAAATGAAACCCTAAAACATAAGGTCAATAAGTTAGAAAATTTAATTCATAATCTTGCTGATTTCGAAAATCCGGAGTATTACTCCAATTGTGACCTTACTTAGACAATTGTTTGTTTTAATTTGTGTTTCTTTTTATTTTATTTTTTGCTTAGATTTAGGAATGGTTAGTATAAGGACTGAACCAACTTAACTGAAATTTGACAACATAGTATTGGGTGGCGGTGAGATGATAGTACGTTAGGGAAACCAATTCTAATAAGATCAAGTCTACTTGGTCTCTTTAGACTGGTGAAACTAGCCGAAGCTACCGATCCAAAATCCAAACTAGTTAGACCAGAATTTACCAAAAAGTAATTTTGAAGATGAAATTTCACTAAAAGGCTTTGTCTAGGAAAGGGTTGATGATCCAATAAGGCTACGGCCAAAGAAGGCCTTGTGCCTCGCCAAGACCTGGAAGCCAATTTTTGAAATTCAAATTCAATTTACTCTTTGTTAAATTCGAATCTAACACAAATTTTCAGTTAATTTTAGATTCAAATATCTCTTTTCAAAACAAATTTAGATTGAGTTTAAAAAATTAATTTAACTTTTCAAAATTAATCATGACCTTTTCAAAATAAATCCTTCTATTAAAATATGCATCTCACAAAACAGTTAAGATATCCTGTTTTGTAACTTAGAAATGGGTGAGATGCTTAGGACCTAAAAGTTGAGTCCAACTCAACCAACTAAATCAAATTAATCAAATCTTAATTAAATCAATCAAATCAAATCTTAATTAAATCAATCGAATTAATCAAATCTTAATTAAATCAATCGAATTAATCAAATCTTAATTAAATCAATCGAATTAATTAAATCTTAATTAAATCAATCGAATTAATCAAATCTTAATTAAATCAATCAAATTAATCAAATCTTAATTAAATCAATCAAATTAATCAAATCTTAATTAAATCAATCGAATTAATCAATGCTTAATTAAATCTTTCAAATTAATCAAATCTTAATTAAACCAATTAAAATTAATCAAATCTTAATTAAACCAATTAAAATCAATTAAATCTTAATTAACTCAATTAAATCAAATTCAAATTAATTCAATTAAATCAAATTTAAAATTCAAATTTAATTTAACTGAACAAACTTAACCCTCTAAATTTTAATTTTCTTAAAAATCAAATTTAACATTTTAAACTTAGGTTTAATTAACCATTCTTTCAAAATTAAATATTTGTCTCACACAACCCATAAGGTTAACATGTTTGACAACGTAGAACCGGGTGAGACATCTAGGACCTAAAAGCATAATTCACTATCCTTTTAAATAAACAGGTGTGCAAAAGTTATTCACAATAGACACATTTTAGATAGAATCTAAGGTTTGTTTGATTTAGTTATTAATCGGTCAAACTTAATAAACTGAGTTAACCTTGGTTAACATAGTCAAACCCTAGTAAACCTGGTCAACACTGAAGTCCCTTAAGGAACTTAGATAAAAGACAGACTGTGTCAGATACAGGGGAGTTTCTTTTAATACTTTTCGAAAAATTTATATTTTAAAAAAAAAACCTTATGCTCTAAATCTTACTATCATCTCGATAAGGTTTTCAAAAATTGATTCAAAAATCTTCGTATACTACTATGTGTTTGAAAAATTATCATCATATTTTTTTCGAAAATTGTATTATCATTTCAAGTCATGTTTTCAAAAATGTATCTCCTTGAAAGTTATCATACTCAGAAGGTTGGTCAAAATTATTCTTTTGATTTTTAATAAACTCTAAAGACACAGAGGAAGGTCCACTTGATGATCTATAAGGACTCCTGGGATGTGTCAAATTTAGGGGGAGTTTGAGTCAAAAGAAATTATTTCTGACAATCATTTTTCAAAATTATTAGATAATTCTTATAGTTTGAATCAAACCTTAAGACTCAGAGGAAGATCGCTTGTAGTCAACAAGCTTCCTAGGACTGGGTCAAGCTCAGGGGAGATTAAATTAAAAGAATTATTAAATATTTTTTAAAATTATATGTTTTCATGCACTGCAATTTTAAAATCCTGTTGAAAACATAAATAAAATGTCTTTCAAATATTACTCTTTTAAATCATTTTGCTTATATACACTATCACTTTCAAAATTTTGCTTGACTTTAGAATACTTTTGAAAATAATACTAAAACTTTTCAAAAGTACTTTTCAAAAATGCATAATATGTTTCAAAAGTACTTATATTTTTCAAAAATGCATAATATGTTTCAAAAGTACTTATATTTTTCAAAAATGCATAATTTTCAAAATATACATAACAACTTTCAAAAGTACTACTATTTTTCAAAAGTACTAATACTTTCAAAGGCACTAATGGTTACAAAGTATGAATTTTTTTTCGGTCTCAAAAGTGCAATTTAAGCTTTTTTCAAGGATTATACTAAGTATTTTTTTGTTTTCAAAACCCATAGGCTCTGATACACAAACTTTCTCTTATATATTTCTTTATTGATATATGGCCAAGGGGGAGAGAAAGAAAGAGAAAAAGGATATTTTTTTTGTAAAACAAAAATCTCTAAGTATCTAAGTGTTTCAAATTTTTTAAGTGAAAGTTTTCCTTAGTAAACAAGATTTGTCTGAGCAAAACTTTTTCAAAATTTTGGCAAATATATCTAAGTAAAGTCTTCTTTGGGGAAAAACTTGCCTAGAAATTTCTTAAGAATTATGTTTTTCAAAATGCACAAAGTGTTTCCAAGTAAATTCGTCTAAATGTGCAAAATTTTTTTTAGTAAACCAATTTTTTCCAAACTCTAAAAGTTGAATTTTTTTTTAAATTTGGCTTCAAGAATGGAAAATTTGCCTAAGTAATTTTTTTTGTAAAGTCTTGTAAGTAAAAGTTTTTTTTAACAAAATTTAGGTTTGCAAAACCCTTCAAAATGTTACCTTGTCCACCCATGTTTGTTTTTGATATATATCAAAGGGGGTGGAAAGGTCAAAGTTAAGTTAAGTGGTCAAAGTTAAGTTAAGTATTTTATAACACAATTATTCAGGGGGACTATGAGAAATATTTTTTTGGTTTTAGACTGTTCAGAACTGTCTATGTTTTATTGGTCTTAACCCTCTTGCTTAACTGTTATATGTTTTTTACTTAACTTTGAATTGTGTTGCCATAAATCAAAAAGGAGGAGATTGTTGGTGCAGGAAGCACCATATCGAACCTTGTTTTGATATTGGCAAAGGATTCAAAGTTAAGTTTGTTTGTGATCTAACAATATTCACTAAGTGTGCAGAGACAAAGCCCTAGCGAAGGACTGCTAGGCAACTGGCGAAGGACTGCCAGTATCCAAGCCCTAGCGAAGGACTGCTAGGCAACTGCGAAGGACTGCCAGTATCCAAGCTAATATCCAAGCCCTAGCGAAGGACTGCTAGGCAACTGGCGAAGGACTGCCAGTATCCAAGCCCTAGCGAAGGACTGCTAGGCAACTGGCGAAGGACTGCCAGTATCCAAGCCCTAGCGAAGGAATGCTAGGCGCCAGGCGAAGGACAGCTTGGTATCCAAGACCTGGCAAAGGACCGCCAGGCAAAAGTCCAACCAGAGGAACGGTTGGCATCAGGTAAACTCTCCTGAGAGGAGTAGGTGAGGACGCGTTCCCCGTAGAGGGAACAGTAGGCGTCGGTTCGACTTAGGGCTCCATTTGGGAGACCCAAAGTCAGAACCAAGACAAGTAAGGCTGTATAATATTATGCTTTACTACTTTATGTTGTTTTCAGACTAACCTTGGATGCAGGACCAAAGGAACGTGTGTCTGCAGCTCAGAGAGCCTCAAAGGAGTGAGGCAACAGCTGAGTAGGGCGCCCTGAGTGTCCAGGGCGCCCCCATGGTGAACATGAAACAAATGAAGCAAAAAGGAGCATCGGCTAACTACTGGCCGGGCGCCCTCAGCAGCCAAGGCGCCCTCAACAGCCAAGGCGCCGCGCGCCTAAGCCAGCGAAGCCCATCACCCTTATCCAGCCGAGAAGCCCACGCGGAAGGAGTCAAGCAAGGCGCCCTCTGCGTCCAGGGCGCCCCCACGGTCAAACCTCATCCCTATTCGGGTGGGATAAAAGTTGACCGAGAGAATCTCGGATCACGTGACACGTGGGAGGGCGCCCCCGACGTCCAGGGCGCCCCTAGGTGCTATAAATAGCACCCAACGCCCAGGCTCTCAAGAACATCTCGAACACAAAGCTTCTACGCTCTTCTGCTCTCACGCCTCGCTCCGGAAACTGCCCAACTCGAGCCGACGACGTCCTGCTGCTCCGGAAAATGTCAATCCACTCCGGACGTCGATAAAGAAGAGTGAATTTAAATTTACTGCACTTACTCTGTAATCAATATTTGTAAATTGTTTTTGCGCCTATATAGAATTGCCCAAAGTAAACGGTCAACGACCGTGGGCTTGGAGTAGGAGTCGACCTAGGCTCCGAACCAAGTAAAACCTCCCGTGTTTGCGTTGTGTGTTTTTACTTCCGCTGTGCAATTTCTCTTAAGTTTTCAAATCCGAAAGTTTTCCGATATTCACCCCCCCTCTATCGGTTTTCTCGATCCAACAAAATACACAGATGTTATGCATTGGTTTTCCCCATACTTGATCACCACCGTGATTATTATCTCGTCAACCTAATTCCTCAAGGGATGCAATGACATTTTGAGGAATTGAGTTGATCCTAACATCTCACCCCATATCTAGCAAACAAAACGTTTTGTTAAACCTTATAGTTTGTGTGAGATGTTCCCAAAGTTACCCAATTGTTCCCAACAGTTTCGAAGTAATCAAGAAGGGTTTTGAATGCAATTCGAAAATCATGAAGCGCGACACATTCCCAATTCCCGTCTTAGGAAACTAAATTCATTTTCGGGAAGTGGTTTAGTGAAAATGTCAGCTAGGTTTGACTTTGACTCTACATGAGAGAGTATGATGTTCCCCCTAGCTACATGATCCCTAATGAAGTGGTGTCTTACTTCAATATGTTTTGTCCTAGAATGATGGACTGGATTCTTGGTTAAGTTAATTGTGCTAATGTTATCACATAACACTTGCACACCCTTGTAACTCAAACCATAGTCCTCTAAGGTATGAATCATCCATAACAATCGCGATATACTCTCTCCCATGGCGATATATTCTGCCTCGGTAGTGGAAAGAGCAACACAATGTTGCTTCCGACTCGACCAACTTACTAAGGATGACCTTAAAAATTGGCAGCCCCCACTAGTGCTTTTCCGGTCCAACTTACATCCGGCGTAGTCGGAATCCGTATAGCCCATCAAATCAAAAGATTCGGTACGGGGATACCAAAGACCTACACCAATTGTGCCCTTGAGATATCTCAAAATTCGCTTAACAGCGATTAGGTGAGATTCCTTGGCACAGACTTGATACCTAGCGCACATACCTACAGCAAATAGTATATCTGGTCGGCTGGCTGTGAGGTATAGCAAACTACCTATCATGCTTCGATATTGAGTTAGATCAACGGGTTTACAACTCTCGTCATTGTCTAATCTTGTGTTTGTAGCCATGGGAGTGGTTACCTCTTTCGAATCACTCATATTGAATTTTCGAAGCATCTCATGTGTATACTTTGATTGGTGCACATGGATACCATCGCGAGTTTGCTTGATTTCAAGTCCAAGGAAGAAAGTCAACTCTCCCACTAGACTCATTTCAAACTCACTCTCCATGTGTCCAATGAACTCATTTAAATAGCCCTTGTTATTTGAGCCACAAATTATGTCATCGACATATACTTGGGCTACAAATATATTGTCACTATCTCTTCGTAGAAATAGTGTAGGGTCTATTTGACCTCTAACGAAGCCCTTTTCAATTAAGAATGTCGACAACCGCTCATACCAAGCCCGGGGTGCTTGTTTAAGGCCATAAAGTGCCTTTTTGAGCTTGAACACGTGGTTTGGAAATTCGGTACTCTCAAACCCCGGAGGTTGTTCGACATAGACTTCTTCCCTAATCAAACCATTTAGGAAGGCCGATTTGACGTCCATTTGAAATAGTTTGAAGCCACGATGTGCTGCAAATGCAAGCATCAATCGGATGGACTCTAATCGTGCCACGGGAGCATAAGTCTCATCATAATCAAGGCCTTCAACTTGACTGTAGCCTTTGGCTATCAAGCGTGCCTTGTTTCTAATGATTTCTCCCTTGTGGTTCAATTTGTTCTTGAAGACCCATTTGGTTCCAATAATGGTGGTCCTCTTAGGTCTAGGGACTAAGTCCCAAACCTGACTCCTCTCAAATTGACCTAGTTCATCTTGCATTGCGATAATCCAATTGGGATCATTTAATGCTTCGTCAATTTTCCTAGGTTCAATTTCGGAAATTAGAGCAACTTCATTAGCCTCATTTCGGAAGAATGATCTAGTCCTAACCCCTTGATGGATGTCTCCAACAATTTGGTCTTGGGGATGACTAGAGGCTAATCTAGTTTGCCTTGGTGTTGGTGGTGCTTCTTGAATGGGTTCACTAGACACAAGTTCAGCCTCAGGATCCGGCTGATCAAAGGGTTGTCTAGGTTCACCGTCATCAGACTCATCACCATCAACAACACTTGGAGTTTCATTCAAGCTAAGTCTCCTTAGTTCAAGTTGAACTCCTTCTACATTTTCTGATTGGTCAATTGATTTCGGAATTTCTTCAAAAATCACATCAGAAGACTCTTCAACTAATCTAGTTTTCTTGTTGTAGACTCGGTAGGCTTTACTAACGAGAGAGTACCCGACTAGTATCCCTTCATCAGCCTTTGCCGTGAACTTTCCAAGGTGATCCTTGGTGTTTAGGATGAACACCTTACAACCAAACACCCTAAGGTGTTTAACCGTAGGTGGTTTCCCAAACCAAAGTTCATGGGGAGTCTTTCCTAAAAACCTATGGATGAGAACTCGATTTTGCACATAGCAAGCTATATTTACAGCTTCAGCCCATAAGTAACTCGGGAGTGAGTACTCATTAAGCATGCTTCGTGCAGCCTTTTGAAGAGCACGGTTCTTCCTCTCTACAACACCATTTTATTGTGGTGTTCTAGGAGTAGGGAACTCATGCTTATAACCTTTGTCTTGACAAAATTCTAAAAACCTTTGGTTTTGAAATTCACCTCCATGATCACTTCTAATTGTCTTAATTGTTAATGATTTCTCATTTTCAACTCTTCTACAAAAAGAAATGAAAATATCTAAGGTTTGGTCCTTATGTTTTAAAAAGTAAGTCCATGTATATCTAGTGAAATCATCAATGATAACAAAGCAATATCTACTTCCATTCAATGATATGATGGTACTACAATCAAATAGATCCATGTGAAGTAAATCTAAAGCATTGGAAGTACTTACAGTGCTTTTACCTTTATGGCAGATTTTGTTTGCTTACCCATTTGACATGCATCACATAATTTGTCTTTTTCATACTTGATGCTTGGTAATCCTCGGACTAGTCCCTTGTTGGCCAACTTCCGGATGTTCTTCATGTTCACATGTGCTAGCCTCCGGTGCCAAAGAGTGGATTCTTCTTCTTTTGACATGAGACACTTAGCAAAAGCATTAGTAGCACTTTTAAATGAAACTTGATAAATATTGTCTACTCTTGCTCCTACTAGTACTGTGTCCAAGGTGTCATTTTGTCTAACTAGACATTGACTTGGTTGGAAGTCAATTGTGTAACCCGTGTCACACAATTGACTCACACTTAGGAGATTAAACTTCATCCCCTTGACTAGAAGGACATTTGAAATTCTAAGACATTCGGATATTTGAATGTCTCCTATTCCTATGACCTTAAGACTACCATTGTTACCAAATGATACATTACCTCTACTCTTCTTGTGAAATGTGGTAAACAATGATCTATCCCCGGTCATGTGTTTGGAGCATCCACTATCAACGAACCAAGTTGATAGATGCTCCCCCTTAATCATAACCTACACAATTCGAAAAATAGAAGTTTTAGGTACCCAAACCTTGGGACCTAAAGCATCAACTAAACATGACTTAGGCACCCATGCCTTGACAACTTTCTTTTGGATTTTTGATGTCCTAGATTGTCTCATGTCAGTCCTAGACATAAGAGACACAAATGACGGTTCCTTAGGGCGATAACCAATACCGGCCCTATTGTAAACCGCTCTTTGGGCATTTAGGATCATATCTAGGTCTTAGAGCTATTTGAGAATTTCCCAAGAATATTCTTGAGCTTCTCAACTTCACACTTTAATGATTTATTTTCCTCTACTAACACGTTATCATGCAAATCACTGATTTCCCCAACCTTAGAGGATTTCAAGCTTACAATCTCATGTTTCAACGATTTAATTTCATCTTCTAGTAATTCAACATGCAAGTCATCAATGTTATCATCCCTAGAAGCTTTCAATTGATCAATTTCTAATTGCAATGCTTTAACTTTATTTTTGGATTTCTTAAGCATACTAGTTAAACATGCAATTGCTCTATAACATTTCTCAAGCTTTGAAGAAGTTACCTCTTCATCATCTGAAGATGATGAAGTCGCGTTTGAGGAGCTTGAAGATTCATCACTGCTCTCCTCTCCAAGAGCCATGAGTGCCACTTGCCTTGTGCTCTTCTCCTCCTTCTCTTCATCGGATGAGCTAGAAGATGACTCATCCCAAGAGGCCTTCAAAGCTTTCTTCTTCTTCTTGGATCTCTCTTCTTTTCTTTTGGATTTCTCCTCCTTCTTCTTAATCTTCGGACATTCATTCTTGAAATGCCCTTTCCTACCACACTCAAAGCAAGATGCATTATTCTTATCAAATTTGGATTCACTAGTGTTACCTCTACTTTTGAAACGTCGGTCTCTTCGCATCATCCTCCTCACAAAGTTGGCCATTTCGGATGAAGAGGAGCCACTGCCATCTTCCTCGGAATTGGATTCGGAATCGGAAGAAGATGAAGATGATGAGACCTCCTTCTCCTTCTTCTTCTCCTTCTTCTTCTTAGTGGCTCGGTCCCCTGCAACTAAGGTAATCCCCTTCTCCTTGGGGCCTTTGTTAGCCATTTCATGCAACTCCATCTCACAAAATAAGTCATCTAACTTAACAATAGATAAGTCCTTGGATACTTTGTAGGCATCCACCATGGATGACCACAAAGTATTCCTTGGAAATGCTTTCAAGACATACCTCACAAGGTTGCGGTTCTCGACCTTTTCATCAATTGAATGAAGTCCATTGAGGACTTCCTTGAACCGGCTATGGAGTTCACTTACCGACTCATTTTCTTTCATGGCGAGATTTTGGAGTTGATTGAGGAACAAATCCCTCTTGGCAATTCTTGAGTCCCGGGTGCCTTCATGAAGCTCGATGAGTTTGTTCCACAAGTCCTTCGCACTTGTGAAAGGACCAACCTTGATGAGTTGGTCTTTGTTCATTCCACATTGTAGAGTGACAATCGCCTTTGCGTCGGCTTCACTCTTCCGAGTTTGTTCCGCAGTCCACCGTGAAGACTCGAGTTCTTTGCCTTCGTCATCCTTAGGAGGAACGAATCCCTCCTTCATCGCGAACCAAGTGTGGATATCCATCTTCAAGTAGTATTCCATCTTTGATCTCCAATATTGAAAGTCGGCGCCATCAAAGAATGGAGGTCGGGTGGTGGACAAGCCTTCTCTCAATGCCATCTTGTTGAGAACTCTCGGATGTTAAGCCGTGTACAGAGCCCCAAGCTCTGATGTACTTGTTGGTGACGAGATGGCTAGAGAGGGGGGGGGGTGAATATAGCCATCGCTTTTCCTTTGAAGAGTTAGCAATTTCTGCACTTGTAGATGTAAGTAGCACAGCGGAAGTATGGAAAACAAGATGTGCAGAAACTAAACCGAAAACTAACTAGCAGATTAGCAAGATCGCTAACAAGGAGATTTTACAAGGTTCGGGGATAATTTGCCCCTACCCTTGGCGTGCCCTTAAGGTGGGTGATCCCTTGATTCGGGGANTCAAAGCAAGATGCATTATTCTTATCAAGTTTGGATTCACTAGTGTTACCTCTACTTTTGAAACGTCGGTCTCTTCGCATCATCCTCCTCACAAAGTTGGCCATTTCGGATGAAGAGGAGCCGCTGCCATCTTCCTCGGAATTGGATTCGGAATCGGAAGAAGATGAAGATGATGAGACCTCCTTCTCCTTCTTCTTCTCCTTCTTCTTCTTAGTGGCTCGGTCCCCTGCAACTAAGGTAATCCCCTTCTCCTTGGGGCCTTTGTTAGCCATTTCATGCAACTCCATCTCACAAAATAAGTCATCTAACTTAACAATAGATAAGTCCTTGGATACTTTGTAGGCATCCACCATGGATGACCACAAAGTATTCCTTGGAAATGCTTTCAAGACATACCTCACAAGGTCGCGGTTCTCGACCTTTTCATCAATTGAATGAAGTCCATTGAGGACTTCCTTGAACCGGCTATGGAGTTCACTTACCGACTCATTTTCTTTCATGGCGAGATTTTGGAGTTGATTGAGGAACAAATCCCTCTTGGCAATTCTTGAGTCCCGGGTGCCTTCATGAAGCTCGATGAGTTTGTTCCACAAGTCCTTCGCACTTGTGAAAGGACCAACCTTGATGAGTTGGTCTTTGTTCATTCCACATTGTAGAGTGACAATCGCCTTCGCGTCGGCTTCACTCTTCCGAGTTTGTTCCGCAGTCCACCGTGAAGACTCGAGTTCTTTGCCTTCGTCATCCTTAGGAGGAACGAATCTCTCCTTCATCGCGAACCAAGTGTGGATATCCATCTTCAAGTAGTATTCCATCTTTGATCTCCAATATTGAAAGTCGGCGCCATCAAAGAATGGAGGTCGGGTGGTGGAGAAGCCTTCTCTCAAAGCCATCATGTTGAGAACTCTCGGATGTTAAGCCGTGTACAGAGCCCCAAGCTCTGATGTTACTTGTTGGTGACGAGATGGCTAGAGAGGGGGGGGGTGAATATAGCCAATCGCTTTTCCTTTGAAGAGTTAGCAATTTCTGCACTTGTAGATGTAAGTAGCACAGCGGAAGTATGGAAAACAAGATGTGCAGAAACTAAAACCGAAAACTAACTAGCAAGATTAGCAAGATCGCTAACAAGGAGATTTTACAAGGTTCGGGGATAATTTGCCCCTACTCCTTGGCGTGCCCTTAAGGTGGGTGATCCCTTGATCGTCGGTAGATCAAGCCCCGGTTAACACCGGATAATTCAGCAACCTCCTTCTCGGTGGAGAAACCTCTCCACAGTGTGTTCCAAACAAGTATATAGATTAAGCACAAAGGAAACAACAAGAAGGATTTTACTCAAACCCCTAGCAAGGACAAGAACACAGCAAGCTTCCCTGAGCTCCACCCAGTGGCGATCTCACGCAAGAACCCTCTTCGTGTCTTCCCACTGTCAGACTCCAAGCTCCTTGTTCCCTCTTTCAAGGCTCAAGTAAAGGATGATTGCTTTTCGATCGGTTGCTCAGAATGATGGAAACCTCAAGAACAGCAAGCTTGATGTGGAGAACACAAAGCGCAGGAACTCAAGAGCACAAGCTGAAGAACTCAAAGAACTGATGAACACTACAACTCTCGTTCCTTTTGTTTCTCCGCTAAGCAACAGGTGACCTCATCTCCAGCAGCCTACAGCTGCCTCACTGCCAACGCACCAGCTACACTGAACCCTTACTGAACTTCCTGAGCTCCCTCAGCCAAGCTTCAGTCAGCAGTTCAGTCCTGCAGCTCCAGCCGTTGCAACCTGAGTTGAGAAAGGGACAAACCTGCTCCAAGGAAAGCCCTCTTTGACTTCTCCTTGAGTGTTTGAATCCTCCCCTGTCACCTGAAACTTAATCAGACTGTTAGAGCAGCAAATCATGCAGTAAATCAAATATCAGAGATAAACAGCAGCGAATCGAATATGGTCAGACGCGATCAGAGCGTCTGATAGTGCATTTTGAATTAAAGTGATCGGTCACCCGACCGATCAAAGAGCCTCCTGATCGGTCACCAGACCGATCAGGCTGATCCCAGATCGATCAGGATTCGTCCTGATCGATCCCCAACGCTCAATCAGAAATCACGATTTCTTTGAGATTCTCCCGGACCGATCACCAGACCGATCCCAGGTCGTGGATCGTTCACCGGACCGATCCACCCTTATATCGGGCGATTTCTGAGTTTCGCAGGCCAAGCCTTCTGATCAGTCACCGGACCGATCAGGGTGTCACCGGATTGGTCAGCAGTCCGATCAGGACATCACCAGGTCGATCAGGAACCGTCCTGATCGATCTTAGGGAGGAGCCCGCGAAGCTGGATCGTTCACCAGAACGATCTGCACAGTGATCCTGATCGGTCATCAGACCGATCAGGAGCAGTTCAGCAAGGGAACTCAACCTCACTGCTCGCTCCCTGATCGGTCACCAGACCGATCAGGAGCCAGTCAATGGGTGAAACGCATACTCCCTGAGCGGTCACCAGATCGATCAGGAGCAGCACAGTAGGTTCCCAACCTGACTGTGTGCTCCCTGATCGGTCACCCGACCGATCAGTCATCGCTGGATCGGTCACCAGACCGATCCACGAAGGAGCAGCGTGCCAAAATCCCTGATCGATCACCAGACCGATCCAGGGACTCAAACTCAGCCCTCCAAGCTAAGTTTCCATCCACCTTAGCCCTCCAAGCTAAGGATTTTCCATCTAACTCTCCAAGTTGGGAATTTGCACCTAACCCTCCAAGTTAGGACTTTTCACCTAGCCCTCCAAGCTAGGACTTGTCACCTAGCCCTCCAAGCTAGGACTTGTCACCTAGCCCTCCAAGCTAGGACTTTTCACCCAACCCTTCCGAGTTAGAACCTCATTCAACCTAGCCCTCCAAGCCAGGCACCTGACCCTCCAAGCCAGGACTTTTTCACCTAATTCTCCAGGATGGGAATTTGCACCTAACCCTCTAAGTTATGACTTTTCACCTAGCCCTCTAAGCTAGGACTTTTCACCCAACCCTTCCGAATCAGGACTTTTCCAACACCTAGCCCTCCAAGCTAAGATTTTTCACACCTAACCCTCCAGGTTAGGATTTTCCAACACCTAGCCCTCCAGGCTAGAATTCTCCATATCATGCCCAATCCTCGATCAGGACTTAATCATAATCATCATAATCATCAACCTAAACTAAAATCGTTATCAACACCAAAACAACAATCAGGGCCAGACTGCATTAACAGCGCCCCCATGCACCAGGGCGCCCCCAGTGCTGGGGGCGCCCCCAGGCAGTACTAAAGAGACTGTTTCGATGTTTCGAAGCCAGAAGCAAAGGATAAGCGCTCAAGAGGGCTCCCGGGATGTTCGGGGCGCCCTGGTCAAAGAACTTATCACCTACGGCGAAGCCCCCAGCGTCCGGGGCGCCCCCAGGAGGCCTATATAAGGGGCTTCGACCCCTCTACTTCAGATACAACATTCCAGAGCCATTCTGATCAGTTCGACCGACAACAACGCGCTAAAGACGAGGCTCTATGACCGGGAGGCTCCAGGAGGAAGTGCGCGGCACTTCGGAGGTCCAGATCGGCTGACGCTTTGACATAAGTTGTTTTGGTTTGATTTACATTCTGCAATTAATTTTAATTATCCTTTTGCTTGTAAATCAAACTGTAAGACGGGTTTTCTCCGCCTCCGGAAATTCCGGAAAGGAGACCAATAGTGGACTCACGCCGAGTATATAGGCCTTGGACGTACTGACCCAGGGGGGTCGGGAACCAAGTAAATAAATCCCGTGTGTCCTTCTGTATTACATTTATTTTTCTGTTTATACTTTTCCGCTGTGCTACTAATATTCTAAGTCTAGAACGAACGAAAACTTTACGAAGATTTTCGAAAGATTTGAACGGTCGATATTCACCCCCCCTCTATCGACGGCACCGGTCCTACAATAACTTGCCCCTACTCCTTGGCGTGCCCTTAAGGTGGTTGATCCCTTGTTCGTCGGCAGATCAAGCCCCGGTTTTCACCGGATATAACGCAACCTCCTTCTCGGTGGAGAAACCTCTCCACAACGTTTCAATCACAGATAAAGTTTAAGCACAAAGAAACAACAAGAAGGATCTTACTCAAACACTTAGCAAGGACAAGAACACAGCAAGCTTCCCTGAGTTCCACCCAGTGGCGATCTCACGCAAGAACCCTTCTTCGTGTCTTCCCACTGTCGGACTCCAAGCTCCTTGTTCTCTCCTTCAAGCGCTCAAGTAATGAATGATTGCTTCTCGATCGCTTGCTCAAAGTGATGAAAACTTCAAGAACACAGCAAGCAAGTTGTGGAGAACACAAGGCGCGACAAGAATACTAGTTCACGAACTCTACTTCCACAAAGCCAACTTCCGCCCTTTTGATTCTCCACACAGCACCAGGTGACAACATCCTCCGTAGCCTCCAGCTACCTCACTGCCAACGCCAGCTACCACTGAGCCCTCTCTGGTCTTCCTGAGATCCCCTCAGCCAAGCCCCAGTCTCGGCTCCAGTCTGCAGCTCGACCGTTGCAACCGGAAATGGAGAATCGGACAAACCTGCTCCAAGGAAAGCCTCCATTGACCTCTCCTTGAGTGTTTGAATCCTCCCCTGTCACCTGCAACTTAATCAGACTGTTAGAGCAGTAAATCACACAATAAATCAAATATCAGAGGCAAACAGCAGCGAATCGGATACGATCAGACGCTCTGACCGCGTTTGACAGTGCAATTTGAATTAAAGTGATCGGTCACCGGACCGATCCAGGGCTTGTGGGTCGGCCACCAGACCGATCCACAGCTTCGCTGGGATTCCCAGCTCTCGCGGCTATACTCGCCTGATCGGTCACTAGACCGATCAGAGTGAAGCCTGATCGGTCACTCAGACCGATCAGGACAGATGAACAGTGATTTTTTAATCAGATCCAAACACCCTGATCGGTCACCGGACCGATCCAGGGTCTGATCCGCAAGGGAACTCACCCACCGTCCACTCCCTGATCGGTCACCAGATCGATCAGGGGCAAGGCAGCAAGGAAGCAGCCTGCTCCCTGATCGGTCACCGGTCCGATCAGGAGCCACACAGTAGGTTCCCAACCTCACTGTGCGCTCCCTGATCGGTCACCAGTCCGATCAGACATCACTGGATCGGTCACCAGACCGATCCACGAAGGAGCAGCGTGCCAATGTCCCTGATCGGTCACCAGACCGATCCAGGGACTCAAACCTAGCCCTCCAAGCTAGGAATTCATCCACCTTAGCCCTCCAAGCTAAGGATTTTCCCATCTAACTCTCCAAGTTGTGAATTTGCACGTAACCCTCCAAGTTAGGACTTTTCACCTAGCCCTCCAAGCTAGGACTTTTCACCTAGCCCTCCAAGCTAGGACTTTTCACCCAACCCTTCCGAGTTAGAACATCATCCAACCTAGCCCTCCAAGCTAGGCACCTGACCCTCCAAGCCAGGACTTTTTCACCTAATTCTCCAGGATGGGAATTTGCACCTAACCCTCCAAGTTAGGACTTTTCACCTAGCCCTCCAAGCTAGAACTTTTCACCCAACCCTTCCGAATTAGGACTTTTCCAACACCTAGCCCTCCAAGCTAGGATTTTTCACACCTAACCCTCCAGGTTAGAATTTTCCATACCATGCCTGATCCCCGATCAGGACTTTAACCCAAATTCGCTAAACCAAACTTAAATCATTGTCAAACACCAAAACAACAACCGGGCCAGACTGCATCAACACCTAGGCTACATGGTGATAGAGAGGGGGATCGAGGCCAATTCAAATAAGGTGATGGTCATCATTAATATGCCCTCTCCTTGCAACTTCAAGGAGGTACAGAGGCTGATCGGCAGAATTACAGCTTTATCTAGGTTCATCTCCAAGCCTGCAGACAAGACCCTACCCTTCATCAAGATTCTGAGAAAGGCAGTCAAGTTCGACTTAGACGACCAGTGTGAGAAGGTGTTTGTAGATTTGAAATCTTACCTGGCCAAGCTCCCCGTCCTTTACAAGCCAGTGGAAGGGGAGACCTTGTTCGTCTACCTGTCCGCTGCTGAGCAAGCGGTGGGTTCTGCACTTATCCGAAAAGAGGGCATCATGCAGTACCCGGTCTATTTCTTTGGACACCTCTTGAAGGATGATAAGACACGCTACACAATGATGGAGAAGTTGGCCTACACTCTGGTCTTAATTGTTAGTAATATGAGAAAAGTATCCTAACGCAATCACCTTATGATTGTAATAATTTATTTTAATAAATAAAGATTCACTATTTGAGTATGCATGTTTGTGTATTTGATTGAGATCTTAAACTCATTTACTGAATGTCCACAATACAATTCACAGCATGAGAGAATTTGTGATGAATTCACAACTAGTGATTATCTCTACATGTGCAATTGTGAAGTATTGAAATTGTCCCTAGTCGATGAATTGATAAATATGGACACTATCAATTCTGTTGAGACTAGCATGGGTTATTCTCTAATCAGCTGATTCTCATTGGCTGGTGACATTGGGATGTCCAGAGATAAACATGAATGCTAGTTAAGGGAACTAGTTCATTGGAGTGACTGGCTGTAAAACTTAATATGGTAGTCTACATATAGACATGTCAGTGAAGTTCTTACTGCAGCTTAAGTGCGATGTTCCTTTGACTTGCGGTGTTCAAGTCATCTTGGTCATGGAGACTTATACTTTGACATCTTAAGCAAGCATCTCCAAGGAGGTGTGGACCCAGGATGATTGGGTATAAGCTGAAGTGCCCGAAGATGTTTGAACAGCCTACAAAGGATTCACCACTCCTTACGAGGAGATGTATACCCAAGGTCTGTCGTCGGATTGTTACTCGAAGCCTTTGGCCAGAGCATGACATGTTCAGAGTATGGATCTCTTAGATACATGAGAGTAATTAGAATCCGTAGGACGAGAATATGTTACTTGGGCTAGGTGTGACGTAGTCAGCCTAGTGGGGACTGACACATATAGACCATGTCCTGAACCAAGTGGGTATAAGATGGTGAAGGGAATGGGGCACGATTCATTATAGCTGCTGAAGGGTTTCAGAATAATTTCTGAGGTCAACCGTTGATCTTTCGATTAATTGGGGATCATGATGTACTACTAGGTGCCACTCATGATCGTTCTATAATTGGTTAATTATAGACGGCCAAAATAAATCGAAAGCCTATTTAGTCACACACACTACGAGTGATCCAAGGGATTTAAAACGAGTTGAAAATTCGATTTTCCAATCAAGAGAGATAAGTCGAATCTGAATTTATCAGAGATGCATCGGAAGCGTAAAATGGCTAAGTCTTTTGAAGACTTATTGGACGAATTAAATGAGTTTAATTCGTATGATTTTAGCTTGGGTTTGGCCGGCCTCAACAAAAGGGGGAAACCGAATTTTGGTTCAAATTATAAAATAAACCGAGCGTGGTTTGTTTTATAAAATTATGGATAAAGAAATTTATATAAAGAAATTTATATAAAGAGATTTATTTTTCATGGAAATTAAAATGAGCCATGGATCGGTTTATTTTATTTTATAAAATCAATAATGGATTGATTTACCATGATAAACAAATTTATATAAACAAATTTCTTTCCATAAGAAAAGGGAGACATGGTTGTTTTTATCATAAATTAAATTATGATAAAAACTTGGCATGATGGAATAATTCATAGAAAAATTTATATGATAAATTTCTTATGAAAATTTATTCCATAAAAAGGAGACTTGGCGGTTGAGAGGCTACTATATAAAGGCACTAAGGCAAGGCTTGGAATTTAATCTAAGAGATCTAGAAATAAGCCCTCTCTCTCTCCTTCTCTCCCTCTCCCTCCTCTAGTGCCGCCGGCCCTAAAACGAGGACCCCTTTGTTGCCGTGGGCTTCATCCACCAAGCAGCTGCCGAAGAAGAAGAAGAAGCGGGCGCAACTCCTTCCTTCTTCCCGGAATCTTGATTCCGTTCTTCGTTTGGTGGTTAGTCTTTCCATCTCTCTCTTGGTATTCTTGTCGTGCCTTTGGAGGATCTAGTAGTTCTTGTCGACACGAAACTCGTGGCTTTGCGAAGTCATCCCGAAGAAAACTCGGCGTGGACGCGAATAGAGGCGGAGCTTCTAAGGGACGCTTACGGTTGGATCTCGTCCCTTTCTTCGAGTTACGCGAGGTAACAAGTAAATTAGTTTACGTTTCTGCAAAATTTTAAATATATGATCATGTCTACACAACATAAGGTTGCATACTAGATGTGTGGTTAAATAATTTGAGAAATTAATTATGCTAAATCTTCCGCTGCACGTAATTAAATTTTAAAATTACGAACCCGCATCCATGTCAACATGCACCCGGTCCCAACAGTGGTATCAGAGCCGGTTAGTGTTCGACATAATCATATAATTGTTTTGCGGAAAACTTTGTCATGATCTCAATTTTGGAAAATTTTCCAATTATGGAAACTTTCCAATTATGGTAAATTTTAGATTTAGGAATTTCAAAGTTTGGAAATCCTCATGAAATTTCGCAAACTTTTGAAATATCCCTGTTTCTGAAATTTTATGATTATTGTGAAAACTTTCCATTTTTTGAAACTTTCCAATTTTGAAAATTTTCTAATTTTGAAAATACGTAAGTTTTCTTTGTACCAGAAACTTACAATTATTCTGAAAATTTTTTTATTTTTGGTAACTTTCCATTTATGGAAAGCTCGCAATTTTGGGCACTTTCTTTCAAGAAAGTCTAGATAAATTATGGGAATATTAATTGGCATTTAAATTCATAATTGGAAATTAAATTATTTATAAAATTCTTTATTTTGGATTGAGTCTCGGGGAGCCGTCCAATTTAAAGTTAGTTGTTATAATTAAATTTCCTAAATTGAATTTAAATTGTTAAATGTTTAATTTGGATTGAGCCTCGGGGAGCCGTCCAAATTATATTATCAATAAATTCTTATTTTGGATTGAGCCTTGGGGAGCCGTCCAAATTAAGTTATTTATTGATATTAATTTTCCATAAATAAAATATGTGATCAAATCTTGGAAATTTTTGAGGAGATTCTCAAACGATAATTTCCTTATTTGATTTATGAGGTGATGCTCTTACATATTATTGTCTCCAAAATTAATTAGGAAAATTGTTTCCTATAGAATATATTTCCTTAAATAAGATTTTCATGAAAATAATATGTGGTTGAATTAAGGGAATCTGTCTCTTAATTTAATAAGATTTGATTTAGAGAAATCAAAGTCTTAAACATATTATTTTCGAAATTGATTATGACAATTTAGGAAATTGTTTCCCAAAACAATTCCTTGAATAAAGTGTGAAATAAGAATTAGGAAATCCGGTTCCTAATTCAATTAATGAGACATGATAAATTAAGTCACATACATACTTTATTAAGGAAATCATTAGAACATGACATAATTATATGTCATGAATGTGCTTAAAAGGAAAAGGATGAGACTCAAAACCCCTTACAAAATATTAAGGCCAACACCTTCCATTAATATGGTTAGAACCGGAGTTTTGTTTCTCGTTTGGGTTGATGGATACATCCATGCCCGGCTTGAACCTCAACATGTTCAAACCATGGAATTAGTTTATGATTAATATAGTTGGAGTCAGAGGTCAATCCTTAGTTTTGGTTGTTGGACACATCCAAGCCTGACTAAACGGTTGAATGAGCTCCAACCATATTAAATCTATTTCTTGATTAATGGGTCAACCTTAAGCTTGGAGCATCGATTTGTTGTGCCACAGCCAAGGTCGATGTAAAGAGAGTTGCAGTTAGGTGCTATGTATAATGTTGCATACTTGTTAATGAGTTAACAACCCAATGATTTATGCAAACATTCAATTAGTTGATAGCATGTGATAGTTATATATACGTAATCGGTATAATTACCTACCTTCATAGGTAAGAATAACATGATGGCCCCAGCCATGGTTGTTCTTATCTATGGTTGGATATCAACGTATTTGGAGATGTTCCTACGATCTCCCGAATTGATAGAAAGGGTTATTCAATTCGAAAAATAAATAGGATTTAATTAATGCATATTGATGCATTCTTTATCATTCTCATCACATAACCTCAATTTGTATTTCTAGGATAATCACCTGATCATGTCTTCTCTGAATTTACGTTCCATTTTGGACACCAATAAGTTAACTAAGGACAAAAGGATTGAAAAGGCACCAAAAGGCACTTGCCATCACTGTGGCAAAGAGGGCCACTGGCGAAGAAACTGCAAGGTTTATCTTGAGTCCTTGAAGAAGAAGGCATCCGATGCCCCATCCTATTCAGGCATCTTCGTTATTGAATGTCACTCTATTTTCTCGTACACCTGGGTACTTGATACTGGGTGTAGCTCACATATATGTAATGACATACAGGGGCTAAGGAATAGAAGAAGACTCGTCAAGGGAGAAGTGAATTTGCGAGTTGGAAATGGAGCAAAGATTGCTGCTGTTTCCATCGGAACATATTTGCTAAAGCTCCCTACTGGACTTGTCTTAGAATTGGATAATTGTTATTTTTTTCCTTCGTTAATAAAGAACATTGTATCTAGTTCATGCTTAAATGAAAAGGGTTATCATTTAACTTTTAGTAACAATTGTTGTTACATAACTTTAAATGGTGTTCTTTATGGGACCGGAACTTTGTGCAATGGTATCTACACGTTAGATCTATCCGGTGACGTTTTCAATATCAAAGTTAGCAATAAACGTGCTCGAATAGATAATCAAATAGACTCCTATACGTGGCATTGTCATCTTGGCCACGTAAGTAAGAAACGCATGACCAAATTACACCGATGTGGAATTCTGGAATCATTTGAACCCAGTTCATTTGATACATGCGAATCATGCTTAAAAGGCAAGATGACCAAATTATCCTTTTCCGAAAAAGGTAAACCAGTGGGAGAATTGCTTGGTCTAATACATACTGATGTATGTGGACCAATGTCAACTCTTGCACAAAGAGGCTATAGCTACTTCATTACCTTTATCGATGATCACTCATGATTCGGGTATGTGTTCTTAATGAAACACAAATATGAAGCTTTTGAGAAATTCAAAGAATTCAGAAGTGAAGTAGAGGAACAGCTTGGCAAAAGTATTAAGATACTTCGATCCGATCGGAGTGGTGAATACTTAAGTCAAGAGTTTCAAGATTATCTTAGGGGCAATGAGATATTGCCCCAATGGACTCCACCGTATACACCACAGCATAATGGTGTATCTGAGAGGCGTAACAGAACCTTGATGGACATGGTTAGATCTATGATGAATCATGCAACTCTTCCAAAATCCTTTTGGGGCTATGCACTTAAGACAGCTGTTTACTTGCTAAACAGAGTCCCGACCAAGGTAGTCTCTACTACTCCATATGAGACGTGGAATAGTAAGAAACCTCATTTAACTCACCTTAAAATATGGGGTTGTCCTCCTTATGTGAAGCGAACTGTATCAGACAAATTGGATGCTAAGTCTGATAAATGTCTATTTATTGGATACCCTAAGGAAACGAAGGGTTACCAATTCTATCATCCCTTGGAACAAAAGGTGTTTGTTTCAAGGCATGCCGTGTTTCTAGAAAAAGAATTTCTTTTACAAGAAAACAGTGGGAGTAATATTGAACTTGAAGAAGTTCAAGAAACTTCAATAGACATTACAAAGACACCTAGTCTAGACCCACAACCGAGAACTCATAATGATGAGCTATCAGTTGAACCTAAAACAACACCACCTCTTCGTAGGTCTGATAGGACACGCAATGTTCCAGAGAGATACGGATTTCTCATAAGTGAATCAAACGGCGTGTTGGTCATTAACAATGACGAACCTATCAGTTATGATGATGTTCTGAAAAGTTCAAAAAGGGACAAATGGCTTGAAGCCATGAAGTCGGAAATGAATTCCATGTACGAAAATCAAGTATGAGACTTGGTTAACCCACCTGAAGGGATTAAGCCCATAGGGTGCAAGTGGGGTTTCAAGAAGAAAACCGACATGGAAGGTAATGTTGTTACCTTTAAGGCTAGATTAGTGGCAAAAGGATATCGTCAGAAACAAGGAATTGATTATGACGAAACCTATTCGCCAGTAGCTATGCTTAAATCCATTCGGATGCTCCTGGCCATAGCAGCTCATTATGACTATGAGATATGGCAAATGGATGTGAAAATAGCTTTCCTTAATGGAAACCTGCTTGAGGATGTATACATGACACAACCTGAAGGTTTCACATCGGTTGATAAAACCAAAGTATGCAAGCTTCGACGATCCATATATGGACTGAAGCAAGCATCCAGGAGCTGGAACATCCGTATTGATGAGACAATCAAAGAGTTTGATTTCTCACAAAATCCTGACGAACCTTGTGTGTAGAAGAAGGTTAGTGTTGGTGCAGGAAGCACCATATCGAACCTTGTTTTGATATTGGCAAAGGATTCAAAGTTAAGTTTGTTTGTGATCTAACGTTGTTCACTGAGTGTGCAGAAAAAGCCCTAGCGAAGGGCTGCTAGGCACCTGGCGAAGGACTGCCAGGATACAAAGCCCTAGCAATGGACTGCTAGGCACTTGGCGAAAGACTGCCAGTATCCAATCCTTAGCGAAGGACTGCTAGGCAACTGGCGAAGGACTGCCAGTATCCAAGCCCTAGCGAAGGACTGCTAGGCAACTGGCGAATGACTGCCAGTATCAAAGCCCTAGCGAAGGACTGCTAGGCAACTGGCGAAGGGTTGCCAGTATCCAAGACCTGGCAAAGGACCGTTAGGCAAAAGTCCAACCAAAGGAGCGGTTGGCATCAGGTAAACTCTCCCGAGAGGAGTAGGTGAGGACGCGTTCCCCGTCGAAGGAACAGTAGGCGTCGGTTCGACCTAGGGTTCCATTTTGGAAGCCCAAAGTCAGAACCAAGACAGCTAAGGCTGTATAAATAAATATTTTATTGCTTTATTGTGTTTTGGACTAACCCTAGATGCAGGACCGAAGGAACGTGTGTCTGCAGCTCAGAGAGCCTCAAAGAAATTAGGCAATAGCTGACCAGAGCGCCCAGAGTGTCCCGGGCGCCCCCATGGTGAACACAAAACACAAGTTACAAAAACAGGCTTCGACAGTACAACTCTCGGGCGCCCCCGTGATCTCGGGCGCCCCCGCTGCTCCCGGGCGCCCCCATGCGCAAGCCTCGAACCAAAAGCCAGCGAAGCGAAGGGATGAGATTTGACCCAGTCAACCCGGGCGCCCCGAGCGCTCCGGACACCCCGGTCAAAGCGGATCCCGAAGATAAAGGGATCAGACGCTGACCGAGGAGTTGGCGGATCAAAGGCCACGTGGGGGGCGCCCCCGACGTCCCGGGCGCCCCCGACGTCCCGGGCGCCCCCAGGCCCTATATAAAGGACCCTCGACCAAGGCTTCAAGACACAACTCCTAATCAACTCTTCTAGGCTCTTCTGCACTCGCGCTTCGCATCGGAATCCTTCTAACTCGAGCCGACGACGTCCCGCTGCTCCGAAAAAGTCGATCTACCCCGGACGTCGGTAAAAGAGCTAGTTAAAAGTTTATTGCACTTATTTTTGTAATCAAATTTTGTAAACTGTTTGCACCGTATATAGAATTGCCCAAAGTAAACGGTCAACGACCGTGGGCCTTGGAGTAGGAGTCGACACAGGCTCCGAACCAAGTAAAATCGACTGTGTCTGTGTGTTTTTAATTTTAATCTTCCGCTACGCATTCTCTTTTTAAATCCGAACGATTTCCGATATTCACCCCCCTCTATCGGTTCTCTCGATCCAACAAGTGGTATCAGAGCGGGGAAGCTCAAATTTGGTGCAACCACCAATTTGAGAGTTTTTCGGATTTACGAATTTTTTTCATTTTATTTATTTTCTTTTTTAATTAACACCACTCGATCTTTTCCGCTTTTTTCAATTTGGAATTCTCATTTTTTCACCATAAGTTAGAATTGTTAAAATAATCAATATTTGAAAATTTGTCATAAACTTTTTTATTATTATTATTTATAATTTTTCTCGAAATTCGTGCTACTTTAATTCGAGCAAAATTTGTTTTTCAAACATTAAATTCTTACTTTGTCATTATTAATCAAAATTGACAAAATCAACATTTTCAAAAATTTATCATAAATTATTTTTATTATTTTATTATTATTCTGCCTCGAAAGTCGTGCAAAATTTTTGTTGGGCTAATTTTTTTTACTTCTCCCGCACTACTAATCCAAGACCAAGTCTTGGTATAATTTTTTGTTATTTTGTTTGTGTGCAAGGTTTATATTAAATGGCCAACCAAGAGTGGAACAGTGCACGTCCACCACTATTCTCCGGCGAGAATTTCACGTTTTGGAGATGTCAAATGGAGTCCCTTTTGAATGCCCACATGGACTTATGGCAGATCATCCAAACGGGATTCTCGTTTCCCGTAGAAGAGGAGTCATCAATCGAGTGGGATAAACTGGATGAACACACCCTCAATCAAATCGAGACCGATGCAAGGGCAACTGCAATCATACAATGTGGCCTAACCAAGGAGCAACTCGAGCTAGTAGGTCCATGCAGATGTGCTAGAGAAATCTGGGAAAAATTGATTAATCTTCATCAAGAGATCTCAAATGAAGAAGAAGATCAGGTAAGTTATCTTGCCCTTTCGGTCCAAGCACAAACAGCCGAGTCAGAGTCTGAACCAGAGTCCAAAGTCGAACCAGAATCAGACGACGAATTGACTGAGACGGTAACTAATTTTGAATTCTTTTCAAAATTTGAATTAAATAATCAAACAGATACTATAATGGTCGAGGAAGGTGTAAATTCTTTTGCAGGGAAAAATCTTAAAGAACCACCAAAGAAGGAGCTTCAACTAGTACCCGAGTCCGACTCAGACACAGAATCAGAAGATGAGCCTAGATTCAAGGCGGCAAGAATCAAGGGGGAGATTCCCAATAAGGAACCAAAAGGACAAAGTGTAAAATCAGATTTTAAAAATCATGTAATTTGTTACACATGCAGGGAGAGAGGGCACTACCAAAGTGAGTGTCCTACTCGTAAGATTCAAACAACACCACCGATGGCGACAAAGGAACCAGTTCCAAAAGCACGAAGGGACAAAAGTCGCATCCAATGCTTCAAGTGCCAGGAGTTCGGGCATTACCAACGTGAATGCACAGATAAAAGAGCTACCAAGAATGCCGGACAAACGATCGACAAAGGTAAATTTACAATATTTGAAAATCCGTTATTTACCTTGAATAATGTGATTGATTCATGTAACTTAATTAAAGCAAACTTCAGAAAATTGAAACAAGAAAATGAAACCCTAAAACATAAGGTCAATAAGTTAGAAAATTTAATTCATAATCTTGCTGATTTTGAAAATCCGGAGTATTACTCCAATTGTGACCTTACTTAGACAATTGTTTGTTTTAATTATGTGTTTCTTTTTATTTTTCTGCTTAGAATTAGGATTGGTTAGTGTAAGGACTAAATCAATTAATTGAAATTTGAACAACATAGTATTGGGTGGAGGTGAGATGATAGTACGTTAGGGAAGCCATCATGGCGGAACTAGCCAAAGCTACCGATCTAAGGCCCAAACTAGTTAGACCAGAATTTACCAAAAAGTAATTTTGAAAATGAAATTACACTAAAAGGCTTTGTCTAGGAAAGGGTTGATGATCCAATAAGGCTACGGCCAAAGAAGGCCTTGTGCCTCGCCAAGACCTGGAAGCCAATTTTTGAAATTCAAATTCAATTTACTCTTTGTTAAATTCGAATCTAACACAAATTTTCAGTTAATTTTAGATCCAAATATCTCTTTTCAAAATAAACTGAAATTGGGTTTAAAAATTAATTTAACTTTTCAAAATTAATCTTTCTATTAAAATATGCATCTCACAAAACAGTTAAGGATATCCTATTTTGTCACTTAGAAATGAGTGAAATGCTTAGGACCTAAAAATTGAGTCCAACCCAACCAACTAATTCAAATTAATCAAAATCAAATCTTAATTAAATCAAAATCAAATCAATTGGATTCAATTAAATCTTAATTAAATCAATTAAATTCATTTAAATCTTAATTAAATCAATTAAATTCAATTAAATCATAATTAAATCAATTAAATTCATTTAAATCTTAATTAAATCAATTAAATTCAATGAAATCTTAATTAAATCAATTAAATTCATTTAAATCTTAATTAAATCAATTAAATTCAATTAAATCTTAATTAAATCAATTAAATTCATTTAAATCTTAATTAAATCAAAATCAAATCAATTAAATTCAATGAAATCTTAATTAAATCAATTAAATTCATTTAAATCTTAATTAAATCAATTAAATTCAATTAAATCTTAATTAAATCAATTAAATTCAATTAAATCTTAATTAAATCAATTAAATTCATTTAAATCTTAATTAAATCAACTAAATTCAATTAAATCAATTAAATATTAATTAAATCATTTAAATTCAATTAAATCTTAATTAAATCAATTAAATTCAATTAAATCTTAATTAAATCAATTAAATTCAATTAAATCTTAATTAAATCTATTAAATTCATTTAAATCTTAATTAAATCAACTAAATTCAATTAAATTAATTAAATTCATTTAAATCTTAATTAAATCAATTAAATTCAATTAAATCTTAATTAAATGAATTAAATTCATTTAAATCTTAATTAAATCAATTAAATTCAATTAAATCTTAATTAAATCAATTAAATTCAATTAAATCTTAATTAAATCAATTAAATTCTATTAAATTTTAATTAAATCAATTTAATCAAATTCAAAATAATTCAATTAATTATTCTTAAATTCAACTGAATTAATTATTCTCAAAATTCAATTTAATTATTGTCAATCATTTACTTTCAAAATTAAAATATTTGTCTCACACAACCCATAAGGTTAACATGCTTGACCACGTAGAACTGGGTGAGACATCTAGGACCTAAAAGCATAATTCACTATCCTTTTAAATAAAAAAAATGTTTTCAAAAGTTATTCAAAATTATCTATATTTTTTTTCAGTTTACGGTACCCTACTCTTTCAATTCTAACGTTTTTTGAAATTTCATGTTTAATATCTCAATAGACTCGTTTTAAATATAATCTAGGGCTTGTTTTGTTTTAGTCATTGATTGGTCAAACTTGGTCAAAATAGTCAATCCTAGTCAACATAGTCAAACCTGCTCAACACTGAAACCCCTTAAGAAACTTAGATAAAAGTCAGACTGTGTCGGATATATGGGGAGTTTCTTTTAATACTTTTCAAAAATTTTAAATGTTTTTTCAAAAACCTTATGTTCTAAATCTTATTATCATCTCGATAAGGTTTTCAAAATTTGTTTCAAAAACCTTCGTATACTACTTTCTGTTTGGAAAATTATCATACTCAGAAGGTTATTCAAAATTATTCTTTTAATTTTAATAAACCCTAAAGATACAGAGGAAGGTCCACTTCATGATCTACAAGGACTCCTAGGATGTGTCAAATTTAGGGGGAGTTTGAGTTAAAAGAAGAATTTCTGAAATGTTTTTGGTAATTATTTGTTTTGAAATTGTTAGATAAATTCCTTTGATCTGAACTGAACCCTAAGAACTCAGAGGAAGAATACTTGTAGTCAACAAGCTTCCAAGGACTGTATCAAGTTTAGAGGGAGGTCAAATTAAAAGAGTTATTAAACATCTCTAAATAATATGTTTTCATACACTCTATTTTCAAAATTGTGTCGAAAACATTTGTCTTACAAAATAATATTATTTTAAAATGTTTTTGTGGCTTATAAAATTATTTTTGAAATACCTTTTGAAATAATATTTACTTGGGTTGAAAAATTTCCAGGACACTTAGGAAAATATCCTTGTAGTTAACAAGGTTTCCTAGGATTGTGTCAGACTGGAAAAGAAATCAAGTCAAGTATTCAAAATAAAGTTAATTTTTTTTTGCATAATCTTCAAAAGTACTTCTATTTTTCAAAGTATAATGTTTTGAAAAGTACTAATACTTGTAAAGGCAATAGTGTTCTAAGTGCATAAAGTTTCTAAAAGACTTGCCTACAAATATAAAATATTTTTTATGTGGAGTTTTTGTTGATGCAGTTTATAGTTTTTGTTATACTTTCAAGAATTATGCTAAGTATTTTTATGTTTTCAAAACTCATAGGCTCTGATACATCATTTTTTTTAAATTTTTTTAAAAATCTCTTTCAAAATATATCTTTCAATTCTTTATTGATATATGGCCAAGGGGGAGAGAAAGAAAGAGAAAAAGGATGTTTTTTTGTAAAATAAAAATCTCTAAGTATCTAAGTGTTTCAAATTTTTTTAAGTAAACAAGATTTGTCTGAGCAAAACTTTTTGAAAATTTTTTGGCAAATATTTCTAAGTAAAGTCTTCTTTGGGGAAAAACTTGCTTAGAAATTTCTTAAGAATTATGTTTTTCAAAATGCACAAAGTGTTTCCAAGTAAATTCGTCTAAATGTGCAAAATTTTCTTTAGTAAACAAATTTTTTCCAAACTCTAAAAGTTGAACTTCTTTTTGGAAATTTGGCTTCAAGAATGGAAAATTTGCCTAAGTAAATTTTTTTTTTGTAAAGTCTTGTAAGTAAAAGTTTTTTTACAAAATTTAGGTTTGCAAAACTCTTCAAAATTTTACCTTGTCCACCCATGTTTGTTTTTGATATATGTCAAAGGGGGAGGAAAGGTCAAAGTTAAGTTAAGTGGTCAAAGTTAAGTTAAGTGTTTTATAACACAATTATTTAGGGGGACTATGAGAATTTTTTTTTGATTTTAGACTGTTCAGAATTGCTATATTTTTTGGTTTTAGACTGTTCAGAATTGCTATATTTCATTGCTCCTAACTGTCTTTTCTAAACTGCTATAAGTTTTCACTTAACTTTGAATTGTGTTGCCATAAATCAAAAAGGGGGAGATTGTTGGTGCAGGAAGCACCATATCAAACCTTGTTTTGATATTGGCAAAGGATTCAAAGTTAAGTTTGTTTGTGATCTAACGTTGTTCACTGAGTGTGCAGAAAAAGCCCTAGCGAAGGACTGCTAGGCACCTGGCGAAGGACTGCCAGGATACAAAGCCCTAGCAATAAACTGTAGGCACCTGGCGAAGGACTGCCAGTATCCAAGCCCTAGCGAAGGACTGCTAGGCAACTGGCGAAGGACTGCCAGTATCCAAGCCCTAGCGAACGACTGCTAGGCAACTGGCGAATGACTGCCAGTATCAAAGCCCTAGCGAAGGACAGCTAGGCAACTGGCGAAGGGCTGCCAGTATCCAAGACCTGGCAAAGGACTGTCAGGCAAATGTCCAACCAAAGGAGCGGTTGGCATCAGGTAAACTCTCCCGAGAGGAGTAGGTGAGGACGCGTTCCCCTTCGAGGGAACAGTAGGCGTCGGTTTGACCTAGGGTTCCATTTTGGAAGCCCAAAGTCAGAACCAAGACAGCTAAGGCTGTATAAATAAATATTTTATTGCTTTATTGTATTTTGGACTAACCCTGGATGCAGGACCGAAGGAACGTGTCTGCAGCTCAGAGAGCCTCAAAGGAATGAGGCAATAGCTGACCAGGGCACCCGGAGTGTCCCGGGCGCCCTCATGGTGAACACAAACACAAGTTACAAAAACAGGCTTCGACAGTACAACTCCCGGGCGCCCCCGCTGCTCCCGGGCGCCCCCATGCGCAAGCCTCGACCAGAAGCCAGCGAAGCGAAGAGATGAGATTTGACCCGATCGGGTCCAACCCCGGGCGCCCCGAGCGCTCCCGGGCGCCCCCGGGTCAAAGTGGATCCCGAAGATAAAGGGATCAGACGCTGACCGAGGAGTTGGCGGATCAAAGGCCACGTGGGGGTGCCCCCGACGTCCCGGGCGCCCCAGGCCCTATATAAAGGACCCTCGACCAAGGCTTCAAGACACAACTCCCGATCTACTCTTCTACGCTCTTCTGCACTCGCGCTTCGCATCGGAATCCTTCCAACTCAAGCCGACGACGTCCCGCTGCTCCGAAAAAGTAGATCTACCCCGGACGTCGGTAAAAGAGCTAGTTAAAAGTTTACTGCACTTATTTTTGTAATCAAATTTTGTAAACTGTTTGCACCGTATATAGAATTGCCCAAAGTAAACGGTCGACGACCGTGGGCCTTGGAGTAGGAGTCAACACAGGCTCCGAACCAAGTAAAATCGACTGTGTCTGTGTGTTTTTAATTTTAATCTTCCTCTACGCATTCTCATTTTAAATCCGAACGATTTCCGATATTCACCCCCCTCTATCGGTTCTCTCGATCCAACAGTTTGTGGGAGTGCAGTCGTATTCCTAGTATTATATGTCGATGACATATTACTATAGGAAATGATATATCAGTCTTGTAATCAGTTAAAATTTGGTTGTCCAAAACTTTCTCCATGAAAGACCTGGGAGAAGCAACCTATATCCTTGGGATTAGAATCTATAGAGATAGATCAAAACGATTGCTTGGTCTTTCGCAGTCTACATATATAGACCGAGTGCTAAAACGGTTTAGCATGTCGGAATCCAAGAAAGGTTACCTTCCCATCAGGCATGGGATCAACCTTTCAAAGTCTATGTGTCCGCGCACAGAAGACGAGAGGATTTGCATGAATAAGATTCGTTATGCATCCGCGATAGGATCTATCATGTATGCTATGTTATGTACTAGGCCCGATGTATCGTATGCTCTGAGCGTCACAAGCAGATACCAGTCAGATCCAGGAATGGATCATTGGGCGGCTGTCAAGACAATCCTTAAGTACTTAAGAAGAACTAAGGATGTGTTCCTAATATATGGAGAAGGTGATATGATAATACGTGGGTATACAGATGCTAGTTTCCAGACAGATAAGGATGACTCCAAATCTCAATCTGGATACGTATTTATTTTAAATGGAGGCGCAATAAGTTGGAAGAGTTCCAAGCAAGAAACTGTAGCGGATTCTACCACGGAAGCAGAATATATTGCTGCTTCGGAAGCAGCAAAGGAAGCAGTTTGGATCAAGATGTTTGTCTCAGAACTTGGAGTGGTTCCAACCATTGATGAAGCAATACCGGTTTACTGCGACAACAATGGAGCTATTGCACAAGCAAAGGAACCAAGGTCTCATCAGCGATCCAAACATGTGCTTCGCCTCTATCATCTGATCAGAGAGATTATAAGTAGGAATGATATACAAATTGAGAAAATTCCCACTGAAAGGAATTTAGCGAATCCTTTAACTAAAGTCTTGCCTCAAAATAAGTTTGAGGGTCATGTTAGAGCCTGCGGTATTGGGTACCGTAGCGATTGGCATTAGGCCAAGTGGGAGTTTGTTAGTAATATGAGAGAAGTGTCCTAAGGCAATCGCCTTATGATTGTAATCATTTATTTTAATAAATAAAGATTCACTATTTGAGTATACATGTTTATGTATTTGATTGAGATCTTAAACTCATTTACTGAATGTCCACAATACAATTCACAGTATGAGAGAATTTGTGATGAATTCACAACTAGTGTTTATCTCTACATGTGCAATTGTGAAGTATTGAAATTGTCCCTAGTCGATGAATTGATAAATACCGACACTATCAATTCTGTTGAGACTAGCATGGGTTATTCTCTAATCAGCTGATTCTCACTGGCTGGTGACATTGGGATGTCCGGAGAAAAACATGAATGCTAGTTAAGGGAACTAGTTCATTGGAGTGACTGACTGTAAAACTTCATATGGTAGTCTACATATAGACATATCAGTGAAGTTCTTACTACAGCTTAAGTGCGATGTTCCTTTGACTTGCGGTGTTCAAGTCATCTTGGTCATGGAGACTTATACTTTGACATCTTAAGCAAGCATCTCCAAGGAGGTGTGGACCCAGGATGATTGGGTATAAGCTGAAGTGCCCGAAGATGTTTGAACAGCCTACAAAGGATTTGTTGGTGCAGGAAGCACCATATCGAACCTTGTTTTGATATTGGCAAAGGATTCAACGTTAAGTTTATTTGGTGATCTAACAATGTTACTCAAGTGTGCAGGAAAAGTCCTAGCGAAGGGCTGTTAGGCACCTGGCGAAGGGCTGCCAGGAAACAAAGTCCTAGCAAAGGGCTGCTAGGCACCTGGCGAAGGGCTGCCAGGAAACAAAGTCCTAGCGAAGGGCTGCTAGGCACCTGGCGAAGGGCTGCCTAGATACAAAGCCCTAGCGATGGACTGCTAGGCACCGGGCGAAGGACAGCTTGGTATCCAAGACCTGGCGAAGGACCGCTAGGCAAAAGTCCAACCAAAGGAGCGGTTGGCATCAGGTAAACTCTCCCGAGAGGAGTAGGTGAGGACGCGTTCCCCGTCGAGGGAACAGAAGGCGTCGGTTCGACCTAGGGCTCCATTTTGGAGACCCAAAGTCAGAACCAAGAAGCTAAGGTTGTATAAACTAACCACTTAATGTTTTGTTGTGTTTTGGACTAACCCTAGATGCAGGACCGAAGGAACGAGTGTCTGCAGCTCAGAGAGCCTCAAAGGAGTGAGGCAACATCTGACCAGGGCGCCCGGAGTGTCCCGGGCGCCCCCAAGGTGAACACAACACACACAAATCAGAAGCAAGCTTCGACAGTGCATCCTGCGGGCGCCCCCAGCGTCCCGGGCGCCCCCAATAACAAAGCATCGAAGCAGCCCCAGCGAAGCCTAAAGGATAAGTGTTTGACCCGGTCAACCCGGACGCCCCGAGCGCTCCGGGCGCCCCGGTCAACATCTATCCCGAGAAGGAAGGGATCAGATGGTGACCGAGATCCAACCAGATCAAACGCCACGTGGGGGCGCCCCCAGGCCCTATATAAAGGACCCTCGACCAAGGCTTCAGGATACAACTCTTCTACGCTCTTCTGCACTCGCGCTTCGCCTCGGAATCCTTCCAACTCGAGCCGACGATGTCCCGCTACTCTGAAAAAGTCGATCTACCCCGGACGTCAGTAAAAGAGCTATTTAAAGTTTACTGTACTTAATTCTGTAATAATTATTTGTAAACTATTTTGCACACTATATAGAATTGCCCAAAGTAAACGGTCAACGACCGTGGGCCTTGGAGTAGGAGTCGACACAGGCTCCGAACCAAGTAAAATCGACTGTGTCTCTGTGTTGTGATTTTTAATTTTCGCTGCGTACTTGCTCTAAGTTTTCCGAAAAATGATTTCCGATATTCACCCCCCCCCTCTATTGGTTTTCTCGATCCAACAGGATTCACCACTCCTTGCGAGGAGATGTATAGCCAAGGCCTGTCATCGGATTGTTACTCGAAGCCTCTGGCCAGAGCATGACATGTTCAGAGTATGGATCTCTTAGATACATGAGAGTAATTAGAATCCGTAGGATGAGAATATGTTACTTGGGCTAGGTGTGACGTAGTCAGCCTAGTGGGGACTGAGACACATAGACCATGTCCTGAACCAAGTGGGTATAAGATGGTGAAGGGAATGGGGCACGATTCATTATAGCTGCTGAAGGGTTTCAGAATAATTTTTGAGGTCAACCGTTGATCTTTCGATTAATTGGGGATCTTGATGTACTACTAGGTGCCACTCATGATCGTTCTATAATTGGTTAATTATAGACGACCAAAATAAATCGAAAGCCTATTTAGTCACACGCACTACGAGTGATCCGAGAGATTTAAAACGAGTTGAAAATTGATTTTCCAATCAAGAGAGATAAGTCGAATCTGAAGTTATCAGAGACGCATCGGAAGCGTAAAATGGCTAAGTCTTTTGAAGACTTATTGGACGAATTAAATGAGTTTAATTCATATGGTTTTAGCTTGGGTTTGGCCGGCCACAACAAAAGAGGAAAACCAAATTTTGGTTCAATTATAAAATAAACGAGCGTTGTTTGTTTTATAAAATTATGGATAAAGAAATTTATATAAAGAGATTTATTTTTCATGGAAATTAAAATGAACCATGGATCGGTTTATTTTATTTTATAAAATCAATAATGGATTGATTTACCATGATAAAGAAAGTTATATAAAGAAATTTATATAAACAAATTTCTTTCCATAAGAAAAGGGAGACATGGTTATTTTTATCATAAATTAAATTATGATAAAAACTTGGCATGATGGAATAATTCATAGAAAAATTTATATGATAAATTTCTTATGAAAATTTATTCCATAAAAAGGAGACATGGCGGTTGAGAGGCTACTATATAAAGGCACTAAGGCAAGGCTTGGAATTTAATCTAAGAGATCTGAAAATAAGCCCTCTCTCTCTCTCCTTCTCTCCCTCTCCCTCCTCTAGTGCCGCTGACCCTAAAAGGAGGACCCCTTTGTTGCCGTGAGCTTCATCCACCAAGCAGCTGCCGAAGAAGAAGAAGAAGCGGGCGCAACTCCTTCCTTCTTCCCGGAATCTTGATTCCGTTCTTCGTTTGGTGGTTAGTCTTTCCATCTCTCTCTTGGTATTCTTGTCGTGCCTTTGGAGGATCTAGTTGTTCTTGTCGGCACGAAACTCGTGGCTTTGCGAAGTCATCCCGAAGAAAACTCGGCGTGGACGCGAATAGAGGCGGAGCTTCTAAGGGACGCTTACGGTTGGATCTCGTCCCTTTCTTCGAGTTACGCGAGGTAACAAGTAAATTAGTTTACATTTCTGTAAAATTTTAAATATATGATCATGTCTACACAACATAAGGTTGCATGCTAGGTGTGTGGTTAAATAATTTGAGAAATTATTTATGCTAAATCTTCCGTTGCACGTAATTAAATTTTAAAATTACGAACCCGGATCCATGTCAACATGCACCCGGTCCCAACATTAATGGCCCAGAGGCTCAGGCCATATATCTTAGCACACCCAATTGTGGTTCTCACCAACAACCCCCCGGAAAGAGTTCTCACCAATCTGGAAGCCTCGGGTCAACTAATCAAGTGGACGGCGGAGCTGAGAGAGTACAGGATTGAGTACCAGCCCCGTACTCCCATCAAAGCACAAGTCCTTTCGGATTTCATGCTCAAATCTTCCCCTAAGCCTGAAGGCGAAGGAGTCTGGAAGATCTATGTCGACGGGTCTTCCAACAGCAGACACAGTGGAGTTGGAGTGTTGATGGTTTCCCCCCGAGGGGATAGATTACATTTATCTATTCGACTCCACCTCAGAGCCACCAATAATGAAGCTGAACACGAAATGATCCTAGTAGGGTTGTAAGCAACTAAGCATGTGGGAGTTGCTGAAAGCGCAAAACTCCCCGCTCCAGGCGATTCTTGGGCGATCCTTGGGCGAGCTCCATCCGCGAGCGAGCGGCAATGGCCGCCGGCGCTTCCACAGCGCCGGCGCTGGCCCCTCTGCCGCCTGGGAACTCCTCTGTCTCTGCCCCCGTTGGCCACCCGCAGAAACCGATGGGCCATGGTGGTGCAAAGAGCGGGGTGGCGTTGGCTCAAGGCGGAGATGGTGGAGCGGCGGACTCGGCGATCTCGGCGCAACTGAAGGCGCTGATCGGAAAGGAAGGTGGAGGACCGGGACTGCCGCCGTGGGAGATGACGAAGGCGTTGATGCAGAGCATACTGGCGGCGGCGCAAGGTTTTGGCGGTGAAAGTGTATCGGCGGCGGCGCAAGGTGTGGGTGGCGACGTAACACATCCGGCTGGCGTAGATGAGACGGCAGAAGATACCATGCAGACGTCGGAGGTGGTCAGGGCGATGGTGCAACTCCTATGGGCGGTTTGCGGTGGCTGGGGGGAAACGCCGACGTCGGGGACGACGGGGGCGATAGCCTCGCTGCTGCAGAAGGATTGCATGCGTGTTGTGACGACGGGAAGGGAGGAACGAGCGGACGTTATGGGAGATCTCCTGAGCAGGGCCGATGGCGTAGCGGGGGACCACCCTAACCCTAACCCTAACATCGATGGTGTGGCGACAGAGAGCACGAGGCCGTCGAAGGGGGTGGTGATGGAGGCGGCGATCCTGCCTACGCGCGTCACCGTGGAGGCACAGCAGAGGTTACTGACCGCGACGTCGCCGGCGTCCTCGCCGGTGATACTGGAGGCCATCGCGGGAGTTTTGAAGGCGGTGATGGGGATAAGAGAAGCCTCTCGGGCGCCAGCTGGGGCAGCGGAGGGGGACCCTGTGTCGAGGATAATCCATGATGTGGCCGGAGAGGGTAATGCGCCGCCGGCCGGTGGCGTCGGGGCAGTTCGCAAGGAGATGGATCCAGTGATAGCACCTTATCCTTTGCCTGCGAGATCATACGTGGATGCTTTGACTCCAAAGTCGCCAAGGGCTGCAAAGAAAAGCTTTGAAGATGTGGGAGAAAACTTTAAGGAAATCTCAATGTGTAACAATGTGCCAGGGGTTTTCTATAATGCAGAGGAGGTAAAAACTTTGTCTGATCCATATAAGTTTTCATTAATAGGCAAGTTTTCTGGCAGGAGACCTCCACCTCAGATTGTGTACCAAGGCTTTAAGGGGCTGGGATTATCAAGCCCCTACAATATTCGTTTCTTACGTGCAGGGCATATCTTTTTGCACCTGACCTCAAATGAAGATATGGCCAGGATCTGGACTAGGGGAGTTTGGCGTATTGGTGGCGCAATCCTCAGAATTTTCAAGTGCACACCGCACTTTTCCTATGAGGCGGAGTCTTCTGTGGTTCCAGTATGGGTACAGTTTCCTGACCTCCCAGTCCATATGTTCAATAAAAATTGTGTTTTTTCGATGGCTCGGATTGTAGGGTGCCCTATCAAAATAGATGAGGCTACAGCAGATGGTTCCAGACTGTTTATGGCTAGAGCATGTGTGGAGATTGATCTTCTGAAGCCCAGGGTGGAGCAGTTCTTGATAGGAATTGGGGATGAACACAGGATGCAGAGAGTGGTCTATGAGAGGATGCCAGAGTATTGCCAGCATTGTAGGCACCTTGGTCATGCAGAGGCAGATTGCTATGTGGCAGGGAACAAGCCACGGCCTGAGTGGCACAGAGACAGAGTTGATCCGATTCCACCAGGTGAAGATTTGAGAGATAGATTAAATCAGAGGGAGAGAGACAGGAAAGGCAAGTCAGTGGTGGTGGAGGATTCAGAGGCAGAGGAGTTTCAGAGGGTTGGAGGCAGGAGGGCTGGGCTGACCTGGGTTCGTAAGCAGACACCTTCCAGGAGTGGTCAGAAATCTATATTGGAGATACAGAACCAAGAGAATTTTTTTGAGGCTCTGAAGGATATAGGAGAGGAGGAGGAGGTAGGGGATGAAGAGATGGAGGTGGATGGAGGCAAGGAGGCGCTGGGAGACACTCGACAGGTAGAAGCAGAGTTAGATGGTGTTGTGGGGGAGGAAGAGGACAGGGTGGAGGAGACCCAGGAGGTGGCGGTGGAGGATAGGGAGCCAGTGCCTTTGGGACAGCAGCAGACATTAGGGCAGACATCTCAGGTTATGGGGCAGCAGGACAGTACCTCAGTGAAGGGAGGAGCGCAGCAGGTGGTGGGTCAGGCACCTCAGAGGCTAGGCCAGGGGGAGCAGGGTTCACAGACAGTACAGAGGCCAGGCAGAGGGGCACTGCAGAAGATCACGGAGGGAGCACAGATCAGGGGGAGCATCCAGGGAGTTGCAGGATGCTGGTTTGATTAGTGGAGAGGAGCCCAGGGTCCTCGAGTCATCGGGTGAGCTGCCAGAGGATGATTGTTTAGACAGAGACTCCAGCTCCTCAGTGGATCGGGGAGGCTCAGATGATTTGGGCCAGCAGGTGCATGCTAGGATCACACAGTTTGTTTCAGAGGGTTCAGAGGCTCCAGACTTTCAGAAGACCTTTGAGGAGTATGAGGAGACAGATACTAGTGTTTCATCACATGGGGGACACAGCTTAGCAGCAGTGATCAGTCCACCCAGAGGAGGAAATCAGGGCTGCCCAAGGTACTCAAGGTGCAGAAGCAGAAGGTGGGATTTGAGCCACGAGTGACTAGGAGCCAGACTTCAAAGCAGGCTCGCAACCCGTCCCGTTAGTTATGTCTGGTATCATATGGAATGTGAGGGGGTTTGGGAATTTGGCGACGCAGAGGAGGGCTTTGTTTTTGAGACGACATCATCATCTGAGTTTTTTAGCAGTGCTAGAGCCTATGATTGATTTAGATTGTAGGTATATGGCGCGGCGCATGGGGTTTGAGGAGGTAGTCTCTAATAAATCTGGGAAGGTTTGGTTTTTTTGGGATTCTACTATTGTTTGCAAAATTTTGTTTGACCATGATCAGTTTCTGCACTTGGAGCTTTCTTCGCAGCTGTTCCCTTCATCTATGATTGTGACAGTGGTTTATGCCAAGTGTACGAGGCTAGAGAGGAGCTTGCTGTGGGAGAGTCTGGAGGAGCTGAGGCCAGAGGGCGACAGACTATGGCTAGTGGGGGAGACTTCAATGTTATATCTAGCATAGAGGAGCATTCAGCAGGGGTTCTAGGTAGGCCAGGGCTATGGAGGACTTTAATAATTTTATTATGCTTGCTGGTCTGGTGGATGCAGGTTTTGTTGGGGACAGGTACACGTGGACGAATAATAGGGTGTGGAAGAGGCTGGACAGGGTCCTATTGTCTCCCTCTTGGGCAGTCAGGATTTCACAGTCAGAGTAGAGCATTTGAGCAGGGCACCTCTGATCACTGTCCCTTACTTGTGGAGTTTCCAGGCTTCCAGAAGCCGAGGGCCTCTTTCAGATTCCAGAGGATGTGGGTGCGGCACAGGGACTTTATGCAGACAGTGAGGCTGAATTGGTGTTTACCTTGTGTGGCACAGGGAATGCAGAGGCTACAGATGAAGCTGAGGAGGCTAAAGGAACATCTGAAGTGGTGGAACAAGGACGTGTTTGGTAACATCCATGACAGGGTTTTGCAGGCTGAGAGAGTATGGCTGCAGCTGAGCAGGCATATGACAGGGACCCCACAGAGCAGAGCAGGATTCACAGGTCAGAGTGTCAGGCTCAACTTTTCAGAGTATTAGACATGGAGGAGGACTTTTGGAAGCAGAGAGCTGCTATCAGATGGATGGGAGAGGGAGAGAGGAATATAAAGTTTTTTCATTCCACAGTGCAGAAGAAGAGGGCAGCTAGCAGACTTTTCAGAGTTTGGGAGGAGGGGCAGTGCCTGGACCAGCCAGAGAGGATTAGAGAGTCAGGAGTCAGATTTTTTTCAGGAGCTGCTGTCAGGGGAGACAGTGGAATAGCACGGCTGTGGACACGGAGTTGATACCTTCTTTGATCAGCACGGAGGAGAATTTGATGCTAGAGGGCCTCCCAGCAGCAGAGGAGGTGAAGCAGGTGGTCTGGAGCATGTGCCAGGACAGTGCAGCGGGTCCAGATGGCTTCTCAGTGGCCTTCTACAGAGCCTGCTGGGAGATCGTGGGGGAGGATGTCTTTCAGCAGTACTGGATTTCTTTCGAGGGGCAGAGCTACCACGGGGTATGGCTTCAACGACTATAGTTTTGATCCCAAGGTGGACAGTGCGCAGAGGTGGCAGGATTTCAGACCTATCAGCTTGTGTAATGTGTCTTATAAGATCATCTCCAAGCTGATGGCGCAGAGGATGGCTTCGGTGATAGGGAAGGTTATATCCCCAGCTCAGAGTGGTTTTGTTCCAGGGAGACTGATTTCAGATAATATCTTGATGGCCCAGGAGCTTGATCACAAGCTCAACTATCACATCAGAGGAGGGAATCTTATACTGAAGCTGGATATGGCCAAGGCATATGACAGAGTGNAGGGAGAGAGGAATACAAATTTTTCATTCCACAGTGCAGAAGAAGAGGGCAGCTAGCAGACTTTTCAGATTTGGGAGGAGGGGCAGTGCCTGGACCAGCCTGAGAGGATCAGAGAGTCAGGAGTCAGATTTTTTCAGGAGCTGCTGACAGGGGAGACAGTGGATAGCACGGCTGTGGACAGAGTTGATACCTTCCTTGATCAGCACAGAGGATAATTTGATGGCTGGCCTCCCATCAGCAGAGGAGGTGAAGCAGGTGGTCTGGAGCATGTCCAGGACAGTCACGTGCAGCGGGTCCAGATGGCTTTTCAGTGGCCTTCTACAGAGCCTGCTGGGAGATCGTGGGGAGGATGTCCTTCAGGCAGTACTGGATTTCTTTCGAGGGCAGAGCTACCACGGGTATGGCTTCTACGACTATAGTTTTGATCCCCAAGGTGGACAGTGCACGAGGTGGCAGGATTTCAGACCTATCAGCTTGTGTAATGTGTCTTATAAGATCATCTCCAAGCTGATGCGCAGAGGATGGCTTCGGTGATAGGGAAGGTTATATCCCCAGCTCAGAGTGGTTTTGTTCCAGGGAGACTGATTTCAGATAATATCTTGATGGCCCAGGAGCTTGATCACAAGCTCAACTATCACATCAGAGGAGGGAATCTTATACTGAAGCTGGATATGGCCAAGGCATATGACAGAGTGCAGTGGGGTGTCTTTTCAGAGTCATGGCAGCATTTGGTTTCTCAGAGGCAGTGATTTTTTTATCAGGAGGTGTGTGACATCTTCATGGTTCTCGGTCCTGGTGAATGGCCAGCTGTCAGGCTTCTTCAGATCACAGCGTGGCCTGAGGCAGGGCGACCCCATCTCCCCTTCCTCTTCATTTTGGCGGCTGAGCTTCTCTCCAGAGGGATAGAGGCCTTATTTGCAGGGTATCCAGGGATGGCTTATGCGACAGGATGTGATATGAGGGTGTCTCACCTGGCTATGCGGATGATGTGGTCCTTTTCCTGAATGGCTCTCTGGACTGTGTGAGGAGGTGAAGGGTTTTTGGACAGGTATGAGGCCCAGACAGGACAGGCGATCAATGCAGAGAAGAGCTCCTTTTTCCCTTCGAGGCGCATATCAGACAGGAGGAGGCAGCAGATAGCAGCTATTACAGGTTTTGGCTTGGGGGAGAGGCCTATGTTTATTTGGGGGTTCCAATCATCTCAGGGAACAGAGGACAGTCCACTTTGCGCCGCTGCTGGCGAAGATTCAGAGGAAGTTTCAGGTTGGAACCTCTCACGCTTATCACATGGGGGTCGCCTGATGCTGATCCAGAGCGTTTTGAGTTCTCTGCCTGTCTATCTCCTCCAGGTGATCCAGCCTCCTTTGGAGGTCCTGAAGAAGCTGGAGGGGGTATTTGCATCTTTTTTCTGGAGCTCAGTGGGACATGATAGGAAGGTGCATTGGGTAGCCTGGAGGGACATCTGCAGGCCGAAGCAGGAGGGAGGGCTGGGGATCAGACGGCTGTCAGAGGTGGGGGCTGCTTTATCCATGAAGCTGTGGTTTAGATTTAGAGAGCAGAGCACACAGTGGGCCAGATACTTGAGGAGATCTTATTGTGGGACGGTGGATCCAGGTGTGGTGACTCTGAGGAGTAATGCTTCCCCCAGTTGGCGCAGGATGATTCAGACCAGAGTTGTGGCAGAGAGACAGATTGGATGGGTTATTGGGAGGGGGCATCTTAGCTTTTGGCACGACACGTGGATGGAGAGGGGACCGTTGTCAGGGTGGTGTACAGTGCAGGGGCCTCCAGATGTTAGAGTTCACCGGTTCTTAGCAGATGGCAGATGGAGTCAGGAGCCACTTCAGAGGGTGCTGCCCGCATCAGCGGCGGAGGAGGTGACAGAGGTTCAGCTGAGGCCAGAGGAGGAGGATGTTATGTTGTGGCGACCCACTAGAGATGGGAGATTTACTACGAGGTCGGCTTGGGAGGCATACAGGACGGCGCACCAGAGGGAGGAGGTAGCGACTGTGATCTGGAGCAGACTCTCTTCACATTTCTGTGTTCATTTGGAGGTTCTTTCGGCAGAGAACATGCCAGTTCCGGAGCAGATCTTCGTCCAGCCAGATTGGGATCTGTGTTATATTGTGAGTGTTCTGAAGATCCAAGATCTCGGGGGTTGAGGCCACAGTGGGGCAGTCTGGAGCATCTGTTTATCAGCCAGGTGGCAGAAGAGGTCTGGGGATACTTTGGACATTTATTTGGGATAGACATGGAGGGTGATGGAGAGTTGGAGAGTAGCACAGTTGGGCAGCACTGGCTCGTGAGGAGTCATCCCCTGTTGATTTGTTGGTGGCATCTGAGGCCAGGGGGCAGAAGATTATCAACGTTACACAGTATTGAGGTCGGATGGTATCTGGTATCATCAAGCCCAGGCATTGGAGGGGATCTATCTCGGCAGCTCATGCCATGGTGAGTCAGGTGAGGATACGGACATTACACACGATCTCAGTAGTACACTGGAGGAGGCCTGCGTCTGGAGGCTTCAAGCTCAACACAGATGGCAGTTCTAGAGGAAACCCAGGTGAGTCCTCTTACGGTGCTATTGTTCGAGATCATAGTGGACAGGTGGTGGTGACTAGGCAGGGAGTTCTTGGAGAGGGCTCCAATATCAGAGCGGAGCTTATGGCGATCCTGAGAGGCCTGGAGTTGTGTGTAGAGAGGCAGCTTTCCCCTATTTGGCTGGAGTCTGATTCCTTGGTGGCACTACATATCATCAGGTCTTCTGGCATCTCATGGGAGTTTCGGGAGGAGATCTTACGGATCCGGAGGCTGATACGACAGCATGGGGTTAGATGTACACACATATATAGAGAGGGGAATGCTGCTGCAGATTTCCTTGCCAACCAGGCGTATCAGCTGGAGGGAGAGAGGGTGATGGAGGGACAGGAGATCGATGGTCTGTTGCTTGGCATTTGCAGGATGGATAGAGTGGGCTTGCCATATATCAGGAGCTCCTGCAAGCCAGGATAGCACACTTGATGGAGGGTGAATAGCTCCACCGTAGAGCTATCTAGCCCACAGCAAACGGCTGTGGTAAAGGCACTTTAAATCCGTTGATGGCTGTGGCTTTGCCTAAAAGCCAGCTAGGGTGACTAGATCCACCTATGGTCTAGCTAGCCCGCAGCAAACGGCCGCGGTAAAGGCATCCTAAATCCGTTGATAGCTGTGGCTTTGCTAAAAAGCCAAAGAGGGTGAGTAGGTCCACCATTGGCCTACCTAGTCCGCAGCAAACGGCTGCGGTAAGGACACGCTAAATCCGTTGATGGCTGGTCACTTGCCAAAAGTGAACTTGGGGTGTGATGGAGGATTTTTTAGGGGCGGAGCAGAAAAGAACAATGGTGGTATCTCATTGTTGGCTCGATGGTGATCCATGGAGCTTGGGCTGTGGCGTGCCAAATGTGCCAAGGGAGCAAATTTCAGGGTTGGGCGACTTCCAGTGGATGCTGTGGAAGATCATTGATTAAATGGGATATGAAGGCTGATTTATTTAAGTACAGGCAGGTGTGGTTTAATTAGAGGAGAATTCTGAAATTTACATGGATGGGACCCAACTGCGTGCCAAAGAAGCCACTAAGCTTGTTGCCGGAATTTTGTTCTGATACCATTATTGTGGCTACAACAACACCTAAGTAGAACACCATAAGATCCAGCTTGTTTATAAAATCGACTTGCTGGAGCTGGATGCTGCCTGGTCGATGGAGATAATGGGTTGAATTTGGTGTGCTGGCAACTGTCTTGGTGTGCCAAGTTGTGTAGAGTGTGCCAAAGGGAGCTGAAAAGGGCTGATACTGTCAGTAACTGAGTACTGAAATAATAACAAATAGTGAAATGCAGTTGGAACTCCAACTCAGTTGCTGCAGGACTGAATGGGAGTTGAGTTCATGGGGAGAGATCTGTCCCACAGCTGATTAGATTTGTTGTTCCTGTCATTAAGCAGTGATGGTGGCTGGAGAAATTATGGATGGATGGTCTGTTGTCAGAGCTGTGGATTCAAGGGGGCTGAGATGCTTGGGGAGATTTGGCAGTTCCAATGTGCCAATCGTGCCAACAGAAAACAAATTATTTGGCAGTAAGCTTCTCAAAGTGGTCTGGGCAGTTTGCTGGCAGAAAAGGAAATCAGAAATCTTAAGTTTCGACTGATGCTGAAAGACTGAAATGGATGATTCAGGTATTGCATTTCTGAAGGTTATCACTGGGTCTGCAGGTTTTCGATGGGGTTGAAGCTTTCACTAAAGGAGCAAGTTGAAGGGGCCAGGGCATCATGTTTTTGGTGCTGGAACTGAAGGATGCTCTCAAAAGTGCGTGCCAAGTGCGTGCCAAAGGGGTCAAAGGATCCTCAAGCTGATATGCAGCTTTCAGACAGTTTCTGAAATTGTCAGAAATGGGTCTCAGGGTGCCAATCGTGCCAAGTGGAAATTATGTAGTAATGGGATAGTGCTCGGGCTTAGAATTGTGGTTTCTGCTGGGTTAATTGCTGGTTGTTTGGAGAATCAAGTCTTCGGTTGAATTGCATCAATGAGAATCCTGGAATGATTAGCAGATTGAGTATGCAGCAATCTGATAAAGAAGCTTCGACTTGACAATCATATGAAATCCTAAGCCAAATTCAGAGAGGCTTAACTTTTTACTCCGGATGAATTACGGGGCCCATGACCTATCAAATTGTAGATAATTCAGAGATCTACAAGTCACATTTAGGGCTGAAGCCATAACAATGAAGTCTAATGGCTCAAAAAGGGCTCCGAATGACGTTGGCAAACTTCAAAAGGTCATAACTTTTTGCTGGGAACTCGAAATCGAGCTCTGTCAGTTGGCACGGTCTCAGAATTTCGAGCTCTACGTTTCTTACCGTGGGGGTTTACCCCCCCGTAACCACCACTGTTGGGGCCAAATTCTATCGTTTTGACCCCCTTTCGGAGACCCCAAAGAATTTTCATATATTTCATATTTTCATATTGTTCACATTTTTTCATAGTAACATAACCAAGTGCAGTTTGGAAAAGGAATTTTCTTCCGAAAATCAAGGAATTGCTCTGAATTCCATGAAGACATGGAAACAATTTTGGTGAATGGTGGAATTTTTGATGGCTGCAATAAAGAAACCAAGTGTTTCAAACTTGGTTTGGCATTTTTTAACTGGGTGCTTGGATTCTTTGCCTTTATAATGCTTGCTCGAGGATATGATTATTTGAAGATATAGTCTTGAGTGAACGAAGAGCATTTCATCTCCACTGTTGGCTTTCATAATGCAACGCGTGGCTGTGAGGTTGGCGTGCCGTGCAGGAGGTGGAGGTATGCTGATTTATATATTTTGCTTATGCCCAGTTATAGATTCTGCAGCAATTATTCAGAAGCCGCTGCCTCACATGAAGTTACGGATATTGGGTCCAAAAAAAGATGTTTAGAGATGGTTATTATGGTTATCAGTGGCTGAGGTTCTATGCTGGGCTCCCCGCCTTCTGCTGTGCTACTGAAGGCGAAACTAATGGCTTGGATGCGGATTTGCTGAAGATCAGCTCGGAAGCTGCAGTTTGGGTTTGCACTGAAATTCTTAAAATCAAAGTGTGAACGGAGCAAGTCCTTGATTGTTGCGTGCCAAATTGTGCCAGTAGTGTATCAGAGAATGCAGAAGTGAGGGCAGAAGTGAGGATGGAGTATGATTGGAGTTGCTGACGTGTTTTGCTGTTAGATTAGATGGGAATGCAGAAATAAAGATTTGGAAGTGCAGAAGTCAAAGTGTGCCAATTATGTTTTGCTGTCGGATTTTTGCATTGTTCAGTGAATTTGCTGCATCAAAGCCGGATCAGATCAATATGGAACGGCAGTTTGCCATCAACTACTACCGAGGGTGATATTGTTCTTCAGTTATCGAAGGTTTCCTGCAGCCTGATAAGCTCTTGAGGAGATCTGCTGGCTTGATCACTGCTTGGCAGTAATTTATCAGCAGAAGCATGGAATTCTACAACTGCAGTAGGGGTTGGTGAGACAGGTGGAGGGTCTGCAGATATTAGAACTGGTCTGAAATGGGACTAAAAGCAAAGCACAGCAGAGATGGTCCAAGAGAAGATGGGCAGCAAAGGGCTTGAAGCTGTGAGTGCAAAATATCAGAAATCTGACAAGCAGAGGCATTGCTTTGCTGAAAAATGGTTTTCTCTGATCTAATGCCTCTGGAATAGAGTAACTTCGAAATGATTTCAGTCGGCTTGAAGAGTATATTTGAGTGGCTTTTGACAGTTTTCTTTTCTTTTCCTTTCCTTGCTGGAATTCAGTGGATTTCTGTAAGGTATCAGGTGAACATTTCAGTGTGCCAAACAACTTGCGTTATGCTGCATCTTCCTTGGATATGACAGACTTGCCATGAGAATTTCAGAAATCAGCAATATAAGCAGGAATGCTGTTTGGGATCACAATTTGTAGACGGGAATTAGAGTGTCAAAAAGTTTATATCTGCTCTGAAAATGGTTTTCAATGATGGCCTTTGGGGGAATGCTTGGATAAGCTAAAAAAGGGCAAAGCCGAATTGCTGTTCCTGGAAGATGCTAGGCTGTTTCAACTGGCATGTGGATTGATTGCAGCTGGTCAACTTCCTGCGGGGCAACATTCAAAGAGACTGGAGGAGCTGGTAAAAACCAAGGCCACCTGGAAGCAAGAGAAAGGGATGCTAGAAGAGTTGATTAGAACATTAGATAAGAGTTAATAAAACTGGCTTATAATTGTAAATTGTCATATAGAAAGTCGGTGGTTAATTTTATTTGCAATACTTGTAAATCTCGTGGAGTTTCTGTAATGCTATATTAGAAGGTCAGGTTCGGTCCCCCTTCTAATATAGATTTCTTTTCAGGAATAAGATATTCCTTTACTAAAAAAAAAAAAAAAAACCCTAAACCCTAAACCCTAAACCCTAAACCCTAAACCCTAAACCCTAAAACCCTAAACCCTAAACCCTAAACCCTAAACCCTAAACCCTAAACCCTAAACCCTAAAACCCTAAACCCTAAACCCTAAACCCTAAACCCTAAACCCTAAACCCTAAACCCTAAACCCTAAACCCTAAAACCCTAAACCCTAAACCCTAAACCCTAAACCCTAAACCCTAAACCCTAAACCCTAAACCCTAAACCCTAAACCCTAAAACCCTAAACCCTAAACCCTAAACCCTAAACCCTAAACCCTAAACCCTAAACCCTAAACCCTAAAAACCCTAAAAACCCTAAAACCCTAAAAACCCTAAAAACCCTAAAACCCTAAACCCTAAACCCCTAAACCCTGCAAAGTCATCTCATCGACCAAGTTAATGGACAAAAATATTGTATCCGAATTCAAGGTCTATCTACCTACCTCATAGTCTTCTGGTTTCAAGCTATTTTCTTTTGCCTTCTGAGCCAACACTTTAACTTCCTCTGCAATTGTTGCCAGCCCCTTCTTGTCTGCATCCTGTATGATTTGCTCTTAAAATACTTAAAATGCTAAATGATGCTGAGCTAAATTCAAATTTTTTGGCAATTAAAACCTTGATAACTGGAACAAACAACCCATTATCTGTTTGAACTGCAACATTGATGTTAACATTGTGGTACCTGCATCAAGATCAAGCAGCTAGGACAAATATAACTCATGTGAACAGTAACAAAGTTTCTTAAAAAAAGATAAATTGAAACTCAAAAAGATATACTGTCGTATGAAGTCATTCGTCCAGGAGCTGTTACATTGAGGAATTTTGCGAAGAGACAAAGCGGTTGCCTGTGTTTAGAAGTAAGTTAGATGCAAACATATTCTATATTGTCATCCAAAATCTAAAGTTGAGAGCCAATATATGTCATTCTATAAAAACACGAAAGAAAGAAAGAAGTTGAATTCCAACTTCCTGAGAAACCAGTTTAAGTTTTACATCAAATATTGGGTTATGGCTCAGGTCAGAGTTATCCCAAAACAAAAATACTTTTAAACCAGTTGCACTTTTCCAAAATTCAATAACTCTTTACGCTCCTAACTACATCCATATGTGAACTTGGTTGTGCAAACTAATGAAACTTTGAACTTATGTACTTGACAAAGTCAATTGGTAAGGCAATTTGACAAGTCAATGTTAAGACTTAGATAAAAGAAGAGAAGAGCAGATAAGGTGTTTTAATGAGTTGGCATGTCAAAGTGCATATATTGTTTTAAATAATGATAGGGATGGCAATAATACTCACTACAAGAAAATTACTTTTCCGCAGCGCGTTATTAACAGCGCATATTAAAAGCATGCTGTTAATAGTATTATTAACAGCATGCATATTGATATGCGCTGTTAATACTATAAAATTTTTTAATAGAAGAGGCATCAACAGCATACATTAAAAGCAAGCTGTTAATGCTATTATTAACAACATATTAATGTACGCTGTGAATAAATAATAACAACGACAGCATGCAAAATTTGGTACGCTGCTAATGCATCTATTTATTATATGTGATATTCTACAAATAAAATTACAAATAATCACTGTTTTATTATTATTTTTTATTTATTTTTTTTTTTCTTATTTTCTTTTTTCCCTTATTTTTTCTTTTTCCTTATTTCTGTTTTTTCCAAAGCCCTCGCCCTACCAATAAATCCGACCGACTCCCTTCTTACTTCCCAAAACCCTCGCGCGCACCTCAACTCTTCGATCGCCCTCCTCATCGCTCGAGTTTCCGCTGCCTCCTCGCGCTTCTCATCGCTCAACCCTTCACCTCCTCCTCAGCGCCATACTACAACAAACATGATTTTTCGCAGCTCATCATCAACAACATACAATTAATGCCCGCTATTAATAATAGTTTTTACAGCGCACTCAATTAAGTACGCTGCGAATATTAATAAATTTTTATAAATAACAACGTATAAAAGTAATACATTGTCAAATACATTTTTTTGGTAGCATAAAATGTATGTTGTTAAAATTAAATATTAATAGCGTATTTTTGTATGCTGTTAAAAGTATATTTTTAATGGGGCGCATTTTAGGGGTTGTTAAAAATTTTTTTGTTTTTTTAGGGACCGCACCCACGCCAAAAATATATTTGCCCTAACCTTCCGCTTCACGCCTTCATTCCATTCCTCTTCCCTTCATTCCTTTTCTCTTCGCAACAAATATGGAGGCTCTCTTCTTCCCTCTGGAGTAGCGCTTCTTCCCTCTTTGCAGCAAGGAAGGAGGCTTTTTTTCCTCTCCGCAGCAAGCAAGGAGGAGGGGAGCTCTTTCCTCTCCGCAGCAAGAAAGGAGGAACTCTTCTTCCTTCTCTGCATCAAGCAAGGAGGATCTTCTTCCCTCTCCTCAGCAAGCAAGGAGAGAGACTCTTCATCCCTCTCCGTATCAAGCAAGGAGGAGTTCCAAGGTAACCCTAAGTTTTATATTTCTCAAAGCCCTGCATTTTGTTATCCAAATCTTGCAGGGCTAGTTCCTGCAAAAATAAAAAAAACAAAATCTATTTATATTAGTTACTTGTGGTTTCAATTTTTTTTATTCTTATTCACTGAGATTTTTGGCTATATCGGCCAAGAATTTGGTCGATCCTTTTACATATAAGGAATACAGAGAATAATAGAAGAATGAAAACATGGAAGCAAAGCAAGCTTCCCGCATCACAGTATTTTCTCTTTTTGATTGGCTTTTTATTCTATACTCAACATACATAACATAAACCCCTTAATGTTTTTTTTTGTGTTGCAGATACAAAAAGGGTTACCTAAAGTAAATAGGCTTCTAGCAACTCATCTTCACCAAGAAGAAGGAGGAGAAATGGTCGACACAGATGATATTTTGGCAAAAAAAAAGTCAAAGAAGAATAAGGGATTAAACATTAAGATCCTAAGAAATACACATTTTGCAGCAATGTTTGAGGATAAGGTACAACCCAACAACAGGAAACATTTCTTAATTTTGTGATATGACCATCATTTTTCAGTTGGCAAGTTACAACCCAACACTTTCTGAAATTGTGATCTTGGTATAAAATCATGTTGGATTAGGTTTTAGTTTTGATATTGTGAATCTGGTGATACCTTGTTGGATGAATTAGAGAATATTGGGTGCCCTAATTGCTATATGTTTTTTTTTGTGCAAAATAATAGGCAAGTTACAAGACTTGAAAACTTTTATAAATTTATCCTAGTTGCTATATGTTAATTTTTTCTTGAGCAATAATAACACTTTTAATCATCTAATTAACTCATGGAGTTGAAGTGAAATGCATTAATCTTCTTTCAATTTAAATTAATAAATTTTGTTATCTTTCAAATTCATTATTTCCCTAGCAGATATTGAGGTTGAGTATTCTCTATTCTTTTCATTCTATTTCATATTTGTTTATTCTCTTCGTTCATTGGTCTTACTGAATAGTTTGTTTCTTTGTATCTTTGTCAGAAATTCAGTGGATATTGGGGTTTTGAGAAAATCAAAGCAAAGATGGAAGCCTTGAGGATGACATGAATATTGGTAGCTAGTGGAACACTATTGGTGGCTAGTGAGAACGACATGACAATGTTAAGAAGTCTTGAAATGAAGGCTAGGATCGCTCTTTTAATTTTTGCCCTATATTTTTAGGGTCATTTGTTATATTTCTTTGATGGTTAGTGATTCATATTTTTTTTGTAAAATATTTAAAGTTGATTTATAAAGATTTGTGAGCTTTGTAAAATGATTATGAGATGAATAAAAATTAGATATTCATATTAAGATTAAATTTGGATTATATATTTTAAATAAATAGTATTGATAATTATATAGTGTTGATAATTAATATGTGTGATATTTATTTATTTTTATGTTTATATGCTATTATTCACAGCGTGTAATTGTGTGCTGTGATTGCTATTATTCGCAGCGCGCGGTCGCGTGCTGCGATTGCTATTATCCGCGACGCGCGGTTGCATGCTGCGATTGCTATTATCCGCAGCACGCGGTCATGCGCTGTTGATGTGTTATGACTTTTAACAGCTTGGAGTTGTGCAGCATACAATGTATGCTGCGGATAAAATAATTATGCGCTATAGATAGTCATATTTGTTGTAGTGACTCCACTGATATTTCTCAGTTTCCAGATTAAACATCAAAAGAGTAATTAGATCTAATACGTCAAGCTGGAAGATAAGATCTTCAAAAATCTTGTGTTAAAAATATCCGTAACCACAGAACATAACATTCATTCAGCAATACCCAGAATTTAGATGAAGACAATAAGTAGTGATCTTGGCTTTGGAAGTTGACTGAAATTAGTAGATGCCATGTGTAGGGCAATGCAGGAAAAAAAGCTAGTCCACTATTATAGAATAAAGTTAGCAACATGAAATAACTAAAATTAGTAGATGACATGTTTAGGAGAAAAATTAGCATACTATGATTTTAGGGAATTAACTGAGTTGGAGAAAAGGCTAGAGAAATAGGCAATGCAGGCCTTAAATTTGGAGATAACAAAAACGTAATAGATATAATGTTAGATAGTATTATAAAGATAAAGGTCTCATGGTTAAGATCGTCAAAATACAGGATACTATGTTAGATAAGCAATATTCCCTTACATTACCTATTTCCACGCATTAACCATGAATAGCCAAACAAGGGTGTCAAAAGTCATGTGATAAGCTTACTGCAACCAAAGGATGATAAAATAGGTCTGGTATAACAATGCATGACCATAGTGTTCTACAGGAAGGTGTATCAAGAATCAAGATGATAGACTATAGAGCAAAGTATCAATAAACCAAATGTTGCTTAATGTAACAGGACAGATACAAAATTCCTATGCGAAAGCCGCATGAGATATACTTTCAGATAACAATAAGAGTGTAAAATTAAACCCAGAAGGCAGATAATCAAGAATACAATAATAAGTTAAACTCAAATCAATATCAACTATCAAGCAATGAGAAATTAATCATTATAAATGAGTTAGCAAGTGTATAATTTCCAGTAAGGTACAAGGAAAAAAATATATGAAGTCACCATAGAGCAACACCTAATAACATATAAATAATTCAAATAACAATATCCGACATAAATTTTAAATAGAAACCTTTATGACAAGGTCATTGATTGATAGTCTTTTACCACCAGAAACCTCTTGGAGAGAATTAAGTTCTTTCCGCAATCTGCAGAAATAGTGAATAGTTCATACTTGGGAAATATCTTGATATGTGCTCTGAACTTAAACAGATTACATTACTGCACTATGTACATCAGTGTATTAGCAAGCAGATACTCACTCTATAAGTTTGTCAACACGGGTGTCTACTGTTAAATAATAATGAGGAATAGTTTGTTTGGAGAGTAGCAAGCGAGAAGCAGTAACCTGCAAAATTATATTGTTGTAATACATATATGATTGCAACCCAATTGGGTGAAAATATCATAGACAGGCTTAGTTACTTTTCTTATCTGTGAATTTGGAATGTCCACATAACCTAATGATTGAACACCTATGGATTCCTTTGCCTTCACAGGTGCAGGGACACCCTTTGTCTGAGAAGCTCCATCCAATCAAATGTACATATTTTAATTCCATTTCAAGTTCATCAATAATTAAAATTCCAAATAATATCACTAATTAAGTTAATATCGGTTAACATGAACAACAAAAGATAATAGTTGAATTGAAGTCTAGATCAAGCTTAGATCAAGAAAACACGATTAAGATTAAAGTTAGGTTCGAGTGAACAAATGACTAAGGCATTGACAAGTTCATCGCTTGCTTGATTAATTATAATTACCTATACCAGAATAGACTCAAGAGTTAGTTTGAAATTCGGTAATATGATTCTTTGAAGAATATGGGTATAAGGCCAACTAAAAGTAATATGAGGATTCTTTTTATTTGCCAAATATATGATCACCCATATTTTGAACAGCATCGCGCTAAGTCTACTGCTGATAGAAGATCTATAATTTTGCTTATCGAGGATCCCAAATGAGTAATAGACAATAATAGCTTGTCAAGGAAGTTTTCATAAAACAAAGGGTTAGAAAGTGAAAGAAAAGGCTAGAAAAACGTACCCAAGTAATCTTCAACATCTGCCTTCAAAATCCTACCATCAGGGCCAGTACCTTTAATGCTCGAAAGAGAGACCTGCATAGAGGCCAGGACAATGGAAATAGGAAATATGATGTCCTTCAGAAGAGAATTCTAATTAACTAAATTATATACACATTTTTATAAACATCAAATACCAAAAATAATTAGGAATAATCATCTCACATTGTTGTCCTCCGCCAACTTTCTTGCAAGGGGACTAGAGAAGATCCGGTGTTCATGATGAGAAATTTTATCAGTCTTCGCAGATTTTGGTTCATCAGTTTTGGTAGGGGCTTCCTCCTTTTTAGATTGTGCAGGTTCAGATGCTGGCTGAACTTCAGTACGACCAGCAGACTCAGAAACCTTGTAATCTTTAAATTTCTCATTTCGAATCTGAATTCAGGTCAATTCGAATTTGATTCGAAAATTTTTAACCCGAAACCCTCCAATCCAAATCCGATCCGAATCTGAAAATTTCTAATTTGAACTCGATTTTTTTAGGATCAATTCGGGTTGGATTGTTGATAGAATTTATTTTTGACATTCTAGCTTAGGGCACCTCTAATATTGGACATCTCGGAAGATTGGTGTTCCAAACGAATTTTTTATAATTTCAATGTGTATTATCAATGTTATATCAAAATATAAAAATATATTATTTTTTATAATAAAAAATTTCTTTTTAATTTTTTTATGAGTATACATATATTTTTATTTTTTATTTTTTTATATAATATTTTTTATCATTAATTATGGATTCTACTTATAAAATTATTATTTTTATCTAATATCTTTTTATTATTAATTACGAATTTTATTTTCAAAAAAAAATTAAAAATTTTAGATTTCACCTTTAGTTCAAACCTTTTTATTCAGTTTTTTTCTTTATTTTATAAAATTCACAAAAATTTAGTGCATCTTAAATTCAAGGGTTTTAACATGTTTATGAACCATTATAGTCTATAGAGATGGGATTTGAGGTTTTAGATTAACAATTATAATAAAAATTTAAATTTATTTTTTTCGTTTGGAGGTGAAGTCGGTAACCAATGAAATGCATGTGATTTGTAACGTAGGGTGCATATAAAAATTATAAGGAAGTTTTATTTATTGTGAAAAGAATAATAGATTTTATACATGTGATATTATTGTGACAGGATTATAAAAAAATTCGTTAATATTCTGAATATTAAGATGTCCTTTTAAATGAAAAAGCAAGATCAAGGTTATAGGAAAAAGAAATGGGAACCACCATATTAATCCATCAGGCCGTCCACTATTATAAACAGGGGAAGTCTAAGTGGTAAGTATTTGGATGGGAATCTATAGAGACAGTCAATTTTTTTTTTCGAGTTTTGATCCCCATCATTACAATCTTATCCTAAATACTTACCAATGAATATATCCCAGAGCGAAATTAAGTAATTTTAGTCTTGTTCAAGTTGCTTTAATATTAACTAAATTATTTTAAGTAATTTTAATTAATATTAAAGTAATTTTAACGAAATGGATTAGTTAACCCAACAAAAAAATAATTTATAAAGAAAATTTAGGATAAATATCTCTTCGATATTTTATTTTACCTGGAATACCGACAATAAATAAAAACGTACTATTTATTCCTTTCGATTCGTCGGGTGGGTTCAATTCGGATTGAAACAAACATATTATAAAAAATTTCTAATCAGATTCAAATCTAATTCAAATCCGAAAATTATAAATCTAATCCGATCGACTCAAACCAAAATCACTCAATCGATATCATTTAAATATACAAATTTAAAAGTTTAGTTATTTAAACCATGTAAAAATGAATTTATCTGTGATTCGAATCGATATGAAAAATATCTACTAAATTTTAAATTTTAAACTCAAAAATTCTATTTAATCAACGATTAATCCGAATTCAATTCAAAAAATTTTCCGGATCAAATTCAAATCCAATTCAATTTGACTTGAACCTTCAAATCCTCCGATCCTGATTCAAAAAGTTTCAAGTCATTCCGGATGGTATTGATGGATGGAATTCACTTTTTACACCCTTATATACTTAGACCATCGCTAACCCATAACATTATATGTCAATTTCATACTAAAATGGTGTAATTTTAGCACCAAACATTATTTCAGCTCCGACCCATTAACACCATATCACACCAAAAACGAATATTCTATTTCATCTTATTCAAAATTTAATTATCCACATAAATTTAAATTTAGTAATCTTTATATCATACCTATTATATTTAAAATTAATATTTCATTTATTTTAATAAGTTAATTTTAAAAAATTTTACATCTAACTAATATATATAAAAATAATTTAAAATCATACATAATTAGCATAATTACTAATTTTTATTTAAAACAAACAATAACACTTAGGGGGCACTTGATAAGCGGGTTTAGAAGGCGGAAATGGGAATGAAATAGAGATTTCATTCCCATTTATGATGCTTGGTATACGGAAATCGACATCAAAATAAGGATATGATACCATTGATTTCATAACCCAACTCCCACTAGGTTATCACTAAACCCATAAATCCCTTAATCCAACCCATTACTATTCCCATTACCAAATATATACCAAGCGCCCCAGAACATACAAGATTATGAATATTTAACATTTAGAATTACTCTCATAAATGATCAATTAATGCATTTCGAAGGATAATATGAGCTTCTTTGTCTTTGATTTATCTATATTGAACTTTCAATGACAGTCGATTCTCCTATTTTAATGTACTCATCAGTAGCATCTGCTGGTAGACCATACGCTAATATCCGAAATGTAGCTGTTACTTTTTGTAAGCCGGATAAACCAAGTCTTTCAAACCCATCTCTTCTCAGTATAAAATAGTTGTCATGACTACTAACAGCATCATAAATACGCAAAAATAAATTTCGTCACATTCGGAACCTTTTTCGAAACATTGCATCATTATATAATGCATTTTTGGTGAAATAATCATTGAATAAATTATGATCAGCAGCTTCACGATTATGATTGATCATATTATGACCAGGAATTGAACCTTGATGCATTCTTTGATTGTTTTCTTTGTTGAGATAATTCAAGATAATTTGATTATTGGTAGAAATCACCTGAGAGATCAGTAGTTGCCTTACGCCAAACTGCCTTGCACCAAACACCTCTGTATAGTTATTATCATCAGAGCTTGAAGATGATAAATTTGATGAACCTTTATTGTTGTTATTCATTTTTGGAGATAAATGAATGTGTTGGTGCCCCGGTTAGTTTTGATGTGATCCACCAAGTTAGTTAGGTCCTGGTTGGTTTTAATCCCTCTGCTAAGTGTGCAGGAACTTAGGTACGGAGGAAGTCAAGCGTAAGACGCAGTGGACGAGAAAGATTGCGCGGGGAAGTGAGCCGACGGGCTCAGTGCAATCCGAGGGACGCGGAAGCTGCGGAAGAGTACACCGGTGGAGCGAGAAGGACGTACGCGGTGCCCGAGGGACGAGAAGCCGGGAGGAAGGACGCTCGAGGGGCGAAAGGCTGGAGTCGGGTTCGGGTGAGCCTAATTCTAGTTGGTCAGAAATCACCTAGAAAATTTACTTACGAACGTCTTTTATATTAAAGCTTTTAATTAAAGCTTTTATTAAAGCTTTTAATTAAAAGCCGATTATAGCTTTTATTTAAGCTTTTAATTAAAAGCTATAATGGCCGAGTAAAAGCCTTTATTAAAGCTTTTAATTAAAAGCCGATTACAGCTTTTATTAAAGCTTTTTAAGCTTTTAATTAAAGCTTGTTAAAAGCTTCACACGGGGAAGCAACGTTCAAAAGTCAAACCTCATCAATAATCCCTAAGCCAACTACCATTTGGGATAAAGGGTGATTGCACTAAAAGATTGCCAATATTCAAAAAGACTAGTTCAATGCCCAAAAGAAAAGAGAAAATCATTTGGAGCCAAGAAGGATCGAACCCGAGACATCAAATAAACACGGTAAACCACTTACCACTTGGGATAAAGGGTGACGGCAAAAATATGTTTCCGATATTATTACTTAGAGATTAGAATAGTGACATGGAAATTCAAACAACCCACACGAGCGGAAAGATAAAGTTTTAATTAAAACTTTATTTATTAAAAGATAATATTACATTATCTTTTAATCAAATCCAATGGATGCAGTTAATCCCATCCAAGATCAACCATCCAGATTACATCCATGGATCAACGACCAAGAGAAAAGTCATTCTTTCTGTAATTTCTTTAAGTCTAAGTATGCTTCAGTTGTAAGGCTTCTCCACCACAAGAAGATTTTCTGATTGAGCGTTAACCGTCTTGGAAGCAACGACCAAGTTGCAACCAAGTTTTTCTTAAAGACGAGTGCCCTCTTGTTTTATTTCTTAACCGTCTATTCACCCCCCTCTAGTCGGACCAACCCGATCCTACAGAATGAATGAGGTATATGTTGCTTATGAGGTATTTATAACGTAAGTTAATTATATCTACACTTTTCTTAAATTTTCACATATGACGTGACCTAATAATGAACATATTGGGACAAAAATTGCATAGATGACATGACACAACAATATCAATATCAGGACAAGTTGGCCAGGCGACATGACCTGTCACTAAACATATTTTCTTATATGTAGATGACATGATCTAACAATGAACACATTTTGACAAAATTATACAGATGACATGACATAATAATGACAATAGTGGGGCCTCTTGGGTAGCCAACGTGACCTAACATTAAATAAACAATTTTTTGTGCAGATGATGTGACATAACAATGACAATATTGGGTCAAGTTGGGCAGGCGATGTGACCTGACACTAAACACATATTTTTTATGTGCAGATGACATGATCTAACAATGAACACATTTAGACAAAATTACACAGATGCCATGATACAACAATGAGAACATCGAGACAAGTTGAGCAGGTGACGTGACCTGACACTGAACACACATTTTTTTGGGTGTAGATGATATGACCTAACAATGAACATGTTTGGACAAAATTGCATAGATGACATGATACAACAATGACAATATCGGGGCAAGTTGGGCAAGCGATGTGATCTGACACTGAACACATATTTTTTTATGTGCAGATGACATGACCTAACAATGAATACATTTGGACAAAATTACACAGATGATATGATACAACGATGACAATATCGGGGCAAGTTAAGCAGACGACGTGACCTGGTACTGAACACATATTTTTTTGTGTGCAGATGACATGACCTAACAATGAACACATTTGGACAAAATTACACACATGACATGACACAACAATGACAATATCGGAGCAAGTTGGGCAGGTGACGTGACCTGACATTGAACACACATTTTTTTGTGTGCAGATGACATGACCTAACAATTTTAGATTCACATTTTCCCCTATATAATGGCTTATCAGATGTTGGTATAACACATCCTATGCCAACAATTTTTTTGAGAGTATTATCTTCTTCGGATCAAAATGAGTTCAACCCCCACCTCCCGACAAGCTTCATACTCAATTGAAGAAGATAAACACTTATGTCATGTTTACCTTCATATTTCACAAAATTCAATCATAGGAATCAACCAGTCGAAGGATCAATTTTGAGCTAGAATTGAGAAAGAGTATCATGCATATCCGAATTTTGTGCATTGTTACCGACCGCCAAGATCTTTGTAAAAAAGAATGCTTCTTATGCTTAGTGCAGTATCCAAAATGGAAGGTTACATATGGCAAACCGAATATTTGAATCCAAGTGGAGCATCTGAACAAGATATTGTAAGTTGTTATGCTCATATTTATTTTAGACTATCTAACTTTTATAATCAAAGTCTATGTTCATTAATAACATTGACTTCATAACTAATATTCAATTATTTTCTTGCAATTAACTCGTGCCAAAGTATTGTTAACATAAGACCCGAAATACACAAAGGGTTTCAAATTTGACTATATTTGGAATATTCTCAAAGATATTGAAAAATTTGGCACTGACGATATGAATACTGCAGATCGCGACGACAAAATACTAATACTGGTTTATCTGAACAACAATTATCCGAGGAAGAATTTTGTACTCCTTCATCTCCTTGTGTGACTACTTTTGATCTGAATATCACTGATTCAGATAGTGGTGGTAGTTCTAGTAAACGACCTCCTGGGGTGAAGAAAGCAAAAATGAAGAAAAAAATGATGAACAAATTGCAAAGGTAATTCATATTAATGCTCAACTTGTTGGGGCAATAAATGCAAGTACTGCTGCTACTACAAAAATGACAGATGCTATGATCTACAAGGAAGAAACTAAAGTTTTATTTTAAAAGTTGAACTCGATCTTGACCCAATGATGCGTGATTATATTCGCAATGAACAAATTAGAATTATGCAAAAGAGAATGTAAGTCCAGGGATCTCGTCCAGTTGCACATCAAGGAGAAGGATCTCAATAATCTCCAATACAGAGAGAAGGATCACAATTCAATCAATATTAAGGTGAAGATGAAGAATCTCATAATCCTACGAATTTTTATAGCTAATATCATAATTATTTGAGTGAAATGAGGAGTGATTTTCCCGAATATTAGTATTGTAATATTATTGAAGTTATTTAATGTGGTATGTGTGCTTTATTTGCAGTTATTTGTTAGGTTTAGGTATCTCAGTATCGTTTTTATTTGTATCTCTGAATATTTTTAAGTTTATGTGTTATTTATGTATTTAAGCGATTATTAGTAATATTTTGATTTGGTGTCATTACTATTTTTATTTTGTATGTAAAGATAATAGATAATATATGATACATTTATGCATATCAAAATTTTAATTATTTTATTATATTTTTTTTAAATTAGTGATATAATTTATAAATATAATTATAATTAAAATATGCTTAATAAATAAAATTGTTATTAAATTAAATCTTTATAACTATGTTTAATAAAATTAAAATACGCTATTATTATTTTTAATTTATATTTATAATAAATAATTAATATTTTTAAATAATTATTGAAAAAATAATAAGATACTTGTTACCGCTACTGTTTGAGGAATATGGAAGGCATTCTTATAAGATACTGGAGTAAATTATAAAATTGATGACTTTACATTATTTTTTAGAAGGGAAATGATTTGAAGAGTGAATTTGGGAGAGTGAAAATTATAGTGAATGACGTGCAGTTAATGTATACATGTTCGATCGTCGATCGGACACCACCAGCGGCCTCTGATTGCCGTCCCGAATCAAACTATACCTTGGGAGGACGGTGAACTCGTCAGGATCGCCGGCAACGGTGAACCCATCGAAATCGACGGTCAATGATGCGAGATCGCAATTGTGGCGATCCCCGACGGGTTCACCGTGCCCCCCAGGGTATAGTTTGGTTCGGGGCGGCGGCCGAAGGCCACCGGTAGTGTCCGATCGACGATCGGACGTTGGACGTACCGTCGATTGACGGTCAAAGTTTTCACTGAGGCATTCACTTTCACTGTGCGTATCATTACTCTTTTTAGAATAATGATTGGGAGAGTGAAAATGAGAGAGTGAAAATCATAGTGAATGACGTGGCACCTTGCATGCACGATCTCCGACGGGTTCACCGTGCCCCCCAGGGTATAGTTTGATTCGGGAGGGCGGCCGAAGGCCGCCGATGGTGTCCAAACGATAATCGGACGTGTACATATAAAGTACCACGTCATGTCACGTCATTCACTATAATTTTCACCCGTTCATTTTCACTCTCTCTATCATTGCTCTATTTTTTATTAAAAAAAAAGAAAATGCATACAAAAAAACAAAGACAAAAACAAAAGACATGCCTTATTATAAATATCAAGGTTGTTTTGACGCAACTATAAATATATAAAATCATAGCTCCAAAAGATGAGATAGATTATGAATATATGATATTTATAGTATAATTATTAGAGGTTAACTTTTTAGAGTTTATGATTTAATATTTTTTCATTATGCATTTTTCGATTGTGTATTTGAATTTATCTCTCTATATTCATGAGGTCGACTATGTGACTCTAGAGGATCATCGAGACAACATACCTATTTTATTTTTTCTAGAGATTATGCATTCAAATTACGAAAACAAATTCTTATTTTTTTATTTGATTAATCGATTGGGAGTTATATCAATTGATTAACTTAGGCTGACCCAATTGATTGAGTCTAAGTGAATCGATTAGTATAACTTTGTCAGATGGGAAAAAAAATTATGTTTAATTTGATAAAAAAATATATTAAATTTTAATTTAAATATATTTAATTTAAGAAAAATTATACTTCTTTTGAACTTTTTACTCATAAAGGTTCTATTCATTTGATGGTCATATTATTTGATGGACTTAGGATAATCCAATGGATCCATCCTGTTAAATTTGCAAAATACAAAACTAGGGTTTTTTTTTGCAAAATGTCATATAATTACCAATAATTCTTCTCAAAATCTTCTCCACTCGACGCCGCAACCCACACACGCAAAACCCTAACCACGACCTTCTTCCTCCTCCCTCAGTCGGCAACGACTACCTCCACATGATTTGGCCGACAGTTTCTCTCTCTCTCTCTCTCTCGCGACCCTCTCTTAGCGCAATTTCCTCTTCGTCTTCTTCACGCGACCGAGTAGACGCGAAGCCTCATGATTCCTCTTCGTGCAAGTGAGCCGTCGGTGACCGTTCTCTCCTCTTCTTGATCTCGTGCCTAGCATCAGTTCATCCCCAATTCCCTTTTTGCCTCAGGCAAATTATTTGCATCATTTAATTTTCTTGTTGTTGCCGTGGGTCTTCTTTAAGAGGTATGGGTTTTGGTGGGTGCTCTGTTCGGTTTTTGGTTGGGTGTGAATGTGCTTGGTCTACTCTCATCCTTCCTCGCTATCGATTGGTAGGTTGATGGTCGTCTGGCTTTGTCCGACGGGTGTGTGAGTGGAGGTAGATACGGGATGATACTTGGTTGAGTAATAGAGATTTATTTTAGACCAATAATACGCAGCATGAATTTATAATATGAAATCCAATACGAATGACGTGACATTTTTTATATACGTATCCGATTACCACTTGGACATCAACGGCGGTCTCTGACCGTCGTCCCGAACCAAACTATATCCTGGGGGGCATAGTAAACCAGTCGGGGATCGCTATAATTAGAATGTCATGTCATTCATATTGGGTTTCATGTTATAAATTCTTGCTGCATATCATTTTTCTTTATTTTATGCACCCAGAGGCTTGAATCGAGAATCTGACAGCTTACATTTCAATTGAGAAAATGGTTTAAGGTTTGAATGAACTTATAATCGTTGAGGCTCAAAGTTAATCTTTTTTTTTAATGGAACATACAATTTTTTTTAAAAAAAAGAACTACCTTGATGGTACAATTAAATGGAGGGTTTAAATAAGAGAAACACATTTTTTTCTCACAAAATTCTAAGATAGGAATGGTGAGATTGTTGGCTAAAGAAGGTCCAACGAAATATCAGCAATGAGAATTTGCATCAGAAGGAAAAAAAATATCTTATAGGGATGAGCAATTAGGGAGATATGTGACAGTGACCCAAGATTAGACCGGGGATCGACTCCTTAGACTATCTCGGGAGAACGAATGAAGGCTCCCAATGTCAGACCGAGGATCGAGATCCCGAGACTATCTCGGTAGAACGGAAGAAGGCTCCCGAGGTCAGTCCGGGAGATAAGACTTTGACACTTACTCGGGAGAGTGAAACCAAAAAGAGCAACGTAGGGATAAGAAAACTAAGCTTCAAGTACTCTCTTCTCATTCCAAAACAGGAATGTCAGCAGGTAATTATTGTTTGCAACGCATGATAATTAGGACCTTAATAGTCACGGTGACCGTTACTAGAAGGGAGCAGCTGTCAAGTAATCGATGACTATGAATCGTGGAGGGGGAGGTGAGGACACGTGGGGGAAAGGCGTCAGCTATATAAGAGGCTTTGACACCTAGGTAAAAGGGGGTAAGCTTTCAGAACTCGAATACTCAGATTTCTCGCTTTTCCTTACTAAATCTGACTTCAGCTTTGAAGAGGGCTCCAACTAAATATCTTCCGGTGCATCTCCTTTATGCTCGTATTAACTTCGCAGGCATCGACATCTTCTTCCGGTCGTCGTCATCGTGGGTTGCGCTTTGGTGATTCGTCATCCCCGTCGTTCACTTCTGGAACAAATTTGACATCGTTTGTGGGAAGCATCCAAGCACCAGAAGGAACACTGCGATGATAGAACCAGAAGGACAACCCATCATTTTGACACGGGAGGAGTTGGACCGCTTGATCGCCAACGCCGTCAGAGGAGCACAGGAGCAGTACCAGATTGAAAAAACCGCTTCTTAACAAGTGACCCCGATGCGGGCCGAGATCCCAAGGGTGGTCGCCTCACACAATCAAAATAGAAGATCCGCCTCGCCACGCGGGAGGGCCGACAATGATAGCCCGGGGCACAGACGAGATTTCATAGGAGAAATAGAGAGGGCGCATTCTGTTGCCGGAGGCGTCTGACGATGCTTCCGGCGATGCCGGAGGCGCCCCATGACGCTTTCGACGCTGCCGGTGTTATTTTTTGTTTTTTTATTAATGTTAAAAAAACAATTCTTCAAAAAAAATCAAACAATTCCTCAAAAAGTCTTATAAATTTTATTAATTCATATAAAATAAATTTAAATATATTAGAAATATTTTTAAAATAAAAAATTCTATTAAATTTTGTTATGTAATATAAATAAGATTTAAAATTTATAAAATATATATTTTAAATATAAAAATCTGATAACTTCATTAATTAATATAAATCAAATTTAAATATATTTAAAATAAAAAAAAATCTAATTTTTTTTATAAATTCTTATAAAATCAGAAATCAGATAAAATTTAAAATTTAGATCAGATTTAAAATCAGAGTAAAAAAATTTTAAATCAGATTTTAAATTTTAAATCAGATTGAAAATTTAAATCAGATTTAAAATTTAAAATTTAAATACTTAAAAATTAGATTTACAATAGAGATTTAGGCGTAGATATGCCATACAAGATAAGATTTTTATAAATTTTTTGTCAGAGATGGATGATAATAATGAATGGTCATTGGAAAAATTAGATGACAATGATAAAAATAATAAAAAAGATTTTATCTTTGAAGGTGAAGATTTCGTTGGAGTGACGTTAAATCTGACACTTTTGTCTCGTTCCCAAAAAATTTTCTGGGGAGGGTTCTAGGGTTTCTGGGCTTTCGGACGAGGTTTGGGGATTAAAGTGGTCCGATACTAAATTTGAAGGGGTTGTTGGTTAAAAAACCTAAAGTTAGGGGTTTAGTTGGGTTTAGCTGGCATGGAAGGGGCTAATTGAAAAAAGTGCACCCCCAATTAAATCCCTACTTCCTCTCCCGTATTCCCGACCCGCAGCCGACCTAGCGCCTTCCTCTTCCTCTCGGATCGCCGTCGCCCGAACTGGCCAATCGTCCGGCGTAGACCAGCTGTCAGCCCCACCTTCCTTTCCCGAAAACGAACGGGAGGACAGGGGTTGTGCGCGGGCCATCACCGCAACGCACCTACCCGTTTCCACACTACCTCGAGCGTGGGCTGACCAGGAGCTGCGATTGCTGTGTTTTTCCTCCGTCTTTCGCGGACGTCCTTGCTCCGGTCAAGCATCGCCGAGAGGGAGGAGTGTTGGGTGCTGATAACACTCACCGATCATCAACAAGACGGTAGGTGGTTCTTATTGCGCGGATGTGAGAATGCGAGGTTCTTCTTCCTAGTTTCAGTGGATCTGGTGTACTGATCTTCGATTCTGATTCCAGGAGGCATCCTCGCTGTGCTGTGAGTTCGGATTGTGTCAGAGCTGTGCAAGGGAACTGTTCCGGCGCATCCTCAGGTGAGTTGTGTTGTGGATTGGTTCTGTAGTCTCCAAAAGTAGCAGTAATTACTTCAGATTAGTCAGAGTTGTTCCGGATGATTTCTGGAATTGAGTTTTTGGTTTCTGCCCTTGAGCAGTTTGGAGCTGGGGAAAGGAATTGGCTTTTGATCGATTGGAATGTGAGGTAAGGATCCGAATGCCTGTGAGTTTTGTTCATATGTTGATGAAATTGCTGTGATGAGAAGACGATATTTGAAATTGGGGTTTCTACTCGTGGATGAAGTTGTTTCCCTTCTACTTGTGTGGGATCAGAGGGTGTGTGTTGAGGTTATAGTGAGCCGTAAGCATGCCATGAGCTCCAATCAGAATATTGGGTTCTGATCTTGAGGGAGGTTACAGTTTTGGTGCATGTGTGAGTTATGTTCTGGCTTAGTTCTTGGATGAACTTAACATGAATAGCTTGGAACAATTTAGGTGATGATTTTTAATCGTAAGCTACTACCAGTTTTGGAACTATTTAGAGCCTAGGTTGGTTTTCGGGTTAGCTCTTATTTGAACTAGTAGTCAGTCAATGAATTAGGTTCAAGCGAATCGATCACTTGGGTTTAAGTTCGGGTTAATCTTGTTAAAGAAGAATTTGAAATAAACCTAAACCTTAGTTACGTGGGATAATTAGGAACCTTTCTATTTAATTAGACGTAATTAAATGAAAGGGGACAATTGGGGTAATACTTTGACCTTTCCATGGTTTCAATTTCTCTTTTTTTTTCAAGATCTTTTAATTGTTTTTTTTCGAATTTCATTATGCAGTGTGGCTTGCTAGAAGTAGTGATCAGATTAATTTCTGCAATCTTTCTGGTCTTATAGTTGCTCAAAGTTGACTGAGACTATGAGCTCGGGTAGAAAGAATTTCAAGAGGGCGTTGAAAGAAGATGACCTTTCTCTCCTTGAAAGCCAGAGTGTGATGCAAGTTGTATCTCTTCGTGGCTCAAATGTAATCGAGGTTAGTTTGCCATAACAGGATAATTCCAATCATTACTGGAACATGCACAAGTTTGGACTGTTAGGAAATGTATAAAAGTTAATGTAGTAAAGACAAGAATATTGAGATAGAAGCACAGAGTTATATAAATGAGAAAATGAAAATGTTAATATTTGATAACGATAAAATGTAGGCTAGATAGATTATGCAATGAGATAAAATAAATTGAATGACTAGTTAATTATATAGTTCACAAGAGTGGAGTGTATGTGAGTGGAAGTGTAAGAATAGAGGGAGACTAGAGAATATTAGTCAATGGCATAAAATATAATTGAAATAATTTCAATATTACTAGTGATATTGCCACCCATAGTGCTCAATAGAGTGATAAAATTCATATTAGCTAACTCCTAATAGTTGGGACAAAAACTGTTAGGCGATGATGAATATGTGTTTGCCAATATGGTCCTCTGTAAATCAACTTTTGTTTGCATCTCTTATGAATGATAAACAATTAGTTTTTAAACTGTAGAGATACCATAGCTTGGTTTTGTTAAATTCATTATTGAACTTGAGCTTTTGTTACCCGACATAATTAACTCATTGTTCCTTCATATTCAGTAATGTCTTTTATATTTCTTTGTTACTAGGTGATGGATGCTAAATCTATTAAGTCTCTAGCCCTAGTTCCTGCCAAATTCCGCAAGAGCTTTTGGATTAAAAGAGGTATGTAGTTCTCGGTCAGAGGTTTGGTACCATAATTTCTTTTATTAATTTTATCTTTATGAATATTTTTTTTAAAACTTGAATATAATACTAATTGGTTTTTTCCTTCCATTTCTCCAACTGACATTTTCTTTCTAAAAAGAAATTGGATTTTTATCCAACTGAAATTTGATTAGTCCAATTGTTCAGGAAGCTTTGTTGCGGTGGATGAAGGTGGAAGGGAGAAAGCTCTTGAGTCAGGTAGCAAGATAGCATGTATTGTTTCTCAGGTGCTCTTCCACGATCAAGTTCGAGCACTTAGAAAATCTTCAAATTGGTGAGTTGTACAGAAATTTAGCAAGTTAACTTAATTTGATTTAGATAGTTTCATTCATTATTTTTCGAAAATAATGCAAAAATGTTTTATGCACAAAACTCATCAGTTGGGACTGCATGACCTTCAACCTAGGAACTAACCATACTCCACTTACACAATTCTGATCACAGTTAGCAGCCGAGGATGGGGATAGTGCTAACACTTGTATGGGATAGGATTTTTATTTTTACTTTTATTTATTTATTTTTTTCAAATTCTAGATAAGGTTTTCTGGAAGACTTCCAAGAAGGCAACTTTATCACAATTTAGCATACTTGTGCATGAAATTTTAGCAATTGTAGGGATCAGAATTTTAAGAAGCTTGTGCTTGATGTTAAACAAAATTCATACTTGGATTATATAATTGAAAAAGCAAACTCAAAAATGTTACTAACAGAAGCATGAACAAGGTGTACTTATTGTTCAGCTACGTAAAAAACGACATGGTTTGGTGACGTCTGAGTACATTGGCTAGAGAGTATTTATTTGTGTATATGATGATGCATTCTTGTGTCTGTCATGCTTGCAGGCCTGCTGCTTTCCATGCTACAATGCTGGAGGAGCCAACCCAAGAGCCCAAATTAGAATGCGAGGAAGAAATTGATTCTGGTGAAGATGATGATTGCCTACCACCACTTGAGGCTAACCCGAATAGAAGAAATGCAATGCACTTGGCTTCCTGTTCTGGTTCAGATGACGACTCTGAATAGCAAAGAGGTTCTTTCTTCCATTATTTATCAGACAACTGTTGATGCTTCTCTTTCTTCCATTATTCATCAGACAACTGTTGATGCTTGAATGAATTTTGGTACGCCATTATTGATCTTAACTAATGTTTTTTTAGTTGATTCAATCTCATTTCGCTTGAAATAATTCTTCAAAAAATGGTATTGAAGAACTGAAATAGTCATCCTATGGATTTATGACTTTTCATACTGAATCAATCAAAAATACAAATCAATTATAAATCATTTACAATTTCATATGAATCAAAGTGACCTTCCATTACGAACAGCAATTCTATCTAGAAATAGATGAACTAGATTTGAAGGATCTTTTACTTCCTATGTTTTGCACTGCACATTTCTATGATTAATATGACATCTTATTTTTAGAAAATAATTTACATGTATATATAAAACAAATTGCAACATAAGTTGGATTTATTGATTCTTTTTTCCTTTGGGATTTGAATCATGTGGTTTTGACTAGCTTAATAAAAAAAAATCATCCTGATGGTAATTGATTAGTGATCAGCCTTGAATTCGGTGTTTTACTGTAATTTTATACTAAATATTATTTATTGGAACCGTTTAATTTAATGAGAAAATTGTTCTTTTATACATTTTAAAAATAAATTTCCCCATCCTGATGGTAAGTGCATAATTTTGATTTAAAACATTATTGATCAAGTTGTTTGGTTACAGGGAAGTCTGGTTCGGGAATTTGTTAAGTTACTAGGAACCGAGCTGGGAATTTTTGCCGAATTGTGGTGGCGAAGAACAAAAAAATGGAGTCTTAATTACAAACAAAAAAAGTGTAGTCTTCTTGATCAAGTGTTTCATTCAATCCACTACTATGACATTGCACTCAATTGCCATGTACTGAAATAGAATTTTAAGCAACATATGATTCTATATTTTCTCTGTTTTGTTCATGCACACATATTTGCAAGAAATAATGTTTACACTTTTTTTATTCTTTTTTATAAACAAGAGATGAAAGCCCTAAAGAGACCAAGAGAAGACGAGTAATAAAATGTTTGTGTTCTTAGAAATAGCGAACTAGTAGTTAATTTCCTTGTCGAGTTATTGCTAGGAATACTCAATCTATTGGATAAAATCTAGTCTAAGTTTCTCATCATGGAAGCCAAAATTAGGAATTCTCTCTCTTTTAATCTCATCTCCTATCGTGTGTGTTTATATTATCCTATCAGTGATCCCTAGTCTTTGCTTATTACTAGGGCATTCCTACTTCTTCCTGTTTTCTTATCATGTTTCCCTTCTTGTTGGATTCAATATCACCGTTACTAGCCATGGCCATCACCATTGCTGATCCAGATGACCAATTTAATGAAACACTGCCCAGCGCTACTTTGCAACTTGCAAGCAAAACTTGTGCCAGATCTGACTCCAAATGCATCATTAGAACCACAACACAATACCCGATCTTATTTTTCACTCTCCCTATCATTGCTCATAATTTAACCCTCTTATTTATGTTAATATCTACTTCGCAAATTATAAATAAATTAAACATAAAGTAATAACTAGAATAGTAACATTTGGCACCCAATAATAATTAGACCCCTCTAATAAATAATAAATAACTAAGAGATTTAAAGTTTCAATCTCAATTATGTTTCAATCTCAATTATGGTCAATATTCTTAGATCAACTAGAAAAATTCATCCGTTAATTCGTCGAAACTAAGATTAGATTCTTAGAAACCTACCCGGAGGCACTCAAACTTCCAATTGATTAATGACAAAAAATCTTATTTTTGGAATCATCAAAATAGCACCTCTTTAATTTTTTTATCAGAATGACATCTCACCCCATATATAATTACCCATCTATCCTCCACTATACTATTTTCATTAAAACCTCTTGCCTATATTTTCCATCTAAGACCTTAACCAAGATGCGTTATAACAGCTATGAACTAGTAGATGTTAAACAGTTATAGCAACTGAGTTGTCACATAGTTATAATAACTACAATTTTGTAGATACGTCACATAATCATAGCAATTATAGTTTCGTAACTATTACACAAATATAACAACTGTGAAATTATACCTGTGTGACTTTAAGTAAGCTCTAAGATGTTATAATTTTCGACTCATATTGAATCACTAAACTCACAATATATCAAATTAAAATTCATTCAGATATCTATACGAGTCACTCTTAGGATCAAAACATCTTTTAAAAGTCTTTTTTGAAGACTTCGAAAAATTTTAATCTTCTTAATATTATTTTTCATATTATAATTGTAGCAACTACTAAATCATAACTATCACAATTGTTATAGTAGCTACGAAATCTTAACGGGTATACTAACTACGATTTTATAACTATTATAATATGTCCGATTAATTCAACATTTAGATAGAAAATATAGATCGATAATAATGAAAATAATAAAGAAGTATAATTATATCACTTTAGGTAGAGCAAAACGTCCTTTTGATTAAAAAAACCAAAAATGATATACCCATTGATTAAATTGAACTTCTAATCAATTGTTGCTCAAATAAAAGCTTTCGATTCATCAAAATCTAACATACAATCGATTGAGGTCCGTCCTTAATTGACTAAACCAAGTTATATAATCTCTCTATCACTCAACTCACACCCACATAAGGTTTTGAGGAGTTCCAAAATCGAGATCTATCATAAAAACCTACCTCTCCGTATATGCAAAGAGCCTATTTTGCTTTGTAAGTGCCATGCAATTGAACACTATGTTATCCATTTCCTAAATTTTCAAGCCCCAGGAAAATTTTAATCCACTTTTAGTTCGCCCTCTTTTCTTCTTTAAGATTATTCCAAAAATTTCTTTATTTATCTAGAATCCTCACCATAAAAAAATATATTAAATGCTTACTATACGTGTGTGTAGTGCGCATCAATACAATAGATGTCATATCTTCATCCCATTTAAACAAAAAAGATAGCCAATAAATAGTCATCCCTGACCATAAGAAAACAATAATTGTACCAGCTTAAATTACCTCAATTAATTCGCAATTAAAACTAAATAGGTATAACCATCTATGATAGGAGTTAACAATGGTCATAGCTGACATTGATTGAAAACTAATGGTAGAAAATAACACTTTCAAGTTCTAAGTTTTCGCCTAAACTATTTCAACGCAGGAGAAAACTCCCTGCGGAAACACAATACCATCCGACGGCACTGTAAAAAAGGCAAAACCTCAATCAAAGGTTGTCTTACCAGTATTGGAGATACAAATAAACATTAAGGAAAAAGATTGAGATTATTCTTAATTGAAGTAAAATCACAAGAATAGCTCGTTGAATTGAGCTTAAGCAAGTTATTGTTGAGCACTATGTGTGGCTTCAATACCCGTTTACGTTGGGGTGATTTTTCAGTTGATTTTTCTTATTGAAAAAAAAAATCTGGCAAAGTTCAATAATTAACAGGTTTTCATTTAAAAAAAAAGCCTAGTTGATTCATACCAACCATTTTGAAGGGAAGGGAAAGGAATAAACAAAAGAACTGGAGAGCCTCTGGAGTCTCTTTGTCGAATCCTACAAAAATGCTCCATTCAGATTTGCTTCACAGCAACATGGATTGTGGATTCTCAATGTAGCTTTTGAAAGCTCTCAACCACTCTGCACCCACAGCACCTGTCATGGACAAAGATGAATATTGAGAATTTGGAGTCAAATTCAGTAATGTTTTATTTAACGAAATGGATGTAAGACGGTAGCACAAACCATCGATCACTCGGTGATCGCAACTCTATGTGACAGACAAGAAGTTGTCAAATTCAAATTGGTCAGGAGCGCTGCCAGGAAGCACTCGTCTCTCAGCTGCTCCATCAAGAACAATTTAAGAACAAAAATGGAGTATCAAAGATGACTGAGAAATAAATTTTCATTTTGAAAGCGCAAGATGTACCAGATCCAACAGCCAAAATGGCCGATTGGGGTGGATTGATGATGGCACAGAACTGTTTGATACCATAAGGGCTTCCCAGATTTGAAACAGTAAATGTACCACCCTGCAAAGTCATCTCATCGACCAAGTTAATGGACAAAAATATTGTATTCGAATTCAAGGTCTGTGTACCTACCTCATAGTCTTCTGGTTTCAAGCTATTTTCTTTTGCCTTCTGAGCCAACACTTTAACTTCCTCTGCAATTGTTGCCAGCCCCTTCTTGTCTGCATCCTGTATGATTTGCTCTTAAAATACTGAAAATGCTAAATGATGCTGAGCTAAATTCAAATTTTTTGGCAATTAAAACCTTGATAACTGGAACAAACAACCCATTATCTGTTTGAACTGCAACATTGATGTTAACATTGTGGTACCTGCATCAAGATCAAGAAGCTAGGACAAATATAACTCATGTGAACAGTAACAAAGTTTCTTAAAAAAAGATAAATTGAAACTCAAAAAGATATACTGTCGTATGAAGTCATTCGTCTAGGAGCTGTTACATTGAGGAATTTTGCGAAGAGACAAAGCAGTTGCCTGTGTTTAGAAGTAAGTTAGATGCAAACATATTCTATATTGTCATCCAAAATCTAAAGTTGAGAGCCAATATATGTCATTCTATAAAAACACGAAAGAACGAAAGAAGTTGAATTCCAACTTCCTGCGAAACCAGTTTAAGTTTTTTGTCAAATATTGGGTTATGGCTCAGGTCAGAGTTATCCCAAAACAAAAATACTTTTAAACCAGTTGCACTTTTCCAAAATTCAATAACTCTTTACGCTCCTAACTACATCCATATGTGAACTTGGTTGTGCAAACTAATGAAACTTTGAACTTATGTACTTGACAAAGTCAATTGGTAAGACTATTTGACAAGTCAATGTTAAGACTTAGATAAAAGAATAGAAGAGCAGATAAGGTGTGTTAATGAGTTGACATGTCAAAGTGCATATATTGTTTTAAATAATGATAGGGATGACAATAATACTCCACTGATATTTCTCAGTTTCCATATTAAACATCAAAAGAGTAATTAGATCTAATACGTCAAGCTGGAAGATAAGATCTTCAAAAATCTTGTGTTAAAAATATCCGTAACCACAGAACATAACATTCATTCAGCAATACCCAGAATTTAGATGAAGACAATAAGTAGTGATCTTGGCTTTGGAAGTTGACTGAAATTAGTAGATGCCATGTGTAGGGCAATGCAGGAAAAAAAAAGTCATGTGATAAGCTTACTGCAACCAAAGGATGATAAAATAGGTCTGGTATAACAATGCATGACCATAGTGTTCTACAGGAAGGTGTATCAAGAATCAAGATGATAGACTATAGAGCAAAGTATCAATAAACCAAATGTTGCTTAATGTAACAGGAAAGATACAAAATTCCTATGCAAAAGCCGCATGAGATATACTTTCAGATAACAATAAGAGTGTAAAATTAAACCCAGAAGGCAGATAATCAAGAATACAATAATAAGTTAAACTCAAATCGATATCAACTATCAAGCAATGAGAAATTAATCATTATAAATGAGTTAGCAAGTGTATAATTTCCAGTAAGGTACAAGGAAAAAAATATATGAAGTCACCATAGAGCAACACCTAATAACATATAAATAATTCAAATAACAATATCCGACATAAATTTTAAATAGAAACCTTTATGACAAGGTCATTGATTGATAGTCTTTTACCACCAGAAACCTCTTGGAGAGAATTAAGTTCTTTCCGCAATCTGCAGAAATAGTGAATAGTTCATACTTGGGAAATATCTTGATATGTGCTCTGAACTTAAACAGATTACATTACTGCACTATGTACATCAGTGTATTAGCAAGCAGATACTCACTCTATAAGTTTGTCAACACGGGTGTCTACTGTTAAATAATAATGAGGAATAGTTTGTTTGGAGAGTAGCAAGCGAGAAGCAGTAACCTGCAAAATTATATTGTTGTAATACATATATGATTGCAACCCAATTGGGTGAAAATATCATAGACAGGCTTAGTTACTTTTCTTATCTGTGAATTTGGAATGTCCACATAACCTAATGATTGAACACCTATGGATTCCTTTGCCTTCACAGGTGCAGGGACACCCTTTGTCTGAGAAGCTGCATCCAATCAAATGTACATATTTTAATTCCATTTCAAGTTCATCAATAATTAAAATTCCAAATAATATCACTAATTAAGTTAATATCGGTTAACATGAACAACAAAAGATAATAGTTGAATTGAAGTCTAGATCAAGCTTAGATCAAGAAAACACGATTAAGATTAAAGTTAGGTTCGAGTGAACAAATGACTAAGGCATTGACAAGTTCATCGCTTGGTTGATTAATTATAATTACCTATACCAGAATAGACTCAAGAGTTAGTTTGAAATTTGGTAATATGATTCTTTGAAGAATATGGGTATAAGGCCAACTAAAAGTAATATGAGGATTCTTTTTATTTGCCAAATATATGATCACCCAAATTTTGAACAGCATCGCGCTAAGTCTACTGCTGATAGAAGATCTATAATTTTGCTTATCGAGGATCCCAAATCAGTAATAGACAATAATAGCTTGTCAAGGAAGTTTTCATAAAACAAAGGGTTAGAAAGTGAAAGAAAAGGCTAGAAAAACGTACCCAAGTAATCTTCAACATCTGCCTTCAAAATCCTACCATCAGGGCCAGTACCTTTAATGCTCGAAAGAGAGACCTGCATAGAGGCCAGGACAATGGAAATAGGAGATATGATGTCCTTCAGAAGAGAATTCTAATTAACTAAATTATATACACATTTTTATAAACATCAAATACCAAAAATAATTTAGGAATAATCATCTCACATTGTTGTCCTCCGCCAACTTTCTTGCAAGGGGACTAGAGAAGATCCGGTGTTCATGATGAGAAATTTTATCAGTCTTCGCAGATTTTGGTTCATCAGTTTTGGTAGGGGCTTCCTCCTTTTTAGATTGTGCAGGTTCAGATGCTGGCTGAACTTCAGTACGACCAGCAGACTCAGAAACCTTGTAATCTTTAAATTTCTCATTTCGAATCTGAATTCAGGTCAATTCGAATTTGATTCGAAAATTTTTAACCCGAAACCCTCCAATCCAAATCCGATCCGAATCTGAAAATTTCTAATTTGAACTCGATTTTTTTAGGATCAATTCGGGTTGGATTGTCGATAGAATTTATTTTTGACATTCTAGCTTAGGGCACCTCTAATATTGGACATCTCGGAAGATTGGTGTTCCAAACGAATTTTTTATAATTTCAATGTGTATTATCAATGTTATATCAAAATATAAAAATATATTATTTTTTATAAGGAAAATGATACACAACGTGAAAAAAGCAACGTGAAACCCAACGTGAAACCCAATTGCACCAATCCTCGACGGGTTCACCATACCCCTCAGATTATAGTTTGGTTCGGGACGGCGGCCGGAGGCCGCCGCCACTGTCCAAGCGGCAATCGGACGTATATACGAAAAGTGCCACGTCATTCACGTTGAAATTTCACGCTCTCTATCATAGCTCTGGCACTTTATAAAAGCCTTGGGAGGGTATTTGAATATTTTTTTTTTATAATTCAGATATCCAAATAAATTCAATTAATTTTGATTCTTGGTTACTCAAAATTAATTTAATTTATTTGGATATTTGAACACTGCACATCAAATGAAATTCGGAAAGCTTTATTTGACATGCACCCTTCCAAAGCTCCTGGGTCAGATGGGTACACAACTTTTTTGTTCCCGAAAAATTGGCACACTGTTTAACGTGATTTTACCTCTGCAGTACTTCATATTTTGAATGAAATATGGTGACCCTTTTGGCTGGAATTCTACACTTATTGTGCTTATCCCCAAGGTGACTCTCGTGCGATCACTATATCGTCTACAGCCGGTCATGGCTAATGTCATTAACCACCATAAGTGCACTTCT
>JAGFNQ010003009.1:157706-160206 GCA_024364735.1 Boesenbergia rotunda | reverse complement strand
AAACCCTAAACCCTAAACCCTAAACCCTAAACCCTAAACCCCTCTGAATGCTCTAATAGCTCCGATTGATGAGGTTGATCAACAAGGGTCGATCCGATGAAGCAAGCTCTCGGTGAAACCCTCACCTGAGCTTCCAGAGATGAGATTGCTTGCAAACTTCACCGGGAATCTTCTTTGATGATCTGAAATCTTGAAAAGAACTGGATTTGATGTTTGCCGCGCAGATCAGAGAAGAAAACTGAAGAGAAACGAAGAACAGGAAGAACACTTGCGATACGCGACACCTTCAGATCTGGGGAGGAAACTATTTTTATAGTTAGCAATGGACGGCTGAGATCGTCCTCGCCTCATCCGACGATTAGATCATCTTTGATCTAAACCAAACCTTCCAGATCTTGATCGATGGCTCTGATCTACTTCCCCTTACTTCGGATCAATCAGATCTGCGATGGATGGCTCAGATCTTCCTTCCCTTTGAATGGACGGTCGAAACTCCTCCTAAGATTGATCCGACGGTCAGATGGGCTCTGATTTAGTTCATATTTCCAAATCTTGATCTATGGTCATGATTAGCCCTATCTTGAGCTTGGATTGATCAGAAGTTCACAGACAGTTCAGATATACTTGTCCCTTGATCGGACGACCCATATCGATCCAATGCTTGATCGTCTTGATCCTAGTCCAATTCTAGCTCAACTTGATCCAATCCAATCTAAGTCCATGATCCTTCAAAGCCTACAAAATTAGATTCAAATCTTAGTGCCAAAAAACCTCGAATATAGAAAGAATTTAATTCAAAAGCTAAATTAGGCAATATCATGGAACCTAATGTAATTACAAGATTAAGCATATAAAAGCGGATCAAAACATGGATTTGAGAGCCTAATTTGATCAACAAAATGGTAGTTATCAACTCCCCCACACTTGCTCTTGGGCGTCTCGCACAAGCTAACTAAACATGTCTCCCCTAGATTATTCAAAATCATAGATAGAAGCAATTGAAAGGAAATTAACTAGGATTGTCAATTCTAAAAAATCTAAGCTCAATGGATTAGTATCTTGTTCTTAAATCAACAACTTAGCATACTTCATCCTTCAAGACTCATTGAGATGAACTAAACACACAAATCTTTTTAAGGGAAGTTTTGGGTGGCTCTCTTTCTAAATTCATTTAATGAGAGTGGAGCTCGCTTAAACACAACCATGGTTCCTACACTACCATAAGCTTGCTTATTATCTACTCTCCACCATCATTCTTGATTTGGATCCACACCTAGAAAGGCTTATTAGAACAAGTTAGGGAAATATATGAAATGATAGAATGAAATAGAACTTTAATAAATGGACAAGTAAAGAAAATGGAAGATTTGGATACCAACGAATGTAACTCAATGCACTTTGCCCTCTAATTTTGAATTATCCTGCATATCTCAGAATTGTGGTGGAGTAGGGACTGAGGAAATTCACTGAATTTTGTGTTCTGTTCTGTGCCAACTCTGTAGATCGGTCCCGAGACTGATCAGTCATTGCCTGATCGTTCTGGAGATCGGCCTGTGATTCTTCTGAACGGACTGGAGTACCATCGGTCGTTCTAGCTTCCCTCTGATCGGTCACCAGGTCTGTGATTCTTCTGAACGGACTGGAGTACCATTAGTCGTTCTGGCTTCCCTCTGATCGGTCATGGTGACCGATCAGAGGCTTCCCTGATCGGATTGGTGACCGATCAGGGCTTGATCAGTAGCTGAAATATGAAATCTGAAACTGTCTTCTGCGTTTCCAGTTCTCTCAATCCATAACTCACACTTGAACTTGATCACTTCTTCCAATTCAAAAATCTATTCTAGCACTTGACTTCCATTTAATACTCTTTTCTCTTTTTCTTCCCTTTCTTTTGTATATATATATATATATATATAATATATATATATATATATATATATATATATATATATATATATATATTATATATATATTTCTTTCAGCTGCCGTTCTGTTTTGTTTGCAGCCTAGAGTTTCTTTCTTTTTTTTTTTCCGTTCTGATCTTGAGAACTTCTAATGGATGGACTACTTCACTTGGAAACCTACTTACCAGAACTTGTATCTAGCTTTCATTCAACCAACTCCCATAGAAAATATAATCGAATGCTTGTAGGCTGCTAAATGCTTCAATTCCCAAATTTTTCAGCTTCAATTTCAGATTCAATGTCATAGGAGTTGGCACCTTTTGCTTCTTAAGGTCTCTGTTTTTTTTTCGGAACTTGCCTCATAGAACTTGAAACATCAATTTATAATCAAGAACTTAGATGTTCCACATGTAGCCTTCACTAACCAACTCTTGCAACTCATTCTTGCGACAAAACGCCTTCAAGTTGGCACATTTGCTTGTATATTGCCTAATGCTTCACTTAATCTTCAATATCTGATCAAATACTTGATCCTCCCTCACACTTAAACTTTTGTCCGTCTCAACCCTAAACCCTAAACCCTAAACCCTAAACCC
>JAGFNQ010003009.1:97858-157679 GCA_024364735.1 Boesenbergia rotunda | reverse complement strand
TAAACCTAACCCTAAACACCCTAAACCGCGCCTCTCTCCTCTCTCTGCGCTCCAGGCGATTCGGCGGGCGAAGTTGGGCGATCGCCCGTTTCGAGCGTGCGGCAATGGCCGCCGGCGCCTCCAAAGCGCCGGCGATGGCCCCTCTGCCGCCTGGGAACTCTTCCGTCCCCGCCCCAGTTGGCATCCAGCAGAAATCGGTGATCCAAGGGGGTGCAACGGGCGGGGCGGCGATGGCTCAAGGCGGCGAAGGCATCGAGGCAGACTCGGCGATCTCGGCGAAGGTCCAAGGAGGTGAGGCCACACTGGCGGATGCGGGGATCACGGCGGTGCAACTGAGGGCGACGGTGCAAAACCTGTTTGGGGGGGCGCAAGGTGGTAGTAGGGATGGTGTCAAGGTGGCGGCTCTGCATGGCTCTCATGGCGATGGTGGGGAAGACGAAGGAAGGACGGGGGTGCATGGAAGTGGCGGTGGAGAAGGGAGGGTGACGGCGGAAACCACCATGCAGGCGTCGGAGGTGGCTAGGGCGATGGTGCAACTCATATGGGCGATTGGCGGCGGCACTGGGGAAACGTCGACGTCGGGGACTACGGGGGCGACGGCCTCGACGCTGCAGAAGGCCTGCATGCGAGTTGTAACGTCGGGGAGCGAGGATCGGATGGACTTCATTGGAGAGTTGCTGAGTAGGGCCGACGGCGCAGCAGGGAACCACCTGAACCCTAACACTAACCCTAATTCTAATGGGGTGGCGTCGGAGAGCATGAGGCCGCAGCAGGGAGTGGCGCCGGCGTCTTTGCTGGTGCAACTTGCGGCGTTCGCAGAAGCCGTGACGGAGATGGTGCGGCCACGTGAAGCCGCTTTGGCGCTAGCAGGGACAACAGGGACGGACCCAAGGTCGAGGGCGTGCCACGAAGGGATGGACCCAACGTCGAGGCTAACCGGGACAGCAGGGATGGACCCAACGTCGAGGACGTGCCATGTAGTGGCCGGAGAGGGTGCACCGACGGCCAGTGGAGTCGGGGCTGTTTGCGTGAATCCGGACGTGGCGCGAGCTCTTCCTCCTTTACAAGCGAGATCATATGTGGAGGCCTTAGCTCCAAAGTCGCCAAGGACTGTGAAGAAAAGCTTTGAGGATGTGGGAGCAAGCTTCAAGGAAATTACGATGTGCAACAACGTGCCAGGGGTTTTCTATAATGCAGAGGAGGTAAAAGCGCTTGTCTGATCCATATAAGTTTTCCCTAATAGGCAAGTTTTCTGGCAGGAGACCTCCCCCTCAGATTGTGTACCAAGGCTTCAAGGGGCTGGGATAGTCAAGCCCCTACAATATTCGGTTCTACGTGCAGGGCATATTTTTTTGCACCTTACCTCAAATGAAGATATGGCCAGGATCTGGACTAGGGGAGTTTGGCGCATTGGTGGCTCATACTCAGAATTTTCAAGTGGACACCGCACTTTTCCTATGAGGCGGAGTCATCTGTGGTTCCAGTTTGGGTACAGTTTCCTGACTTCCAGTCCATATGTTTAATAAAAATTGTGTATTTTCAATGGCTCGGATTGTAGGGTGCCCTATTAAGATAGATGAAGCCACAGCAGATGGTTCCAGACTCTTTATGGCTAGAGCATGTGTGGAGATTGATCTATTGAAGCCAAGGGTGGAGCAGTTCTTCATAGGAATTGGAGATGAGCACAGGCTGCAGAGAGTTGTCTATGAGAGGATGCCAGAGTACTGCCAGCATTGCAGGCACCTTGGTCATGCAGAGTCAGATTGTTATGTGGCAGGGAACAAGCCACGGCCTGAGTGGCACAGAGACAGAGTGGATCCGATTCCCCCAGGTGAAGACTTGAGAGATAGATTAAATCAGAGGGAGAGAGACAGAAAAGGTAAGGCAGTGGTGGTGGAGGACTCAGAGGCACAGGAGTTTCAGAGGGTTGGAGGCAGGAGGCCTGGACTGACCTGGGTTCGTAAGCAGACACCTTCCAGGAGTGGTCAGAAATCTATAATGGAGATACAGAACCAGGAGAATTTTTTTGAGGCTCTGAAGGACATAGGAGAGGAGGAGGAGGTAGGGGATGAAGAAAGGGAGGTGGATGGAGGCAAGGAGGCGTTGGGAGACACTCGACAGGTGGAAGCAGAGTCAGATGGTGTTGTGGGGGAGGACGAGGATAGGGTGGATGAGACTCAAGAGGTGGCGGTGGAGGATAGGGCGCCAGTGCCAGTGCCTTTGGGACAGCAGCAGACATTGGGGCAGACATCTCAGGTTATGGGGCAGCAGGACAGTACCTCAGTGAAGGGAGGAGCGCAACAGGTGGTGGGTCAGACACCTCAGAGGCTCGGCCAGGGGGAGCAGGGCTCACAGACAGTACAGAGGCTAGGCAGAGGGTCACAGCAAAAGATCACTGAGGAGCACAGAGGCAGGGGGAGCCTCCAGGGAGTGCAGGATGCTGGTTTGATTAGTGGAGAGGAGCCCAGGGTCCTGGAGTCATCGGGTGAGCTGCCAGAGGATGATTGTTTAGACAGATACTCGAGCTCCTCAGTGGATCGGGGAGGCTCAGATGATTTGGGCCAGCAGGTGCCTCCTAGGATCACACAGTTTGTTTCAGAGGGTTCAGAGGCTCCAGATTTCAGAAGACCTTTGAGGAGTATGAGGAGACAGATACTAGTGTTTCATCACATGGGGGACACAGCTTAGCATCAGTGATCAGTCCACCCAGAGGAGGGAAATCAGGGCTGCCCAAGGTACTCAAGGTGCAGAAGCAGAAGGTGGGATTTGAGCCAAGAGTGACTAGGAGCCAGACTTCAAAGCAGGCTCGAAACCCCTCCCGTTAGTTATGTCTGGTATTATATGGAATGTGAGGGGGTTTGGGAATTTGGCGACGCAGAGGAGGGCTTTGTTTTTGAGACGACATCACCATCTGAGTTTTTTAGCAGTGCTAGAGCCTATGATTGATTTAGATTGCAGGTATATGGCGCGGCGCATGGGGTTTGAGGAGGTAGTCTCTAATAAATCTGGGAAGGTTTGGTTTTTTTGGGATTCTACTATTGTTTGCAAAATTTTGTTTGATCATGAGCAGTTTCTGCACTTGGAGCTTTCTTCGCAGCTGTTCCCTTCGTCGATGATTGTGACAGTGGTTTATGCCAAGTGTACGAGGCTAGAGAGGAGCTTGCTATGGGAGAGTCTGGAGGAGCTGAGGCCAGAGGGCGACAGACTATGGCTAGTGGGGGGAGACTTCAATGTTATATCTAGCATGGAGGAGCATTCAGCAGGGGTTCTAGGTAGGCCAGGGGCCATGGAGGACTTTAATAATTTTATTATGCTTGCTGGTCTGGTGGATGCAGGTTTTGTTGGGGACAGGTACACGTGGACGAATAATAGGGTGTGGAAGAGGTTGGACAGGGTCCTATTGTCTCCCTCCTGGGGCAGTCAGGATTTCACAGTCAGAGTGGAGCATTTGAGCAGGGCAGCCTCAGATCACTGTCCCTTACTTGTGGAGTTTCCAGGCTTCCAGAAGCCGAAGGCCTCTTTCAGATTTCAGAGGATGTGGGTGCGGCACAGGGACTTTATGCAGACAGTGAGGCTGAATTGGTGTTTACCTTGTGTGGCACAGGGAATGCAGAGGCTACAGATGAAGCTGAGGAGGCTAAAGGAACATCTGAAGTGGTGGAACATGGACGTGTTTGGTAACATCCATGACAGGGTGTTGCAGGCTGAGGAGAGTATGGCTGCAGCTGAGCAGGCATATGACAGGGACCCTACAGAGCAGAGCAGGATTCACAGGTCAGAGTGTCAGGCTCACCTTTTCAGAGTGTTAGACATGGAGGAGGACTTTTGGAAGCAGAGAGCTGCTATCAGATGGATGGGAGAGGGAGAGAGGAATACAAAGTTTTTTCATTCCACAGTGCAGAAGAAGAGGGCAGCGAGCAGACTGTTCAGAGTTTGGGAGGAGGGGCAGTGCCTGGACCAGCCTGAGAGGATCAGAGAGTCAGGAGTCAGATTTTTTCAGGAGCTGCTGACAGGGGAGACAGTGGATAGCACGGCTGTGGACACTGAGTTGATACCTTCCTTGATCAGCACAGAGGATAATTTGATGCTAGAGGGTCTCCCATCAGCAGAGGAGGTGAAGCAGGTGGTCTGGAGCATGTGTCAGGACAGTGCAGCGGGTCCAGATGGCTTTTCAGTGGCCTTCTACAGAACCTGCTGGGAGATCGTGGGGGAGGATGTCTTCAGGCAGTACTGGACTTCTTTCGAGGTGCAGAGCTACCGCGGGGTATGGCTTCTACGACTATAGTTTTGATCCCCAAGGTGGACAGTGCCCAGAGGTGGCAGGATTTCAGACCCATCAGCTTGTGTAATGTGTCTTATAAGATCATCTCCAAGCTGATGGCACAGAGGATGGCGTTAGTGATAGGGAAGGTTATATCCCCAGCTCAGAGTGGTTTTGTTCCAGGGAGACTGATCTCAGACAATATCTTGATGGCCCAGGAGCTTGATCACAAGCTCAACTATCACGTCAGAGGAGGGAATCTTATACTGAAGCTGGACATGGCCAAGGCGTACGACAGAGTGCAGTGGGGTGTCCTTTTCAGAGTCATGGCTGCATTTGGCTTTTCAGAGTCAGTGATTGCATTCATCAAGAGGTGTGTGACTTCTTCTTGGTTTTCGGTCCTGGTGAATGGACAGCTGTCAGGTTTTTTCAGATCACAGCGGGGCTTGAGGCAGGGTGACCCCATTTCACCTTTCCTCTTCATTTTGGCGGCTGAGCTTCTCTCCAGAGGGATAGAGGCCTTATTTGCAGGGTACCCAGGGATGGCTTATGCGACAGGATGTGATATGAGGGTGTCTCACCTGGCCTATGCGGATGATGTGGTCCTTTTCCTGAATGGTTCTCTAGACTGTGTGAGGAGGGTGAAGGGTTTTTTGGATAGGTATGAGGCCCAGACAGGACAGGCGATCAATGCAGAGAAGAGCTCCTTTTTCCCTTCGAGGCGCATATCAGACAGGAGGAGGCAGCAGATAGCAGCTATTACAGGTTTTGGCTTGGGGGAGAGGCCTATGGTTTATTTGGGGGTTCCTATCATCTCAGGGAACAAGAGGACAGTCCACTTTGCGCCGCTGCTGGCGAAGATTCAGAGGAAGTTTCAGGGTTGGAACCTCTCACGCCTATCACATGGGGGTCGCCTGATGCTGATCCAGAGTGTTTTGAGTTCTCTGCCTGTTATCTCCTCCAGGTGATCCAGCCTCCCTGGAGGTCCTGAAGAAGCTGGAGGGGGTTTTGCATCTTTTTTCTGGAGCTCAGTGGGACAGGATAGGAAGGTGCATTGGGTAGCATGGAGAGACATCTGCAGGCCGAAGCAGGAGGGAGGGCTGGGGATCAGACGGCTGTCAGAGGTAGGGGCTGCCCTATCCATGAAGCTGTGGTTCAGATTCAGAGAGCAGAGCACACAGTGGGCCAGATACTTGAGGAGATCTTATTGTGGGACGGTGGATCCAGGTGTGGTGACTCTGAGGAGTAATGCTTCCCCCAGTTGGCGCAGGATGATTCAGACCAGAGCTGTGGCAGAGAGACAGATTGGATGGATTATTGGGCAGGGGCACCTTAGCTTTTGGCACGACACGTGGATGGAGAGGGGACCGTTGTCAGAGTGGTGTACAGTGCAGGGGCCTCCAGATGTCAGAGTGGACCGGTTCTTAGCAGATGGCAGATGGAGTCAGGAGCTACTTCAGAGGGTGGTGCCCTCCTCAGTGGCTGTGGAGGTGACAGAGGTTCAGCTGAGGCCCGAGGAGGAGGATGTTATGTTGTGGCGACCCACCAGAGATGGGAGATTTACTACGAGGTCGGCTTGGGAGGTCTATAGGACTGCGCACCAGAGGGAGGAGGTAGCGACTGTGATCTGGAGCAGACTCCTCCTTCCCACCATTTCTGTGTTCATTTGGAGGTTCTTTAGGAGACGACTGCCAGTGGATGAGATTTTACAGCAGCGTGGGATATGCTTAGTGTCCAGATGTCAGTGCTGTGAGGCAGAGGAGTCTTGGGAGCATCTGTTCTATGGGAGCCCGGTGGCAGGGGAGGTCTGGGGATACTTTGGACATTTATTTGGGGTTGGCAGCTGGAGGGTGATGGAGAGTTGGAGAGCAGGCACAGCTTGGAGCAGCACTGGTTCGGTGAGGGAGATCATCCCCTATTGATTTGTTGGTTCCTGTGGACGGCCAGGAACGACTCCAAGCACCGGGGTCTGAGGCCAGAGGGGCAGAAGATTATCAGACAGATCACACAGTATTTGAGGGTCGGGATGGCATCTGGTATCATCAAGCCCAGGCATTGGAGGGGATCTATCTCGGCAGCTCAGGCTATGGAGATCCAGGTGAGGATACGGACATTGCACATGATTTCAGTAGTACACTGGAGGAGGCCTGCTGCTGGAGGGTTCAAGCTCAACACAGATGGAAGTTCTAGAGGGAACCCAGGTGAGTCTTCTTACGGTGTTATTGTTCGTGATCATAATGGGCAGGTGGTGGTGACTAGGCAGGGAGTCCTTGGAGAGGGATCCAATGTCAGAGCGGAGCTTTTGGCGATCCTGAGAGGCTTGGAGTTGTGTGTAGAGAGGCAGCTTTCCCCTATTTGGCTGGAGTCTGATTCCCTGGTGGCACTGCATATCATCAGGTCTTCTGGCATCTCATGGGAGTTTCGGGAGGAGATCTTACGGATCAGGAGGCTGATACGACAGCATGGGGTTAGATGTACACACATATATAGAGAGGGGAATGCTGCTGCAGATTTCCTTGCCAACCAGGCGTATCAGCTGGAGGGAGAGAGGGTGATGGAGGGACAGGAGATCGATGGTCTGTTGCTTGGCATTTGCAGGATGGATAGAGTGGGCTTGCCGTATATCAGGAGCTCTTGCAAGCTAGGATAGCACACTTGATGGATGGTGAATAGCTCCACCTTAGAGCTATCTAGCCCGCAGCAAACGGCTGCGGTAAAGGCACTTTAAATCCGTTGATGGCTGTGGCTTTGCCTAAAAGCCAGGTAGGGTGACTAGACCCACCTATGGTCTAGCTAGCCCGCAGCAAACGGCTGTGGTAAAGGCATCCTAAATCCGTTGATAGCTGTGGCTTTGCTAAAAAGCCAAATAGGGTGAGTAGGTCCACCATAGGCCTACCTAGTCCGTAGCAAACGGCTGCGGTAAGGACGCATTAAATCCGTTTATGGCTGGTCACTTGCCAAAAGTGAACATCGGGTGTGATGGAGGATTTTCTGGGAGCAGGAAGGGCTAAGGCGTGGGCATAACAGTTTTAGATTGGCTAAGAAGGTGACTACAATAATCGGGCTGATGAATGGGTTAGCTTCCTTTCCTTGGCTTTGAATGGCTGCAATGGTTTATTAACAATGTTCATATTAGTTTTCAAAGAACTGCCAATAGATATTGCAATGTGATAATGGATTGCTGTAAAGTGGGTTTCGGGCTCCTTTTCTGCGTGCCAAGACAGCTAAGGAATTTGCTGTCTGAATTTTGCACTGCTCATGCTATTTAATTGCACCAAATCAGATTATTTGAACTGAACTGCAGTTTACACTTAGCCATGACCGAGGGTGACATTACTATTTAGCTAATGAAGGTGGCAACAATTTAGTGGCTTTGTTTTGGTGTTTTGTTTTGGCATGTTGATGCATGTGCAGGAGATAGGGCCTGTATCTGGGAAGAGGGATCTAATGCTGAGACAGTGAAATCAGGGGTTAAGCAGATGGACTTCAGATGTGCCAAACGTGCCAACCATCTGGCACAATCAGGCATGGAAGGGCTGGCTACAAAGGGAGGCAATGCAAGCTGTGCTGGAAAAATCAGACCCCATAATTCTCAGACAATTCTGGAAGCTGATGAAGTTTCGGAAGACTGAAATAAAGAGACCAAGTGTGACAAAAGTGCTATGGCTTAATTTGGGCCTTGGATTCACGGCTCTTATAATTCAGATTTACCCTGGAGGAATGAAGAGCAGTTCATCTGAAGTTTAGCTGTCAGATTCGGAGAGGAGCAGCCTGGTCAGATCATTGTGAAGGAGATGGCTAACGATGGGAAGAAACTGGTCACAGATCCAGAATTTAGAAAATCAGAACTGACCCTGATCTGAGTGCCAAGTGCGTGCCAAGTGTGTGCAAGTGTGAGCCAAATATGTTACAAGGAGCAGCCAGAAGGCTAGGGTTATCAGCAAATGGCTCTATGATGTAGTGTGCCAAGTGTGATAGGTAAATAGAATTAAGGGCAGCTGGGATATGGATATCGGTACCTTAGTTATGAGCTAGTTTCAGCCTGTAAAAACGCAGAAACGAGGGGCTGGGCTAAAGAATCAAGCAACTGATCTGTGTGCCAAAATCTAGAGCTGCTTCCCATCAACCTTATTGCTGGTTTCCTTCAATACCTGTATCTAATTCTTTCCTTATCAAGATGATGGTTGGCAGGATTGGGAGCCAAGTGCGTGCCAAATGAGATGGAACTGTGGGTATCTGACAGAATATTTTGGATTTCTGAAAACTCATGCAGCTGAAGGAAGTGTCGAGTGTCTGAAACTGCAAAGTTTGATAACAAAACAAAATTTTATGTGTGTGCCAATTTCTCTGAGAGTGACTGCTGCCTCAGAGTGAATGGGGGATGGAGGTGGAGTGCAATTTGAAGATAATCCAGTCGGCCTTGGTGCAGATAAAATTAAAATGGAGTTTGATCCTGCAGCAGAATTATAATGGCTGAAGTGAGGATGGAGTTTGCTTGGATTTGCTGATGTACTTGGCTGTCAGATTAGCTGGGAATGCAGAAATAGAGAATAGGAAGTGCAGAAGTTGAAAGTGTGTCATTCTTATGCAGTGTTCAGTGAATTTGCTACATCAAATTTTTCCCGGATCAGATCAATATTGAACTGCAGTTTGCGGGCAACTATTACTGATGGGGATATTGTTTCCAGTTATTGGAGGTGATAATTACCAGCTTGGAATTTGCCTCATGTGCAGGTGGCGGGCTTTTATTGGGGCATGGCTTCTGGTGCTGAGACACAATTGAGCAGATGGTTTTTTATTGTGCCAAACGTGCCAAACAGCTGGCACACTCTGGCACTTCTAAGCAAGTTCGGGAAGCTGCTGTCCTTAGATCAGATAATGAGAAATAATGGAAGCTGGCAAATGATAAGGTGGTCTGAAAGTGGGCAATTGCTGAGCTCTCGGATTTGCAATGGCAGTGTGGAAAATTTTGACAGCGTATCAACTTCGACAGGGCTCCTCCCTACTGCGTGCCAAGCCAAAGAAAGTGGGCTGATCAGATGTTCAAGGCCTATATTGGCTGTCCGAACTATCTGCTCGTATTCTCGGGGCTTAAGTTCCATGGGAATGCGCCAACTTAGGGGAGTCTCAGGGTGGAGGTATTTCTATCTGAAACTGAATACCAATTGGCTGAAACTGCTGTTTTTTCATCTGTCTCCAGAATTTTTATACTGAAGATGCAGTTCATAGTGTCGGGTTTTAGCTGGGTTGATCCCCCTATGACACGCTGCTGGCCGAATTGATAAGGGTGTTTTGAGGAATTGGCAGAAGAAAAGCTGATCTTTGGTATTTGGTGGTTTAAATGTAGCTGTAATTTTCAGAAAGCAGCAGCTTTATCGAATGGAGGTTGCTGTCTTTTGGCAGCTTGAAGACAGAATTATTTTAGCCAACATCACAGCGTGCCAAGTGGATAAAAGAATAGGGGAATGATGGATGCTGGTGAAGGATGCTGTCTGTGGGAGTTAGCCAAGAATCAAGGTCAAGTGCCGGTATTGGGTCGGGCCACCAGTGCTAGGGCAACTGTGTTTGAGCTTTAAATCTGGGATGATTCCAAGAGTATCAGATAAATGCTGCTGGACACTCATTGGTGTTTGGACGAGCAGATGGCACTTGCTAAATTGTGAAAAGTCCAATGTCAGGGATGCAAGAGGATGGAAAACACATAGGGGAATTGCGGTCTTGTGCCAAAGTCAACTGAAGGTGGAGTTGATATGCTGCGTGCCAAAGGGTTCTTGAGGAGCAGATGATCAAGGACTAAAAGTTACTGCCTGTTTCCCTTGTAAAGGAAGTTTGGAGTGACAAAAAGCTGTAGAAAGAACAGAAGAACTGAAATCATGACAGACTTTGGATTGCCGACTGCTGGTTGAAAGCGAATTGGAAGCAAAAGGAAAGGGATGCTGTTAGAGCTTGTTTCTAATATTAGATTGGAAGTTAGTAAAACCGACAGATAATTGTATAGATTCATATAGTATAGATTCATATAGACAGTCGGTGTTTACAGTATTTTATTTTACTTTACCTGTAAATCAATTTGGGATGCTGTAATCCCATATTAGAAGGTTTGGACTTGTCCCCCTTCTAATATGGAAGACGATATAAAAAAAAAAAAAAAAAAAAAAAAAACCCTAAACCCCTAACCCCTAACCCCTAACCCTAAAACCCTAAAACCCTAAAACCCTAAACCCTAAACCCTAAACCCTAAACCCTAAACCCTAAACCCTAAACCCTAAACCCTAAACCCTAAACCCTAAACCCAAACCCCAAACCCCAAACCCCAAACCCCAAACCCCAAACCCCTAAAAACCTAAAAACCCTAAACCCTAAACCCTAAACCCTAAACCCTAAACCCCTAAAACCCTAAACCCTAACCCTAAAACCCTAAACCCTAAACCCTAAACCCTAAACCCTAAACCCTAAAACCTAAAACCCTAAACCCAAAACCCTAAACCCTAAACCCTAAACCCTAAACCCTAAACCCTAAACCCTAAACCCTAAACCCTAAAACCCTAAAACCCTAAAAACCAAACCCTAAACCCTAAACCCTAAACCCTAAACCCTAAACCCTAAACCCTAAACAAGGGGTCAGGGATAAGATGCGATGGGGCTACCATCATGTACCCGGTCTCATCCTTCATCACTTACCATTGTGCTTATATAAGGACCTCAAGATAGTCTTAGCAAAGCAAGCGGACACAAATCCGAAGCCTTACTAAGAATCAGTGTGTGTAGCCTGAAGAATTGTGTTCTGAGAGTAATGACTCCATCACTCACTGAAGTCGGTGAATTGGGAGAAACTTCAAGGGCAACAGGATCATTTGGGTCAACAACAATGGAGCAGCCATTTGATACATTTGATGCGACAGAAACAATACTTGCAGCCACAGGAAGACCTCTGCTAAACAAGTTATATAATATGAGAGTGGTAATACAAATTCCCGGAATACCAGACACAGGAGTTCAGGCGATATTAGACACGGGAGCCACGACCTGTTGTATTTGTAAGAATTCTCTACCCAAAGAAGCATTTGAGGAAATTTCTTATAAGGTACTTTTTTCGGGTATCAATTCTCAGCAGGTAACAACAAAAAAGGTTAAAAATGGTTTTATGATGATTGGTGTGCATAAATTCAGAATTCCTTTCACGTACCAGCTAACTATGAATCTTAAAGATGGTATTCAGATGTTGCTGGGCTGCAATTTTATCAAGGCAATGGCTGGAGGGCTACGAATAGAAGGAACAGAGGTAACATTTTATAAGAAAATTACCACAATAAATACCTCACCTGAGGTAGAAATTACAGCCAAAGCCATACCGGAATTAGAATTGGATGAAGAGGAATATATAAATTTGCATGATGAGTTATTCCTAAATCAGCAGGCCCTAACTGTTAATCTAAGAATGCAGTTTGCACCAATTATTCAGAAGCTAAAAGATGCGGGATTCATTGGGGATAATCCCCTGGAGCATTGGAGCAAAAATAAGGTGATTTGTACTCTGGATATAATTAATCCAGACATAACAATACAAGACAAACCCCTGAAGCATGTGACGCCGGCAATGGAGGCCTCTTTTAAAAACCATGTGGATGCTCTTCTAAAGCTGAAGGTGATCCAACCAAGCAAAAGCAGACATAGAACCATGGCGTTCATTGTACAATCTGGAACAACAGTAGATCCAACAACAGGACAGGAAAAGAGAGGAAAGGAGCGTATGGTATTCAATTACAAATCTCTCAACGACAATACTCATAAAGACCAATACTCCCTTCCAGGTATTAATCTGATCCTAAAGAAAATTGGAAATAGTAAAATATTTTCCAAATTTGATTTGAAGTCAGGTTTCCATCAAGTCATGATGAACCCAGAATCGGTACCATGGACGGCCTTCTTGGTACCACAAGGATTGTATGAATGGCTGGTGATGCCATTTGGGTTGAAAAATGCACCGGCTGTTTTTCAAAGAAAAATGGATAATTGTTTTAAGGGTTGTGAGGAATTTCTGGCAGTATATATAGATGATATTTTGGTATTCTCATCATCTGAAGAGCTACACTGTCAACACTTATGTAGAATGTTAGAGATCTGTCAACGAGAAGGACTTGTGCTGTCCCCCACAAAAATGAAAGTTGCCCAACCAGAAATTGAATTTTTAGGGGTAATCGTGGGCAATAGGAAGATCAAACTCCAGCAGCATATAATAAGAAAGATCAGTGATTTTGATGAAAAGACAATAACAACCCTGAAGGGATTACGATCATGGCTTGGGATTCTCAACTATGCAAGGTCTCATATTCCTAATCTCAGCAAGTTATTAGGACCTTTGTATGCAAAAACTTCTCCTCATGGGGATCGGCGTTTTAAATCAACAGATTGGGCAATTATTAAAGAAGTCAAAGAGTTGGTTAAAAAACTTCCTGACTTAGAGTTACCACCACCAGAGGCCTACATCATTATTGAAACTGATGGATCCATGGAAGGATGGGGAGGCGTCTGTAAATGGAAGAAGTCCAAATATGATCCCAAAAATACAGAAAAGATTTGTGCATATGCCAGTGGCAAGTTTCCAACTTTAAAGTCAACAATTGATGCTGAAATTTATGCCTGCATGGAGGCTCTCACTGCAATGAAAATCCATTATTTGGATCGGAAGGAAATTACTTTGAGAACTGACTGCCATGCCATAATTAAATTCTTTAATAAGACAGTGAGCAACAAGCCTTCACGAGTACGATGGGTGTCTTTCATCGACTACATAACAGGTACCGGTGTAGAAATAAAATTTGAGCATATTGATGGTGTCAATAATGAACTTGCAGATGCATTATCACGCCTCATTCATCATATCACCGCGGAAGAGTTCCCTACTGAAAAGCAACTCAAATTATTAAAGACAGTGGAGGCATCAATTGAAGAGACAAAAGAAGCCGATGATGTGATTAAAGTCGCTTTGGGAAGGACGATTACGGAATTACTACCAGCAACTTTTGAAGATTCAAGATCAAAAGAGAAGTAGCCATATGGGCTATTCCCTTACTTTGTAAATCCACTTGTGTTTGTCGAAGCACTTTCTGAGGCCAGCTGTTAACTGGCCTGTTTACTTTTTAAGACCACTTGTTTTGGTCTCGCAATTATTAGGCCACCTGTTCAGGCCTTTAGCTAAAGGTAATAATTATAAGGCCACCTGTCTAGGCCTTTAGATAAAGTGTGTATAATGGAGGTGGATAGGCACGTGAACAAGGGGTCAGGGATAAGATGCGATGGGGCTACCATCATGTACCCGGTCTCATCCTTCATCACTTACCATTGTGCCTATATAAGGACCTCAAGATAGTCTTAGCAAAGCAAGCGGACACAAATCCGAAGCCTTACTAAGAATCAGTGTGTGTAGCCTGAAGAATTGTGTTCTGAGAGTTCAAGTGCTTGAAAGCCCATACTCTCAAGATCTTGTAAAAAAATCCTTTGATTATCAATAAGATCCGTGTGTGTTTCCATCTGGTTTCCATCTGGTATCAGAGCGAAGTTTACAATGATTTCAGGCTAAAATCCCCTTCTCGAGGTATTCTAGTAAGCAGATTTCGAAAAGGTATGATCCCGAAATTTGTGGTATTCTTCTTTGTATTTCAGGCATATTTTCTTTTATTAAGTAAATTAATTTAGCGTCCAAACCCTATATGGAGCCATGAGAATGTCTCAGTAGAGTAATAAAGGCAGGAGGCCGTCGAAACTCGAACCAGAATTCTATGGTAAGCTTGAAGGGTAAGGAACTAAAACTAATTTATTGGATAAAAGAATTATGTCTGAAAAATTTGAACAATCCATTAAAGATTGGTATCAAACCTCTAGAACTGCAAGTCTAGAATACCTCGACCTTGAAACAAATATTTCGCTCAAAGGAATTTCAAACAACATCAGTGTTATTTATGATAGGTTGCAATTGCATGCGAAGGTTTCTATTGCAGAATATAGAACTGTACTTAGTCTGTTAAAGCAAAATCACTTGGAAGTTATACAGACTTTACAGGAAACTATTAAGACACAAAAGGAATTGCAGAAAGCTGTTCTTCAATTACAAAAGGAAGTACTATACAGCAAACCGGAGGTTCAGATTATTGCCCTTTCAAAAGAACTCCGTGAGCAGATCAGAAGTCTTGATGAAATCATGAAGGAAGTAAAGAGACAAGTTTCATGAGTAATATCAATCTACCTTCTTCATCAAAAACCAAAGTTTATGATGATGCACTAGTCAATACTGAAGAGGTTAGTTCCCCAGCAATTGGCTTTATTATTGCAAAAGAAGCTACTAATAAAGACATCAACAGACAACTCAATACTGTGATTGAATTGCTACTAAAAATCAATGAAAAATTAGAAAGGCTTCTGGTGAAACCTGTTTCTAATAATTCTGAGCAAGTAGCAAGTATTGCCAAACAGCTTGAAGGTTTGACTTTGGGAGCAGTAAAAGCAGCACCGCTCAAGAAGGTACCCTTTTATGTTTATCGTGATCCATTAAAAATTTTTAAAGAAGAAAAGAAGAAGTTGATCATTGACGAAGAAAGGAGAAAGGCAGTGTTGGAAGAAGCTGATAAATGACAACAACCAGAAATAGGCCAACAATTACTGAGGTAAACACTACAGGAGTAGTAGAACCAGCAGTCTCCTCTCAAGAAGATCAAATAAGAAGTTATAGAAGAATGGCAAGGCTCAGATATGAAGCTCAGCGAAGATTGCATAATTCAAGAAATGGATCAAGGACACTGGAGAGCCAGCTAAATCCAGAAGCTGAACTTGAACTATCTCAAAGGAGGAGAGCTTCACTAGTTCCAGCAGAAACCCTTTATACAACAAATTGGTCTGAACCAAGACATAGGGTTTATCAGCATTATTCTGAAACAAGAATCTTGGTCACCGGGGGACAGCAAAATTTACCCCTAATAAACCAAGAAAGTTACTCAATACTTCGCAGGGAAGGTATGCAACTAATCCATCTCGGGTTAGTAATGATTCGTATACATGCTTTGCATCGCAGGAATGCTGGAGTAAATGCCTTGGTTGTCCTTAGAGACACACGATGGAGAGATGATAGGTCTATAATTGGCACTATGGAGGTGGATCTTTCTGGGGGAACACAACTCGTGTATATTGCCCCAAATATGCTGTTAAGTTTGGATGATTTCTTTCATCATATTGAATTGGCAATCCAAACTCATGGCTATGAAGACTGGAATATGGCGGAATCTAATCTACTAATAACCCGAGGATTAATTGGTAGATTAACCAATACCAGTCATGCAGGTTTTCGGTATAATGTACAAAATGTTGCAGATTACTTGGCCAGTACAGGTATTCATGCGGTAGCTGCGGCTCCCAGAACTATTAATGAATTGCAAGGAATGAGGTGGACTTTACAGCCACCAACTGCTGGTCAAATTCGTAATCCACAATCAGTAAGAACCACTACTCTATTAGATGGTTCTATTGTTCTTTCTTTTCAGGGGTATCAATCAACAGGAAACCCCCAACCAAGAAGACTGAGCAGCATGGATATTGAGGAAATCAAGGGGGAAGGAGAAGGTGAGGAAGAATTTATAGGGATGCTAACACATGAATATGCTTTTTCTATTTTTCATGAAGCACCCGAAGGATGGGAGTATCCAGCTCCTGGAGGATGGGATGAACCTAACCCAAGAAGCAGGTGGGATACTCTGGGGGAACCCAGCGGTAAATTTAATTATTATGTTAATTATACACCACCACCCCCAACGCCTTGGGTAATCCCAACAAAGCCTCAGTGGGATGACACTGACGATGAAAGGAATGATGATGATCAAGAAATAGTTCTCCCGAGTATTTGGGAAGACACACCATGGGAAGACAATCCAGAACTGGATCCAGCTGAATTTGCCCCCTTAACTCAAGAAGAGGAAGATAATTATCATAGTTTATTTCTTAATTTGGAAGATCAAGAAATGGACTACCCAGTACTTGAAGAACGCCCCTCTTCCCCAGATTCAGTAATTCCTGAAGGTATTCAACAACCAGCACCACACTGGTCTGATTCAGATTCTGAAACAGAGGAATACTGGAGACAAACGGTTCATCAGGTAGAGCAAGCGGAGGAGATTTATTATGAGGAAAACTTACCCAGGCAAATGGGTCAGTTATCTATTACAGAAGAAAATAACCAAGAGCCTAATAACCAGCTAAATCAAAATGATAGCAGGAACCAAGAGGCGATTCATGCAGGAACAGATGACCCACTGATAGAGCAACTAGAACATCTGGATTATCCAATACTTCGAGCTATAGCTCAATTGGTACCAGAATTCAGAAACTCTAGTACTTATCCTGGAGGTCTAGAGTTCGAATCCTGGGAAAGGCAAAAACCCACTGCCAGGGGTGGGAAGACCGTAGGGTCGCCGGCCTAGAGGGTTGCCTGCGGGGACCATAGAGGCGGGGCCGCTACATAATATGTAGCGGCCCCGCCTCTATGGTCCCCGCAGGCAACCCTCTAGGCCGGCGACCCTACGGTCTTCCCACCCCTGGCAGTGGGTTTTTGCCTTTCCCAGGATTCGAACTCTAGACCTCCAGGATAAGTACTAGAGTTTCTGAATTCTGGTACCAATTGAGCTATAGCTCGAAGTATTGGATAATCCAGATGTTCTAGTTGCTCTATCAGTGGGTCATCTGTTCCTGCATGAATCCTGGGAAAGGCAAAAATCCACTGCCAGGGGTGGGAAGACCGTAGGGTCGCCGGCCTAGAGGGTTGCCTGCGGGGACCATAGAGGCGGGGCCGCTACATAATATGTAGCGGCCCCGCCTCTATGGTCCCCGCAGGCAACCCTCTAGGCCGGCGACCCTACGGTCTTCCCACCCCTGGCAGTGGGTTTTTGCCTTCCCCAGGATTCGAACCCTTGACCTCCAGGACAAGTACAATAGTTCCTGAATCCTGGTACCAATTGAGCTATAGCTCACTTGGTACCAGGATTCATGAACTATTGTACTTGTCCTGGAGGTCAAGGGTTCGAATCCTGGGGAAGGCAAAAACCCACTGCCAGGGGTGGGAAGACCGTAGGGTCGCCGGCCTAGAGGGTTGCCTGCGGGGACCATAGAGGCGGGGCCGCTACATAAAAAGGCGCGCAAAAACCCACTGCCAGGGGTGGGAAGACCGTAGGGTCGCCGGCCTAGAGGGTTGCCTGCGGGGACCATAGAGGCGGGGCCGCTACATAAAAAGGCGCCTTTTTATTGTAACGACCCGGCCCCTCGGCCCCTTGGGCGGCCCAACTAGCGGCCCACTTGGCGGCCCATCTGGCGGTCCCTTGGGCGGCCCAACTGGCGGCCCACTTGGCGACCCCATATGTCGTCAACCGACGACCATTGGCCGTGCCGTTACTCACAAGTACTTTCCACCCCTGGCCAGTGAATTTTTGCCTTCCTCAGGATTCGAACTCTAGACCTGCAGGATATGTACTAGAGTTTATGAATCCTGATACCAATTGAGCTACAGCTCAATTGGTATCAGGATTCGTAAACTCTAGTACATATCCTGCAGGTCTAGAGTTCGAATCCTGAGGAAGGCAAAAATCCACTGGTCAGGGGTGGAAAGTACTTGTGAGTAACGGCACGGCCAATCGTCGTCGGTTGACGACATATGGGGTCGCCAAGTGGGCCGCCAGTTGGGCCGCCCAAGGGACCGCCAGATGGGCCGCCAAGTGGGCCGCTAGTTGGGCCGCCCAAGGGGCCGAGGGGCCGGGTCGTTACAATATATATTTAATTAGTATACATATTTTATTAGTTGCTCTCAAAATTTTAAAACCGCATTTAATTATTAATATATTTAATTATAAAATATCAGTATATATATTCCGGTGCGGTGTAAAGAAGGTAGTCTCCATTTTATTAATATACAATAAAAATAAAATAATATAAATAAAAGTTCAACAAATCGAAAGTATGTATCGTGTGTTTCTTCAAAAGAAACGTGAATATAAGAAGTTAGTGTTATGTTGTAATTTCATCATTTTCATCCTGAAAATAAAGAGTTATCAGCTCACTAAATCATAGTAAGGAGAATCATCTTTTGGGTAACGAATCATCTTTATCAAAATAAATAGCTTTTTATGATTAAAGTTATTTGTGTAACGAATCATCTTTTGAACGAAACAAATATTGCAACAAATAGCTTTAATAGAAACAGAAAGAAGTAAAAATAAATTCGTTACCTGAAAGATGATTGATTTCGCAGGAGTCAACAGCAACATCGCATCTGAAAACAGGTACAGAAGAGCAACGAGATATTTACGAAGATTCATGGAGGAAGGGATGAAGAAAGCAGTGGTAAAGGGCGACAAAATAAAAGAAAAAGACGAGGGCAGCTCTATTGGTTTTAGATTGCATCTGCCCTTTATATATAAATAGGTTGTGAAACATCGCGTCGGCGAAAAAAAAACCGGCTCGATTTTGAAATATAATTGTTTACACTTCGAAATTTATCACCTAGTTATGAGGTCTTCGATAGGACAGCGCGTGAATCGCGCGCAGCAGGCTCTTTTAAGGCCAAATCTTTAATCTGACAATCCCAGTGTAAATAGGCATTTTATATATATATATATATATATATATATATACGCGTTATTTGATCCCGCATAGCACGGCATGTGAATCGCGTGCAGCAGACGCTATTAATATCAAATCTTTGATCTGACAATGCCATTATTAACAGCCACGTGGTTATATATTAAACAAATGATACTGTTTATACATGATAATTATGAATTTAAAATAGATTTAATCGTAATGTCTCTGTTCAAATTAATCAAGATTTGATTAAAATGATATTGTCTACGGTTTTATTTTCTAATCTTATATGGATAATTTTTAAAACTTTAGATTAGTCCAGGTCCTCGAGGAGAGATCGTAAAATTCAAAAATAAAAATATACGAGAACTTAACTTTAAAATGGACAAGGCATATCAATATAAAGATATATAAATTTTATTGATTTAAATAATTTAAATTTTTATCACATCTTGATAAGTCTCGGTCTATTCTTAATGTCGGACCAAATAGCAGACGAATTTGAAATGATCGATTTAACCTCACAAAAATTTTTGATCGGTCACTAGGATAAATCAAAAAGTGTTCACGTTGGACGATCTAAAAATACAAAGTTACAGAGTTCCGTCTCATTTAAAAAAAATCCTACAAAATACGTCGTAATTAAAGATAGAATCGCGGATGTTTAAGTTAGCAACTAGTCGTCCTACCATTATACCATAACTCTGAGGGTCGGCTTACACCTAATACACTTAGATCATATGGTCTATTTGACTCGTTCAACTTGTTCATTAAGTTAGATCAGTCATATCTATCTTGACAAATTAAATTAATCAGTCTAATTCATTTAATTGGAATGATCAAAATATGTTATAAAAAATATAAAATATATAAATAAGACTTATCTACAGATAAATTAAAACATAATTGTTCTCTATAAATTTGAAATGATTATTACATAAAATAAATAATATATTAGATGAATTAGAATTACAATTTCAAAATTTTCATATTAGATGTAAAAATTATTTATTTATAACAAAGATCATAAAATTAAATTCCTATTAACATTATTACTTATCACCATTATTATTTGAATGCAGTTATATTAACCTTTTTTTACCCTCCAAATGCTCTTAAAAATCATTATTTTAATAGTGAGTATAGTTGTGTAGAAATCAACTTACATTATTTTTTAGGAAAAATTATAGTTGATTTCGCTCTGGTTCGTTCTCTCCCTCTTCCTCCATAGTTACGGTGTCATAGACTCTTCGAACCCGACCCAAAACTAATTAACCAACCCAGAAAACCCCCAATTTGAATCCAACCCGATCCCAAAAAACTCCAACCTAAACTTGAATTTTTTTCGGATAGACTTAAGTTGGATTCATTTTTGACATACCTAAATCTAGCCAAATATTTCATCTCCCCTAACACAACTTAGCAAAATAAGAAAAGACTTGAAAGAAAATGCAAAAGTGTTAGTTTGCACAATAACTTTAATCAGCATGTGATGCATACTTCAAAATAGTTAGTTGCATCCTATGTGCACAAAATCTATCATGTCCAAATGAACTGTCATGACTAAATCCGTTGTGCATTGGATATATAATAGCATTTCAATCAGACAACTAAAGATAAAAAGATTTAAAAAATCTACTTGGTTGTGGGATACATCACGTGCAATTTTTGCCTTCAATACGGAACAATTCCGAAATGCTACGAGGTCAAATCTTCCATTGTTCCTCAATGCCCTGGCGGTATGTAGAATAGTCAAACTATTAATTGATGGACTGATCGTAGATTCAAATCCTACTTGGAGCGATTTTATTCATTCTTAATTAAAGAATGTCGAATGGAATTAAAAGGGTTGCATAGACCATTAGAGTGTGTTTAATTCAAGTTATCATATATAATTTTAATTATGTGATTATCAAATAATTATATAACTAAGATAATAGGGAATGAAACATAAATTAAAATTATTTGGTTATATTTAAATAATCAAATAAAATCTTATTTATTTAGAGGTAATAATATATAACATAATATAATATTTTATCATATTCCCTTTAAAATTTATTTAGATAATTTTATTAAATTTTAAATTAAATTTATTAAATTTTTTTTAATTTATTCAAAATCTAATTAAAATTTTAATTTAAAAAAATATTCGCCGATTTAATATTCGCCGACGAAATCGACGTCGACGTCAGCATTGACGTTGACGTTGACGTCAACCATCGGTGTCCGTGTAAGCAGTCGATGTCTAACATCGACGGTCAACTGTCGGCACCGAACGTCGGCGATTGGCCAGATTGTCAGGGTTGTCGGTCGGTTGTCGACGTCAACCGTCGACGATCGGCGCCAACCGTCGACGATCGGCGCCAACCGCCGACGGTGGTCACCGAGTGCCGACGGTGGTCGCCGACCATCGTTGTCGATCGTCGCCTATGAATAATATTTCCGGAAATTAATAAATTATAATGACTATTTTCATCTTAAATGTAAATATTAAAAGATAATTTTAGAAAAATAAATTTCATAAATCCGAAATAAAAAAATCTTAGTTTCCTAAAATTTTTCGATTCCGGATTGCATGCCCCTTTTGCTAATATGTCGGGGATTAATCATTACTTAAGGATCGTTAATTATCCAAACTAAATTAAATTTTCGTTAATAACCTTAGATGGAAATCAAATTATTAAGGATATAAGGTTTTTGCACTTTTTGTTCATTACCTACTGACAATCTTACACAAGCACCATGGGTTGAACAAAATCTCCAATCAAGAACTTGATTCTTACGTGTGAATGATAAACTTTATCTTTCACTTATTTAAAGCTGATTGATCATGCATCGTTAGTGCAACAGCCTCACCATTCAATGGATCTGAAGGATTTGCTATAGAAGGAGTTGCAGGAGAAACACTTGAAATACATTGACAAGTTCTGAGAAAGGAGCAACAATATGTTAACTAGAAATGAACAAGATAAGTCGAATATTTCATTACATCGACAAGCAAGATAAGTCAAGCACAATGACATGGGACTCCAAATTTGATTGATAACAACTTAACAAATTAAACCAGACCTGAGATATTAATACAACAAATAAAGTGTTTAGTATAGCAAAAATCTATTGGCCTATGAAAGAGACAAAAAGGAATCCTGAATAAATGATTTACATGTCGATAGAGAAACTCATCAGGTAGTTCTTGCACCCTTACTCTCGATAATCCTCGATAAAGGCCTACCTTCAAACGCCAAACAAAAAACCATCTTATCTCACGAATCCAACAAGCAATAGAAATCAACAAATACAGAATTGACAAAAATTATAAAATATCATCAGTGTAGTAATATAAACTAACAACAACCAAATGGTGGATAGACAAAACAGTAAATTCCATCATATAATCCAAAATCAGAACTTATTTACATATTCATCAATAGTTTTACCGTACATATGAGGTGGAAAACCCTAAAGAAACTTATGATCAATGTCAAAATAGCTAAAAAGCATTTTGTCTCGACAAATAAGAGCATAAGCTAAATGAACACCAAATGCCTAGTTTGATAGTGAAGTTGTGTTTTCACTAATCTTCAGCTTTCACAAACATTACCGATGGGCCAGAATCCAATATTTGATTAATAAACCACACGAAAGAATGAAAAAATGATCACCATAATGAAGGTTCTGAAAATCGGACCGGATATCAAACCGATCGAGGCAAGAATTCAAAGGTTCAGAAATTCAACCTAAATATATGAAACTAACAATTAGCCCAATTATTTTCTTCGAGATTGAATCAACTAGGTCGAGCATGTGATGTATTTTTGTCAGGAACTTAACATGGTATTCTTGAAAAAAAGATTAGTTTCAAAAAAAAAAATCAAGTTTAAAACTATTAGGTTCAAGCAAATAACAAGTTTATTCGTTTGAAATTTTAGATGAATGCAAATTAGGATTTTGACATTTTATTTTTCAATTTTTATTTGTTAGTAAGAAAGCAAAATTATAAAAGGGAAAAAAATTTAAAAAATGAAAAATAAAATAAACCAAGCAAATTTGCCCGATTTTTCTGTTTTGCCCGGTTCACCGGTTCCCGAGCAATTCAGAATGATTCGCACCTAGTTCTTGAGCAACTGATTTTCAGAGTCAACTCGAACCAGAAATCTGATGGATTCCTAGTTCAACCGATCTGACCAACCGGTCCGGTCCGATTTTCAAAACATGGACCATAACTACAATCACCTGTACAAACAATATCCGGGAACAATAAAGCAAAACAGAATATTGCAAAACCCACCAATGGGAGATGGCATACTCTATTTTGGACCATAGAAGTCAACGAAGAACACTCGCATCTTGTCATTCTGCATCTCCACTTATAGTCACCCATCGTCCTGCATACGCAACAATGGGGCAGATCGATATAAAAAGGAAGAAAATAAACAAAAACTAAATTTTTAATGTCAAAGTAGGGTTTATTACACCCAAGAGATCTACAGTTTGATGAGGTCCATCTTGCGACGCTTGATCGGAGATGATAATTTCTTCACGAAGAATACTCTCTTGAGTCAGGTTATGCTGAAAGAGGCATTTACCAACAAGCATTTGATATAAAATTACACCATACATCAACCTGTGCAATAAAGACCTCAATGGTTGGTTCTAATAGACAATTTATAATATCAATTGAATAGATAATAGTTCGCTGCAATTAATTGTGAATGTGTCATATTTCACACTATTCGACTAATACTCATTATTGGCTTTCATGTATTTTCACAAAAATAAGTTACAATATGATATTCCTAGTCTGCCTCCATGCGGAAGCAGATTGGCATAGCTTTCCTTGCTTTGATAAGGTTCCAAGGAACATGTTAACAAAAAATAAGAAAGAACTCAAATCCCCATGCATGCCAAATAGAAGAATTTTTGTTAAGCGAGCAAATAGACAGCAGAGATAAATAGACAATCTTCCTCTCTGCAAGGGTGCATATGAACTATGACGGAATAAAGCTAAATATCTCTAGCTCAAAATGCACCCAATATATTTAAAATCAATTCAATGCAAAAACAGAAGCAAAAATTAAAAGTTTAACTCATTTGTAAAGCAGAAAAGTGAACCACACAATACAAGAAAGTAGTCACGTGAAGTGTTATGGTCTAGTTCACTAGTCGAATTGTCATTGGTGGCTAAATTTTATATTTCTCGGTTAGAGGATAGAGTGGTGGTTCTTGTCATTGGTGGCGGTGGAAGGGAACATGCACTTTGCTATGCCTTGCAGCGATCTCCATCCTGTGATGTAGTTTTCTGTGCCCCAGGTAATGCTGGAATTTCTCAGTCTGGGAATGCCACCTGCATACCAGACCTAAACATTCTTGATAGCAAAGCAGTGATCTCCTTTTGCCAAACGTGGGGTGTTGGATTGGTGGTTGTTGGTCCTGAAGCTCCTCTAGTGGCTGGTCTTGCTGATGATCTTGTCAAAGCTGGGATCCCTACTTTTGGCCCATCAGCAAAAGCTGCGGCACTAGAAGGATCGAAAGATTTCATGATGAAGTTATGTGATAAATATGACATTCCTACGGCAAAGGTTTGCTAACCAATTTTTCTCACATGGTTATGAAAATCCTAATTTGTTAATTTGTAATTTCTCATTTGATGTTCCCTATGTTCATTTTTTTTTAAAATTATCTAAATACATCTCTGTATGTCATGTGGTAAATTTGCATTGCGGGTAGGACAGAATTATTATATAGAGCTGATTTTAAGTTTTAAACTGTTATGCCTGTGTTTCTAATTTTGTCCTAAAAGAAGATCAAGCAATTTTTTTCTGTTGAAATAAAAGCAAGGAATTTCTCTCGTCTTTGGTGAGAATTAGTGTCTATCCCAATTTAGATCTTTCTACCTGCTGATTTTTGTATTTAACATGTTTGCTCATCCATGCAGTATCAAACTTTTATCAATCCTTCCTTTGCAAAACAATATGTAAAGGAGCAAGGTGCACCTATTGTTGTGAAGGCAGATGGGTTGGCTGCTGGGAAGGGAGTGGTTGTGGCCATGAGTTTAGAGGAGGCATATGAAGCCATCGATTCTATGCTTGTTGATGGTGCATTTGGTTCTGCTGGTTCACAAGTTATCATAGAAGAATTTCTTGAAGGTGAGGAAGCTTCTTTCTTTGCGCTTGTAGATGGTGAGACTGCCATACCTCTTGAATCTGCCCAGGATCACAAAAGGGTTGGAGATGGTGATACTGGACCAAATACAGGTGGAATGGGTGCATACTCCCCTGCACCAATACTCACAAAAGAGCTCGAGTCTGTTGTTATGGATTCAATAATCCTTCCAACAGTGAAGGGAATGGAAGCCGAGGGTCACAAATTTATTGGGGTACTTTATGCTGGACTCATGATTGAGAAAAAAACAGGAATGCCTAAACTCATCGAGTACAATGTGCGGTTTGGGGATCCAAAATGTCAGGTTTGTGTCGTTGTATTTGAAGCAAAATATTTAGGAAAACATTTTTGTCATATAAACTTCAATATTGATATCCTAGGCGACCTAATTATAAGGAGTTCAGATCCTGTGTCTCCAAATTTTGATGTCCCCGTGTCCCACAATCGTCAGTCCTCGTCGGCGGCATGTCCGATCGGCAATCGGATACCGTCGGCGGCCTTGGGCCGCTAGTCCGAATCAAACTATACCCTCGGGAGGGAGGGGGCACGGTGAACCCATCGGGGATCGCGGCAATTGTTGGCGCGATCATAATTGTTGGCGATTTGGACGAGTTCACCATCCCCCAAGGTATAGTTTGATTCGGGACGGCGACCGGAGGCCGCCAGCGATGTCTGCCGATCAGACTTGCCGTCGGCGAGGAATGGCGATTGTGGGACATGGGGACACCAAAAAAGTGGGATAGAGTACTCCCACTGTCTTATAAGAGCAATATTGGGTGATGATTGGCACACGTTAGCGTTCTCTTTCTCTTTCATACAGAGAATGATGTAGGAAAGAGAATGTCTCTGCATGCAGGAAAGAAACGCATGATGCAGGAAAGAGAACGCTAACGTAAGCTGGCCAGATTAGTCATTGTCCACTATCTCCCTTATAAGGTCAACCAGCTCTACCCATCTATATTATATTAGAACGAGATCATTGCTAAGGTGTTGAACTCTATTTATTTTTTAAAGACTTGAGATGGCTGAAACCATGTTTTGGCAACTAAACATAACTAATAGTTTGATCACATGCCATTTTATAAGGTTCATTTCCTATGATATTTCGTTGGCTATATTGGTTACGTCACTTAAATTTTTTTTCTATGTTTTTTTTTTTGATAAACAGGTTTTAATGATGCGTTTGGAGTCTGATCTGGCACAAGTTTTACTTGCAGCTTGCGGAGGAGAGTTGAGCAGTGTTTCATTAAAGTGGTCACCTGGATCAGCAATGGTGGTGGTAATGGCTAGCAAAGGTTATCCTGGATCCTACAAGAAGGGAACCAAGATAAGAAACCTTGAAGAGGCAGAAATGCTTTCATCTGCAGTTAAGATCTTTCACGCAGGCACTGATGTCGACCCAGATAGCAATTTCATTGCTGTTGGTGGTCGTGTCCTTGGGGTTACAGCCAGGGGCAAAGATATAGAAGAAGCTAGAGAAAGAGTTTACGATGCTGTTGAGGCAGTGGATTGGCCTGAAGGATTCTTCCGCCGTGACATTGGCTGGAGAGCACTTCAGGTCAAGCAATTAACCAACAATCTGTGATAGGATTTTCCTATACATTGATAGATCAAACCTTTAAGGCTTACAGTATTAAAAATTTCAACTGCAGCTTCTTTAGATAGAAGAATTTTTAAGTAAGTTATATTCTGACTTCTCTGTTTTTTTGGAAGGTTCGATGCATCTCTAATGTTGAAATTATCCCGTATAATTTTAATATAAAGGTGGTTGTGATTTTATTCGATCGAAGTTTCTTCGTGTAGATGGGAAAACTAATAAAAATTGATGTGTGAGATGTAAAATGAAATTTTCTCTTGGATTTTTATAGCCATTTTGACTCGTAGTTTGAAATAGATAAACCTAAAGTTGAACTCTTATAATTTTCAATTCAGCTTATTCCCTATAACTTAGACAAATACTCCAACAGATTGTGAAATATTATCCAACAATTCTTAACGTAAATGGCTTTTTTTTTAATTACCGATTGGGTAAATTCCAAGTATAACTGATTTTTTTTTCACTCACATTTCAGTTGGTATCTGATTCTGGCCATCAACGTTATTATTGAAAAGAAATGGAAATTGTAATGAAAGATAACGGATTGAGTAAATTGATTGCAATGCAACCATGGCGTCACAAGTAAATATCCAATGACCTTAATTTGATTTGAAATCAAATCATAATGATATATGAGATAACCAACCAAACCAGCAATAAAACCGTGTGGACTTTTAGAACATTTCTTTGTAACAAACTAAAACTAGTTCAGCCCGCCGTATGATCATCCTTGTTAAAATCCAGCTCCATTCCTGCAACATTAAGAATGCTACAATTTATAATTTATCTTTGCTTAGAATGTGTGGAGGCATATATGTTCTATGCTCTGGAATATTTTTTTAGGTGAACTACGTTATCTAAACCTTAAAGAAAAGGCTTCTCAAGATATATCTTGTCGATATAATATTGTAATTCTTTGTATATGCTTAAAGTCAATCAACCAATCAATAGTCAGCTGTCATTCTTGTTGGGCAAGCGATCAAGTGGCTGATGGGTTTTAAATAATCATGCATGAGAATTCATGTGAGATATATATAATTGTATTGTTGTCTGTTGGTGCAATTGGATTAATTAAGCATGGGGAGTTTAAGAGATATTGTGCTCCTATTTGGTTCATTAATGTGTTTGATCTTGGCCTCCATTTCGAGTTCTTTGGATGCCTCCACTGCCATCCTGATTAGAGTAGATCAAAACTGGAAAGGGAGATTTCACAAGGATTCAGGATGCCATTAATGTTGTTCCCTCAAATAACACTGAGTCTGTCTTCATTTGGGTCAAACCTGGAATTTATAGGTTCTTAATTATATTTCTACCAACTGATTATGATTTCTCAAATACTTGAAATTATACGCTAAATTTACTTGATGAAAAACTATATGCATGCTACAGGGAGAAGGTAACAGTTCCAGCCGACAAGCCCTTTATAACCCTGAGTGGTTCAACTGCAATGCCCACCATTATAACGTATGATGAAGCTTGGATTTCTGTTGAATCTCCTACCGTCTCAATCTTAGCTTCAGATTTTGTGGGAAGATACCTCACAATCCAGGTATGAGCATTATTAGTTCCTGTTATATGTTTATATATCAGCACGTACATAATTTCATTTGTGATTAATTTATCTAATTTGATCAATAGAACACATATGGTCAAGGTGGCCCGGCAATAGCCCTACGAGTTGCCGGTGACCGAGTTGCATTCTACTCTTCCAAGTTCGTCGGCTTCCAGGACACCCTGCTCGATGACGCAGGTAGGCACTACTACACCAACTGCTATATCGAAGGAGGCACCGACTTTATATGCGGGAATGCCCGCTCTCTTTTCCGAGTGAGTTGATCAGTTCAATTAAAGCTTTAATTTTTAAGATCAACTTTAATAAATAAGTTTACAAATCTTTGAGATCAGAAATGTCACTTGCACTCTGTATCGGAGAATGGAGGAGCCTTCACAGCACAACAGCGGTCAAATGCAGCTGAGGACACCGGGTATAGCTTATCGAATTGCAAGCTCACCGGCGCCGGAGTAGGAACTGCAATCTTAGGTCGACCATGGGGAGCCTACTCTAGGGTAATCTTTACTTTAACTTACATGTCTGATGCGATTCAGCCTCAAGGTTGGAGTGATTGGAATAATCCAAGTAATCAAATGTAAGTTAAGTTAATTGCCACATATAAAACTTTTATATATTATCTAGTAATATGATCATATATACGTTTCATGTATCAATCTTTGGAAATGATATATGTTAAATATCGGAACTTTAGAGGGGCTAAGGGTGAAATTGCCAAAAAGGAGGGCTCGGTTGAGAACTCGAGAGAAGAAAGGGTCTAAATGCAAAAGTGCCTAGGGCATATAAGTTCCGCTTATTCCTCCCCGTCGCGAGCCGCGAGCCGCAGCCTCTCCCCGATCGTTTCTTCTTCTTCTTCTTCTCTTCGGTGCTTCGACGAAGGGCGCGACATCGCCTCCGGCCACGCGAAGACGATTGAAGCCACCGGAGAAGCCGCGAAGTCCGGGGAAGCCGCGACTTCCTCCTCCCTCCTCCACGCAGAGCTCATCACCTTGCTCCCGGAGGCAGAGAGCTTCATCGGGGGAAAAACCTCTGCGTCGACTTCGCCATCGCCGGGATAAAGGAAGGTAAGCCACTTAATCTAACTCTGGTTTCGACTGTTCGAGTTTTCCCTCGACGTCACTCTGATTGGGTCTTCGGGGGATGTTCTAGGTATTGGGCGATCGCGGATTGGGGGTTCGCCGGAAGGAATTGGTCGGGAGGCGGAGCTAGGTCACGCGATCAGGCTTCTGCATTGGTAAGCTTCGATAGCTTTTCCCTTGTCCTTCTCGATGGGTTGCCTCTGTGCGATGGTGTTTTGGGTTTTCCCTGTACGCGTGCCTAGCTCAAATTGGGAGTTGCTGTTGGTTTGGGAATCTGAGTACTATGCGAAATATTTTGTCCAGGACCTTCTGTTGGAGTTGCGGACCACACCGGAGGTGAGGGAGTGGGTGCTGGTAATCTTGGACTTGGTGGATTGCGCCAGGTGAGATCTGTTCTTCGATTTCAAGCTTGGAATCAAGATCGGTTTCTGTTTCGAATTCCCTGTTCTTGACTGTAGTTTTGGATTAGATTTGGTTGAGTGTGATTCAGCTGGTCGTTCTATGTTTGATCGCAAGGAATTTGGTGGATTACTGTGTTAGATGATCGATTAACTGGAGTTAGGCTTGGATTAGGTGATGGAGTCTTTGGAATTGGGTGCTGAATTGCTCGCTCCTTGGGCGTTGATTGAGGTTGGGAGCTGAGGTTTTCTGCTGGCGCAAACACACAGAGGTGAGTTTGGTTTATTAGTCTATTTGTTTGATTCTTTAGGATCGTGCTGTTCAAATGCTAGTCAATATTTGTTCTGCTTTAGGGATTCTGATCATGGATGTTGAGTTGAAGCTGTGATAGAATAGTAATTGAATTCCAAAGACTTATTCATGTTATTGATTAGATCTGATCATACAGGAGGGCGTCCTGCTTTGATCTGTGATTTTGTCTATTAGGCGTCGTGTTTGAAAGCTGGTTTAGGGTTTTGAGTTGGGATATGACGTTGGGTAAGTAGGTTAATTAAGCGTAATTAGTTTAGTGACATGTGTAGTAAAATTGGACCATTTAATTATGATTAATTGGTTAGAATTAATTAATCCTAATTAAATAGGTTGTATATGTTAGCTAACTCTCGTATGAGATGAAAGCTAAATTTCTATGTATTTGTATGCAGAGCTTTAACTGGATTTCGTACGGCTTGGGATTTTATTTTCTGGACGGGGGTTCTTACACGCACGGACATCAACATCTGAGGCGGGTAACTCTGACTTATCTCCTAGATAGTCACAGCCTTATATGCTTGATATGCTAGGATTAGCGATAGGGTATTATTTGCGTGTGTCTGTTTTCCGTTACTATGATATATATATTAGACCTGATATGTGATACTGATACCCTCTAGGATTTAGGATATGGTGCATAATTGTATGTGATCCTTGCATATCATGTTGATATAGGTGGATTAGATAGTAGATGCTGTGGTGACTGTCGTCATGCATCATCGTGCACCTTGCATCACTGTCGACCAGGGGCCCATTGTTGGGTAGGCTAGGTCGACAGTCATACTGACCTACCCATACGGACATTCATGGGTTAGTGGTTGACGGAGTATGGGTAGGATGCCCTGTGCTGCTCCGCTCATGCACTCATGGGTTAGTGGACCGGAGCGTGGTAGCAGGCAGGGGTCCCTCCTTGAGTTGCCCTAATACCAGGAGATGAGAGAGAGATTTCGCCCCCATATCACATGGGGTGGGTGTAACACTCAGATAGAGATATCCCCCCAGTTCTACGGATGATGACAGGGGTAGGGATTGCTACCCGGATATGTCATGGGGTAGGGGTGTTACACCGACAGCATACCGTCTACTCGATCGCTCTATTACACGGGGTAGGGATGATCCCCCGGATGGGTCGAGTACTGATGGAGTCACAGCTCTACGCCGGAGGTTGGCTCTCGCTCAGCTTCCTCCCGTACACAGGTGACGATGTCTGACCGGCGACAGAGGTGACCATGTCATTGCACCATGTGCATACGTATTTCTTTACAATTGCTGTATGTGGTTGTTGCACATGATTGACATGCACATTCAGGAGACCCTTTTTCACGGTCTTGATGACCCTGCATCGCTGGTATGTTTGTTCTGCTTCTCGGATTTGATTTATTTAGTATGGATAGTACCTGTGATATTTTGACAGTTGTATCTCTATTGCTAGCTTAGACTATCTTGCATATATATGAGTTATCAGCTGAGTTCTTTGAACTCACCCCGTAGCTCCTTGTTTTTATTTCAGGTTGATCGCCAGGAGGGTCCAGCTGCCAGTCCCATCACCTTGCGTCGAGATGTTTTTTTTATTTATAGTTCCTGTATTGGGAGTCAGTACTGTGTTTTCGTTTTAATATCTTCCGCTGTGTTCTTATTCGATATGGTTGTACTTTTGTGTGCCGTGGAGGCCTTATGTCTTTTGACTTTGTTGTTAGTCATACCGGTATGCACGATTTCCTTGGTTTGTACGCTGGTTTGGTGTTTTGGTCTTGAGTTTGTGAATTGTCCGCCGGGCGTAGGGGAAGCTGGCCGATCCGTATCGGTCAAGCGACTCCTCGGGGCGTGACAATATATATAATTGATATACGTACGATGCAGGACTGCATAATTTGGGGAATATCAAAGCTATGGTCCTGATTCAAATCCCAGATCAAGCCGGGTTGAATGGTCCCATCAGTTATCATTGGATGAAGCCTCACAGTATATGAACCACACCACTTGGATAGACGGTCAAGATTGGCTAAGGCCAACCCCGAGTCATTTCAGAAAGTTCTCAGCCGATGCGATGGGCAATAAATAGCTAACTATGTGATCGACATGCTCCACATTTATCTATTGTCTGAACCATTCAGATATAATTAGCTTACATATGTTTGTTTTGTTGCATATCTTCGAGTTCTTTCTTATTTATAATGTAGGTATCTAAACCTTCAATTCAACTAATTAATTTTAAATATGCATGGACGGCTCAAGATGAGAGTAACACGTCGTAGCTGGGAATCAATTACTTATAAATATAGCAACAAACCAAGTCAAATCTCCTCGTTGAAACGTTCTTAAATCAATAATAAAATAAGCATGTTTGGTCGATTAATTTGACTCGCCAACACCTCCTTTGACAATGTCCATCAATTGATCATCAACTCATCAACCACACTTGACCTTCCTTACCCACTCCAAATTCTTTTAAAAGCATCGCAACCACGTACGTCGTTCTTCAATTTAATACTAATTAATTAAGGTCATGTCGAATGCTTCGGAGAACCTTTGGAACCGGCAAGGCTACTGTCGCGCGCCTCTCGTCCCAGCAGCCTGCCTTCGACTTAGCGGAGAACGTCGAGACGACGGCGGCAACGACGTCGACGATGCTGAAGAGGTCGAAGACTACTAGGGACGTAAAGGCGCATCCGGTGATGAGGATCTTGCAGGCACCGTCAAAGAAAGAGACGGCGAGGCCGGAGTTCTTAAGGTACTTGGAGTACGTGAGGGAGGCCGGTTCGTGGGGTCCCAACTCCGATAGGCCGACCATTTACTTCAAGTAGAGCCACTCGTGTTCTTAATTTCGATGTTTTTCAGCTGGTTGTGAAAGAATAAAAAAGGATATGTTTTGGTTTTTTTTGAAATAAAAAGAGTGTTGAATTATTGACGCCTTGATTAAATTTAAAACCGACTTTGTTAATCTAGATTATTAGAGTTTACTTTGCTCATCATTTAAGACTATATTTGATAAGGGATAATTAATTTTGTAATATAATCAGGATTACATTATTAATTTTTTTATTTGGTATAATTTTAAAATTATAATGTAATGTAATATGTATTATAAAAGCTAAAAAAATATTGTAATCTAGATTACAAGGTCAACAATATATAATCTAGATTATATTACAAGTTCAATTATATTATAAACAAAATTATATTATCTTTAACCAAACACAACCAATGACTAAGTTAATCCCTTGGTTATAGGAACATGAGTTGCTCCAACGGTAATTATACACTAGCCTATCTCTTCCATTGGAATTAATTCTCTCATTTTCCCTATTATTACGGTTAGAAAAAAACTTTTCTTGAGTATGAAATAGATGATTGCAACTTGTGATATCTTGACAGCTTGCCTCCTTGTGATATAATTAGGGGATGATAACAATCTTGAATTGAATTTTGAAAAAAAAACAGATAGTTAGAAAAATTAGAAACCTCCAACAATGAAAGTACATCATTTAGAATTCAACAACTAAAGCTTCCAAATCTTAATTAACACTATGATTTTTGCTTTTATTATATGATTCATTATTAGAAGATTGTAGATATTTAATAGAAGTTATGATTACAACCCAACTAGGATCTGAATATGATTTATCGCTAAGCTGTTAATGTGAATCCTAGTAACTGATACGAAGGCACAAGTTTAACCCAATCATTTGGTGACTTGCATCACTTCAATTAGCCCATGCAAAGAATTTGTGATGTTTTAGCTCAAAATCAATCCTATCTGACATTTTGTTCCTGAACCTATTGATCTATATAAGATGTAGATATATAAGGTGGCGGTTCTTTATAAATATTATATAAGATGTACATATAGAATCCTCTATTACGATGAATTCACAAATAATACTACAACAAGTCAACAACAATAACACTTATCTTATGTTTCGGAAGGGAACGACGGGTATGACAAATCATCAAAGCGCAGTCCACAATAATAATGACGGGGAGAAGATGTCGACATCTACAAAATTAACACGAGCGTAAAGGAAATGCACCGGAAGAAATTCCGGTGGAATCCTCTCCGACGCTCAAGTCAGAACTCCTTCTTTTAGGGAGAAAAATGAGGAATCAAAGTATTCTAATTATGAAAAGCATATCCCCATTTACCTAGGTGTCGAAACATCTTATATACCTAACATCTTCCCCCACGTATCCCCACCTCCCCCTTCATGTTTCTTAGTCATCGGTTACTTGATAGCTGTTCTCTTATGGTAACGACCATCATGACTATTAAGGTCCTAATTATCATGCGTTACGAATAATAATTACCTGATGACTTTCTGGAAGAAGGAGAGGGTACTTAAAGCTTGACTTTCTTATTCCTACGTTGCTCTTTGGGCTCCACTCTACCGAGTCAGTATCGGAGTCTTATCTCTCGAGCTGACCTCGGAGGTCTTCTTCCGTTCTCCCGAGATAGTCTCGGGAGCCCGATACCCGATTTGACCTCGGGGGCCTTACTTCATTCTCCTGAGATAGTTTCGGGATCTCAATCCCCAATCTGACCTCGGATTACTAGTTTGGTGGGCCCTGCCACGTAGATTTCCCGTGCCACGTGTCCCCTTGATTGCTCATCCCTATCACAAGTCTCTCATTTAAGTCTAATCGAAGAAAATGAGGCTGACTGATTAAACTGATGAATATGTTCTAACATGCACTGATATAAAAGTCAAAACGACTGCATTAATATCATTATATTTAAAATTTTCTTAATGTAGTGTATGTTTAAGAAGTAAAGGCCAGTGTGGAGTTTCTGAGAGAAGATTGAGCTGCACTGCATAAATTAATAAACTCTTCCTTGTAATTTTGGTCAGTGGAGTAGTCAGCAACAATTTTTAATAATATTAAATATTAATATAGATCATTTTTTATTTTTCAAAAGTCTAAATTATAAATTTAAGAGATCGAAAAAGAATTTAAACTTAAAATTTCGACCATAGCTCTTAGTTCTAGTTGAAACAATGATTCATCGATCCCTAAAGTTTTTTTCACTCAAAATCGAAAAATCGATCGAACCCGTTAAACATTAAACTTGCTTCGGCCATAACTTGACCAAATTAATCTTGATTTAACCAATATAATCCTTATTTCTGTACCTGAATTTAGTTCAAACCCAATTCAATTTTAATTTGACATCCTTGTCTTACAATTTAGCTCATTTATTTATTATTATATATTTATTTTAAAATTTTAATTCGTGATATTTTCTTATAAAAGTGATACCAATAGATAGCTTAGGTCATGAGCTTTCTAAATGTGTGATCAATTTTAAATTTCTATAATAAATGCTGATAAATTGACTAATTAAAATACTAATATATAAATATATATATTATTTTTTTAATAAAATTTGAGAGGGGACGATTGCACCCCCTCTCGTGAAGGTGGCTACGCCCCTGTTTTTGGTCATGCTAATTAGGGACAACCAATTGAATCAAATCAATAATAAGAAAATATTGATATTTAATTTAAATTCTGAAAAATATATATGATAATCGAAAATTAATTCAAAACTAAAAAATATAAATAATTTTAACTTAAGTTCGATTTGAAATAAAATTTGAATTCAAGTTGGATTAGAATTATTCAAGGGTAAATTTTCCTAAACTTCCCACTTACCAAGTCAACTTTGCATGCAATCCCTACCCAAACATTTCTTTGCATGCAGTCCCTGATGTGATGTTTGGTGAGTATTATTTGAAGAAAATTGAGTATAAAAGTTAGAAAACTGAGTATGACAGTTTGCATCCACCACATCAATAACCCTGTACTCAATTTTCACTCTTTTATACTCAAGTTTCACTCTTTTATACTCAGTTTTCACTGATGTATACTCAGTTTTCACCCTTTTATACTCAGTTCCTTCAGGGAGCAAAAACAAACAAAAACTTGTGTGGGGAGTGAATGCAAAGTTTCACTCCCCATTAGGGATTTAAAGCAACTTTACCGATTATTTATTCAAAGATGTTCGAATTATAATTAAAAATAACTTAAATTCAAACTCAGTTTGAAATAGTCGAATATTAATTTAATATATTTAAATTAAAAATGTATAAAATTAATTTAAATTCAATTCGAGTTCGACTCGCATGTGGTTTGTGAACCATCGAATAAAGTATTATAGATTCGAATTCGATTAAAAAAATTATCCAACATGTTCAAAATTTAATAATTTTAAATATAAATCAAATATATTTTAACCTATTCCAAAAGCTCACGAACTGATTTAATTCGTGTGCACCCGTAATACTAACCAACCAATCAACAAATTGGAAATTGTCGCGCCCATAAATGTCGTGCAGTGATACATTTTTCAGAAGAGTGACTAAAATGATCAATATTTAAATCTATCAAAAATAAATTTTTTAAAGAGACGGTTGAAGATACATAAATTTGTATACGGGTAATAATAGATTATATTTGGATCGAATTCGTTATTTATTTTATTCATCTGCATTTTCATCCCAATCGAATATTTAATTGGATATTCAATTTTCATCCATCTTCATATCCGTCGAGGATTTCCATCTCTATTAGATATTCAATTTTCTTTCTAATTCTCATGTCCAATGAAACATCGAATATCTGTATATCCTTTTCAAATATCTTATTGTCATCTACGATTGCATAGATAAAGATAAGAATATTTTATCAAATTCTTAAAAGAATAATAATAAAAAATAAAATATAAAAATTAACATCCCTAATGTTAAATGTGAGAAAATTAAAGGGGCTAAAATGATTAAAATTCGAAAATTTAGGATGTGAGTGGGATAACTCAAAGGTGGAGGGGTTTGTGGCACGCTCACCCTATTTCCTCCGCTTCGACGCCGCAAGCCGCCGAACCGTTCCTCATCTCTTCTCCCTCGCCCACTCCCCAACGCCGCCGCGAGTTCCTTTCTTTTTTCCGCCGCCGCTCTTCTTCTTCTCGGTCTTCTTCTTCCTTTTCTTCTCCTCCGTGTTCTTCTTTTCTTCGTCTGCTTCGGCACACACGAAGGAGGCGCCGAGCGCCTCGTCTCCCTATACGCGAATCTCTCATCCAGCCAAGGCGCCGACCAACCATCAGGTAAAGAATTTCTAGTGGCTTTCGTCTAGTAGGTGTGTAGTCTCTGTTGGATTTGGTAGAAGGATGCTTTATTTGGTTTAAAAAGAAGATGTGTTTTCAGTGTTTCAAATCGCGATTTTTGCTTGTGTTGGGTAGGATTTGAATTCGGTTTTGCATCTGAGATTTGCAGATCTTCCTTGTCTCCTTTGCTATTGAGTTTGTTCTCTCTGTCCAGTTGCTGATTTTGGGTTCTGGCCGGCGATTAGCAGGTAAGGGCAGTTTACACTGATCCATAACTGTGCTGTGTTTCCTCGGGAAGTAGATGAGCTTCCATGGGCTTTAGTTTCTTTCGGGGCTTCTTCCAAACTGGATTATAGATTGAAACCCGACATAAGAATCTGTTTAGGTTTCTTTCTTTATTACAATTTTCTTTTTTGATTCTGAAGAAATCCTATAATTTGTCATTGCACGGCATAGTTTGCAAAATCGCGATCCTGGATCGTAGGATCGTACGATCCTACGATCCTGGACCACAAAACGATCCAGAATCGCGCAGAATCGTTTTTTGTAGCAGGATCGCAGCAGGATCGGTAGGATCGGACAGGATCGGACAGGATCGTATATGATCGGACAGGATCGGAACATGATCGGAACAGGATCGATGAAAGCTTTAAGAGGTCATAACTTTTGACTCGGATTGAACCACGTGACCTATAATATATCAAATTGAAACTCGTTCAAAGATCTACAAGTTAGTTTTAAGATTGAATCCCAAAAATATTGTTTAAAGCCTTTTCAGAGGCTCAGAAGATTATTAATCTTTTTTATTATTTTTTTTATCTTTTACATCGTTAGTGTTAGTGTTTTAAGATTATTTAAATATCTATTTAATTATTTTTAGTTAGTTTTTGATTAATAATATTATGTTATATCTTTTATCTAAAATGATGAGTCTTTAGATGTCTATTATCTAATAGGTTGACAATTAAATTGGACCATCTTGTAATAAATAGAATATTCTTGAAGTTAAATGTGATTATTTCATATGTTTATAATTCTAGGATCTACCATGAAATGCCCATGGGTCTGTTGATTTTTTTTTTTTTTTTCATGATTTTGCAGTAGACTTGTTTCCTTTGCCCACCGCTACTTTTCGCTTCCGCAGCTTCTCTCGGCGCCTCCCCACCGCTACCATCACGACACTTCCTTTCAGTGGGTATTTCTCCTCACTCCTCTTGATCCCTCACCTCTAATTTGGAATTATCTATGAGGAAATCAATTCTCTTTTCGCTGAACTACAATGCAGAATGTTTTGGTGTAAATTTGATGCAAAGTTCTTTTTTTTTTTGCGTTTTGAAAAATTTTGTTACCCCTTTTTTTGGTTGGTTTGGGTTCTCATTTCAAATAATTGCTTGGTTTCTGTCTCCTTGATAGATTCTCTCTCTCCTCCTCCTCCTCTTCTTCTTCTTTGTAATTATGACATATACTTGAATTCTTTTGTGGGTTAAATTTGTGCAATTATTATGGTTCTTGTTACGGATTGGGTATTTTGGAACTAAGCAGGCCACTTTCGTGTTACTTCTAGAAGTCTTGATTGGTTGAGAAGAGCAAGGGTGTTTGTCTCCGCAATGAGCAACGAGATTGTGCAAATGTCTTCGTCCTTGGAAGCGCCAGCTACGAGCAGGGTGAGTTGAAAATGTTTCTGGGTTCATGGATAGCGCATCATCGCTCATCCTCTTCTAGACTGTGAATGGTCTGTAATTAATTTTAATTTTTCTTTATTGATAATTAGGAAATACTAGGATTCGACCACTTCTCTTTATTGCTTTATGATGGTAAAATAAACTTATAAAATATGCTTTCCTGAAGTTAGTGTTTTATGTTCATAATTTATTAGGGTTTGAGGTGAGACACACTTCCATGCTGTTTTTGATGTGGTAGAAAGGTTCTTTTTTTTGTTGTTGTGGGTGAATGAATTACAATTGTGACAGAATATAAAGCGAGTTGGAAGTGTTAAACAACAGCTTTCAAGATTGGTGAAAGAATCTCTTGAATTGTTATTCCCAGATGAAGTTCAGCCCATTGTTGCGGCTTGCCAAGGAAAGTTTGGTGATTATCAATGGTAATATTCTTTCCATTTTCTTCTTCTGCAGATCACTTTAGCCAAATTTCAGGAAAGCGTCTTTTTTTTGCTGTTGTGTGCTTGATAAACTGACTATGCAAAATCTATTGCATTTGAGTTCTTATTAGTTGTAAGAATGTTTAATTGTTATTGCTACTACAATTCTCCTCAAATTTAGATATAAGATTAATTTATCTATTGTTTCATAATTATAGTTATCATCTTTACTATTTGCTCTTTATTTTGTGAATGAAATTGACTAGAATTTTTTTTTTGTAGCAACAATGCAATGGTAATTTGGTCACAATTGAAGGGGAAAGCAATCCAATTCAAGAATCCCAATTCCATTGGCCAGGTACCTTATAATTCCCATTAGCATCAGCTCCTACATAATGTTTGCAAAGTCAAAAATTCACAGCCAATTGGGGGCCATAATGTGCCATATTACTTGGTTCTGATATTCATGGTGCTTTGTATCGGTTTTTTTTTTTTGAAATGATATTGATATGATATTTTATACAGGCAATTGCCAAAAATCTTCCTGAATCTGAGATGATTGAATCTACCTCTGTTGCTGGACCTGGATTTGTAAATATAGAATTGTCAAAGAAGTGGATATCTAAGGTAAAGAAACATCGATCTGTTTCCTCATTCATATTTTTCTTTCTTTTATATGTTATGCAGATATTTTATGACACAGCATATCCAAAACATGTTGGTAAATGGCATTGAGCAATGGGCACCAATACTTTCTATTAGACGAGCAGTGGTAGACTTCTCATCGCCTAATATTGCAAAGGAAATGCATGTTGGTCACTTAAGATCCACCATTATGGGCGACACTTTAGCTCGCATGTTGGAGTTTTCAAACGTGGAAGTCCTTCGAAGGAATCATGTTGGTGATTGGGGTACACAGGTAACATTCGTGGTTCGGTTTGTCTTTTTATAAGGGTCTTTCAAATTAAGTTACTGAAGAATTGATCATGCTAATATTTTATTGCATAGTTCCTTTAAAAGTCATATTTTTTACTATTAGTCTAATATATTTATATTAGTTGCTCCTAGTGTTCTAAAAATCGACCTAGCGGCTAGTTCCAAACTTCATCTTCTATCGATTAACTAGAATTATAGAATGTGATTTATTATGTAATTTATATTGATACCGTAGAATTTGCCTAGTCCCCCGCCTTGGCGGCCTAGGCGCTGGTCTGACGCCCGACTAACGCCTAGTAAATTTTAGAACCTTAGTTACTCCCCACATAACATGCCTGTCTTGAGCTAGATACCTAGTTCTCTATCTCCTGTCTTTGTCTTTGGTATTTGGTGATCAATTTATACGCTGGCGCAGTTCTTGCAAATTGCTGGTTTTGCTATATTTTGGTTTTGAGACCTCACCATACATAAAGGGGCCTGATCGACCATGCTTTGTAAAGCAACCTGTGGTAAATTGCTTTTGAACTTTTAAGAGAAACAGTTCTTTTATGGACAAAATAAAGCTATGAACTACAATCACATACATACCCGTTGATATGGAATTTTTAACGTGTAAATTTGAAATATTTCCCTGCTTTATATCCTAGTTTGGAATGTGATTATGCTTGATAAGTTAAAACAAGATAATATAAATGGTAAAAAGTATTTATTTGTGCACAAATTCACCATATAAGCTCCTGTTCTCCTCCCCTCCCTTTGCTTGTATTAAGGATTGGCACCACTACTATCACCTCTGAAGTTGCACACTTAGTATTACCTATGGATATCTGCTAGATAATATTCAGATAGGATATATTGCATATTAAGTTGTATTATATTAATATAATACAGACAAGGGTGTAAGTTTAATGCCATTAGCGAGAGTCATAGTAGTGTTGTGTTACTTGGGAATGTGATTCCCATTACGTCAACTTATCCAGAACTGTTATGATGGTACCTTGACTTGTGATGCATTGTATGTCTATATAAAAGCTTTGAATAAGGCGGATTCTGTGTATGACACTACCTTTTATTTAAAAACTTTGAATAAGGTTGATTCTGTGTATGCCACTACCTTTTATTTGTTGACTATTGTTGTTCTATCAGGGATGCCTTGTACTTTTGTTAGTTTTATATTTTAATTACTCATTAATTAAATTTTTATATACTTATTCCTAATTTTATTTTGCCTCGTATAAATTATTGTGGAATAAATTTATTTTATTCTTCTGTAGTTTGGCATGTTAATCGAGTATTTGTTTGAACAATTTCCAAATTGGGAGGATGCCGGGGATCAAGCTATTGGTGACCTTCAGGTTTGATGTGACTGCGCTAAGTTATTGTGGATTTATTATGTTTTAGAATGTTATCATGCCTTAATGGTAAGGTTTGTCGTGGAACCATGCTCAATAAACATACAATTCATAATATTCTCATCCAATAGTTTGAGATCTATGTTCCATAATAGCTTAGCTTCCTTTATTTATTTATTTTTTAAAAATAATTTAAGTGTTAAATGCAACAATTTTTTATCTACATGTAAGCATGTCTCATAATTTTAATGGATCGTGTGAAGAATATTGAGCTAGGTTTTAACTGTGCCATCAGGAGGTTGATTGGTTCACTTTCCTGGGTTTGGCTTCAAGCTGTGATCCTATCCATTGATAATATCAACACAATATTAAACCTTGTATATTTTTTCTTTGTTTTTAACTGAGAAATCATAGTCTATTTTGTTTGATTTGTCTTTCTTTCATTAGCTGTAAACATGTGCTCTCTAGTTTGTTTTGATGCATATTGAATCTGATCCATTGTGTGCTTAGATTGAAGTTGGCTGTTTGAGGGTTGTCTGATGCCATTCTAATTATATTTTTGTGGCAAAATGTAACATAAGGATGAGCATAACTTTTGAAAAGAATAGATGCTCTCTTCTTTTTTTCCTCTTTAGGAATGGTTAACGTCTATGTATCAACTTGGATAAAACTGAAATTAAACCTTTATTTTAAGATCTTTTTGAATGATTTTCGTAATCATCTTGTATCTTTTACAAATCTGACTGATTTCTTTGCCACTTCAGGCTTTTTATAAGGCATCAAAGAAAAAGTTTGATGATGATCCAGATTTCAAGGCAAGGGCACAACAAGCAGTTGTGAGATTGCAGGTGATAATTCTCAACTTCAACCTACAAAGGATGGATCTTCATACACAAGCACAGATAGATTATTTTTTTTATGATCTAATTATTAGTCTTGATCCACCAATTATCATTCTATGATTGTACATTGGCAGAGAATTCATTTCTTTATTATTCTTTTTCACAACTAGTCTCTTGTTTTATAGAGCGGGGAAGGCAAATATAGGCATGCTTGGCAAAAGATATGTGAAATCAGCCGAAAAGAATTTGATTTGGTTTATCAACGTCTTAACGTCCAATTGGAAGAAAAGGTAATAGTTATATTATGAGCGAAATTTTTTGAATGCTTCTCAACTGGGAAGATAGTAGTTATATTATGAGGGAATGTTTTAGTTTTTTGGTTGCTTTTGACCACTTTCCAACTATCTGTATGTTGTCAATTTTTTTTCTCAATTTTTTAATTCAATCATTTTTTTTCAAATTTTTTTTTTCACTTTTTATCGATTTGTTTAAACTGATGCTCAATATAATATATTTAAAAATTTACCTTTAATATTAATGCTTTAATAGCTACAGGTTACAACACTTAGCTGTTCAGAAGTAATTCAACAGAGTTCCACTGACTTACTAGTCCAAATCCATTTAAGTATTAAGTCTTTTTGAATTGATGTTGTCTATTTATTTGTCGTTAACAAATCATTTTTTTTATTCTGATTTCTTTCTTAGTGTCTAGTAGATTAATCTAACATTTGAAGAATATTGTTTTATCAAGGGAGAGAGCTTTTATAATCCTTACATCAGAGGGGTTTTGGAAGAGTTTGATAGAAACAATCTTATTAAGGAAAGTGAAGGTGCACGTGTGGTGGAGATTGATGGGTATGACATTCCTTTGATTGTCGTGAAGAAAGATGGTGGATACAACTATGCCTCTACTGACCTGACTTGCCTTTGGTCAGTGTGTCTGATTTCTATTGTTATTTTGTCCTTTAAAACACTCTCCGGCATGTGTTTTGTTGTATTGCTTGTTAATTGAATCACCAGAAGTTATTAATGTGTCTTTTTTGTTGAACTTGCTTATAACTATGAAATTTTATTTTAATTTTAAAACATATATACAGACTAGTTAGTCTTGCAAGATTATTGTTTTTGTTCACTTGTGTGCTTGAAGACTTGAACAATTGTCTTCTCACGCCTTTCAGAGTTTTTCACCTTTAAATAACTCAGAGAAAACACAGGAATTCATTATTGCTGTTCTCTTAATGGAACATAAATGTGTATGATAGGACAAAAGAACCATCAAATATGTTGGATTATATTTGTTTTGGTCTATTCAATTCCCCTGGAGTTTCTTTTTGGCCATCTCACTACATGACTTTTTTTTGGCTAGCCATTTGTTCTCAGAAAAACAATCATATTGTCTTATTAAAATTGCTGTCTTGTTGCCTTAGGTACTCGATTTATAAAAACCTTATATCCTGCAATCTCTTGCGAAACGTTGTTTCATAGTTTGATACCTAACTGATAAATTCTCTAGCCTTTGTTATAGTAGGTTTTTCAAATCATCCCCTGCATTCCATTTCTAAACTGATTCTTGATTACTTTATGCATAAAAGTTGCTTAGTATCTTTACTTCTCTCCTACTAGCCAGCACCAAATACTAATTCTGTGTGCTTACAGGTCCATGCAACACATAATTTGTCATATTTCATTTTGCTTTATTATTATTTTTAATACCTTTTCAATGTTAAACTTACACTTAATCTCTACTAAATGGTCTTTCCATGATTGGTTATTCCTGAATGCCTTTTTTCTCATGATTTCTGGAGGTACCGGCTAAAGGAAGAGAAGCTGAGTGGATTATTTATGTTACTGATGTTGGTCAGCAGCAACATTTCCATATGTTTTTCAGTGTATGTATCATGAATGGTTTATTCTAGCTTGCACATTATTGTTACAATGTTGCACATGTAGTTGTAAGTTGTATGGTGTTCAATTCAACAATAGTTTTTTTATTTTTTGTTTCCATAACTGAGTTCTAATTGATCATTGTCTCTTATTGCCTGGGATAATTCATAATAGTGCGCTATATTTATTTCAGGCTGCTAGATTAATTGGTTGGCTTCCAACTTCTAAAGATGCATATCCAATGGTTAGTCATGTGGGATAGGCTTGGTTCTTGGATCAGACGGAAAACGTTTTCGAACTCGTAGCTCAGAAGTTGTCCGCTGGTCGAGTTGCTTGATGAAGCTAAGATCGCAGCAAAGCTGAATTGATAAAGCGGCTTGAGGACAATGGTATTAAAATGAACTTATTTGTTTTTTAAGCCCTATTATTTCATATGTATATTAAGATTCTTGTTAGTCTCGTTGAACCATGCTTGGGTGTTTTTCATCAATACAATTGTTTTTTTAGCACTGTAATTTTAAATGTTTTTCATTTTTTTAACAGGTAAAATTACTGATTGGACAGATGCTGAGCTTCAGAGTACTGCTGAAGCAGTTGGTTATGGTGCTATCAAGTAAGTATTAAAGTCTTTGATTTAGTATTTAAGTTTGCGAAGCAAAAGTGAAAATGACAATGCCTTTGTTAATTTTTAATTTTTTTTTTTTTTTTTTTTTTTTTTTTTTTTTTTTTTTTTTTTTTTTTTTTTGTTTGTAATTTGGAAGGGGATAATTGCTTTTTGGTTGAATTTTCTTTTGATTTTTAAATAGTGAAATTAGTTTAAAAAGATTCAGTTTCTAAGAGAACAAATGCACGATGCTGGAATGGTATGTTCTTTTTTCCAAGATGTGCCTGGTTTTGGTTAAATTGCATGTTCATTTTCTATGTAATTTCTTATATTATTTTCAAACAGATATGCAGACCTGAAGAACAATCGCTTGACGAACTATACATTTAGTTTTGATCAGATGCTGAATGACAAGGTATCTTATTTTTTACTCTGCCTATGGTTATATTGTTAAGCTAATTAGTTTCTAGGTCTGATTGAGTAGTTTATCACTTTCTTCCTTTTGTTATTTTTCCATAGAATTTTTAAGTTTTTTAAACTTAAGCTGTTAATTTGTCTAAATCCAATTCATTCTAAAGACCCAAATAGTCCTTGGTGTTGTAGATCTGTGAAATATCATGAACCAAATTTCTGTTTGTTGATTTTTGATTGCTTTCTTAATCGTTTACACTTGAACTGGAAAAACATACATGATCATCAACAATATGCTTTCAAAGTTGATCTGATATTTTTGTTACCGATGGATTCTTTTTGTGTTGTATATTTTTATTTTTACCCTTATTGTTCAGTCTTTTGTATGCTTTATGTTATTTGAACAGGGAAATACTGCTGTCTACCTTTTGTATGCGCATGCTCGGATATGCTCCATCATTAATAAATCTAGTAAAGACATAGAAGAATTAAAAAAGGCAAGTACTTATATGACTTGGAAGATTAATACTTGTGTGATATTCCATTGTGCAATTGTTTGCAGTTTGTTCTTGTTTATAGTTTTTGCACAATTGAAACTGTCTCGTGTTGTTTTTACAGATAGGAAAAATTGTGCTGGATCATGTTGATGAGCGAGCCTTAGGGCTTCATTTGATTCAATTTGCAGAGGTAAGAACTTGTGCCATATTATTTTTATTTGGATAACTCACAGATTATACTCATGGGTTTAAGAACTATATAATATTGAGATAATTGCTAAATATAGCACAAAATTTTGACACTTAACAAATTTATGATTAGGTTTCCTTTTTTACTATATATATATATATATATATATATATATATATAGTTGTATTTTCATTACGTAAATTCATTTCCTAAACTTGTAATCTGATTAATTATTTTGTAATATTTTAAAAATCCTTCTATTTCTATACTCATTTATTTCCACTCTGTTTCAATAATTGTCGATGAAAATTTATTTTATTTTTATTTTTCCCACGCTGATCATTAATTTTTTTTCTTATTCATTTTAGATGCCTATTATCATGTTTTTGCCTCACGATTGATGCAAATATTTTTGATAAATTTCAGATAGTCGAGGAGGCATGTTCCAATCTGCTTCCAAATGTTTTGTGCGAGTATCTATACAATTTATCAGAGATGTTCACCAGGTTCTACACTAGTTGTCAGGTATATTTTGGCGTTTTCTTTTTTGGTACTAGATAAAAATATTACATGTTTGACATAATAGATAAATAATATAGAGCTAGTTATTTCGTAGCCAGCCAAATTAATTAGTCAATGCAGTTAAAACTCTTAGTTCGTGCTGAAGCAGTTGGCTCAAATTTGAGTCGCGGGGTTGTCTGGAGTGGGACTGTCTGAGGTGGAAGTGACTTGGCCGTGAGGTGGAAGTCCCTTGGGTCAAACCAAAACTACCTCCGGATTTCCCATCTAGGACTAATCCTCGACGACAGATCGGCCAAATGGCATCAGCCCAGGATTGTAGTTGGAGTTTGTTGAATTGTTGGGCATTAGTGCTATTTTAATTGTTCATCGTTTCGCTTTTGTCGCAAGCAGGTGATTGGATCAGAGCAAGAAGAAAGCAGATTGTTATTATGTGAAGCCACTGCCATCGTGATGAGGAAGTGTTTCCATCTCCTTGGAATCACGCCAGTTTATAGAATTTAACATGAATCCACTGCACATAAAGACTTAAAAAAATCGAACAGGGTTTCTGGAAAGTATTTATTGTAATGTTTTGCAATTTCTTGGAAGAATTTACGGTAGTGTTTTTTTAAAGAAAAATTAATTATACAAAATCAAAAACAGGTAGGGTTAGATGAATAGTAAAATTATGAATTGTATGCGTAAGTTCAAACAGTTCGTTTATTTATTTTTATAAAATGTCAGCATGCACTCATTAATTTCGACTTTAATGTCTTATTTACTCCAAAGGGAGTGCGGACGATGGATGGAATTGTCTGTGTAAAAAGTAAGATATTTTTTTATTAATTTAAAAATGTACGGATAAATTATATTTCGTTCATCGATTTGTTTTTAATTTGTTTGTCCATTCAAAATTCTGACTATGGTTTTATCTTTTTTATGACAACTTGAAATCGTGACCTTAACTCTAAGAAACTCTAGTAATAATTTTGCTGCTTACCGTGATTTGGGGCTGTGCAGGGCGTAAATTTAGGATTCAGCTATGATTCTTTGACTTTAGTAGGGAATTACTATTTCCTTCTTTGTTAGCTGGTCCTAACAATTTATATTAATCAAATATAATTTTTTTTTTTCAGCGAGAAAGAACAACGAAACAAACTCTAGTGAGTTTGATCAGGGCTGTAAATTAAATAAGCAATGTTTAGAGTTGTTCAAATTTGCTAGATAAATTAAGAATCAAAGTAAATCGAGTCTAAAATTAATCAAGTCCTTAAAATAATTATCCATGTTTGACTTGATTTACTTTTTATGAGCTTAATTTAGTTCAAACTTTAATACTTGAGTTTGATTCAAGTTAGGTCTGAAATCAAAAGATTTTAGACTTACGCTGGGCCTGAAATCATCTGATTTTAGGTCCAACGTGGGTCTGAAATTATGTGCGGTGATAATTGAGAAAGAGCTTCGGAATATATTATTTTAAATTGAAAAGTAAAAAAAAAAGCGGTTGGTTAAGAGCTTCGGAATTCTAACTGAGAAAGAGATTCGGTAGTACTTGGCGGGAGGGGTATAAGAGGAAGTTCACTAAAATGGGTGCGTCCTTTGGTAAAAATGAAATTATGATATGCCTTTTGGTAAATATCAATTCTTGGATATGTCTTTGGTAAAAAGCCGTTGTTGGAGTGGTATAGGACAAATGAAGAGATTCTTTACGATGTATCGGAAAGCTTTAACTTGGCAAACCAGTTTACCACCGAAGGTAAATGCTAAAGTAGAGAAAAATCAAAGAGAGTTGAGGAAGTTACTAGCATCACATGCTTCTGAATTTTTATTTGAAATTTACGATGATAAAAAGTATATTGTCAATCTTAAGGGCAAAACTGGTGAATGTAGAGAGTGACAAGTTTGTGGAGTGCCCTGTAAACATTCGATGAGTTGTATTCTATACATGAGATATGTTCTGATGCAGTATGGATCCATACTTGACTAGGGTGGCATATTTGTGGATGTATAATGGGATGATCAATGCCATTTCTGATAAATCTAAATGGCCAAAAAAACTCTCAAATTCCTCTTTTGAAGCCTCCAACTCACAAGAGAAAAAAAAATTAAGTGTTCAAGCAAGGCAGGTTGCAAACTAGGTAGGAGGGAGCCAAATGAACCTCCAAAGGGTCACAAAAGATCAATTCTATGTAACTTGCAAAGTTTATATTGAGATTGGACATAATAAAAGAACTTGCAGTAAAAGAAATGCACAAAATATGTAAAAGAAATAGGTATGATTTATTTTTAGATTCTCTCTTTATTAGTTGAGTTTTTTTTTCTTTTCCAATTATGGTTTAATTTCTCTAAAATATTGCAGGATATGAGATCTCAAATGTCACTATAGATAATAGTAAGAGCTCTCAATCTTAAATGTAAGGTTTTTTCTGTTTAATATCACTATTCATAAGAATATGGTTTTGATGTGTTTATTTATTACTATTTCACAGGTTTTTAACAATGACTAATGCTTCAGAGGTTGGGATGATGCAACTTAAGATGACTATTATTCATAAGTGGATGGTTTTGATGCTTGTTTTGTAATGGTAAAAGTTAACTCAATTTTGATTATCCTGAAGTTGAAGTTGTAATGATACATTTTTTTTTGTAAAATTGAAAAGCTATGTTTTATTGTTAAAATTTATTTTGTGATATAAAGTTGATTTTTGCTATCCTGAAATTCTAAAGATACATTTTTCTTGTGAAAATTGAAAAACTATTAATATATTTGTTGTTATTGCAGCTGAAAGACGAATACTGAAATGAAAAAGATGCTAATAATATGAGATTCATTCTATGCAAATAAAATATTTAGATGATATTTAGTATTTTTAGTGAAATCTCATTTAATTGGGTATATATGAAGTAGTCCTTCAACTATATTAATAATCAGATAAAAATGTTCTAGTTGGTAAATATTAGGTGATGTATCATTAAGAAATTATATTCTTTTGTACATTTATATATATTTTTAAGTAAATTAAAAAATAAAATTATTTTTTTACAATTTATCATAATTTTATAAAATCGGGATTTTTTTTTGTTATTTATCATAATTTACGGACTATTTTAGTTCAATATTCATATGTTAGGGATGATTTAATTTTTTAATGTGTTTGAATGAAATATAGTAAAAGGGTGAGTTAATTATTTCGCACTTATTGGCAGGAAAATATTGTCAAAATGAAGAAAATTAAAATTATATAGGCTATTTTGTAATTGAGTCAATGGATCAAAATGAATTTTACCCTCCTTATATTAATCAAAAAAATTATGAAAAGCTCCCAGGGATATCGTACAATAGAAAGACGACTATTTATTATCTTAGACATCCACGATTTGATTCTTAACTACGACGCATTGTGTAGAAATTTTTTCACTAAATGGAGCGCGAATCCTAAGACGTTGGGCTTCTGCTGCGAGCGCTTCCCGATTTACTCTGACGACCGATGAAAATTTTTTATGAAATCGAACAGATTATCCAAGATTCGATATTACCCAATCTCATTAATTATTTTTTCAATAAAACCCCGAAACACTAAAAAGTCACCGACCTAGGCTCAGCCAATTAGAATATTAGATTGAGGCCTCGTCAGCATCGATCATGGAGGAATCCCTTCTTTTCATCAAAGCCGATCGAAGGCTTGCAGAATCGCCTCCTTTTTTTTTTTTTGTTTTTTTTGGGCAAAAGCCATTGCGCGATCGATCGATCATCTACAAATTGCTTGCTTGCACCTCCCACTTTCATCTTTGCGTGGAATGACAGCAGCCGCCTTCTTTTTCCGCGATTATTTAACGTACGCTTGAATTTAAGCTTGGCGTCGATCGGACGGAGCATCATCGATCGAGCTAGCCATGGACGATCAGAAGACGGCAGTGGAAGAGCAGCTGGAGAGGGTGGCCAAGGCATTCGTGGATCACTACTACAACCTGTTTGAAACCAACCGCGCCGCCCTCTCATCCCTCTACGACGTCAGCAACTCGATGCTGTCCTTCGAGGGACAGAGGATCGTAGGAGCGGAGGCGATCGGCCGGAAGCTGGCACAATTGCCATTCGAGCAGTGCAAGCACTCCATCTCTACTGTCGACAGCCAGCCGTCGCCGGTCTTAGGCGGTGTGCTGGTGTTTGTCAGCGGAAACCTCCAGCTCGCCGGAGAGGAGCATCAGCTCCGTTTCACCCAAGTATAGATATATATATTTATTTATTTACTATAAAGTGGTTAATTCTCATTTTTGGATTTTAATTTGTTGCAGATGTTTCAGTTGATTCCAACGCCGCAAGGAAGCTTCTTCGTTCAGAATGACATATTTCGACTGAACTACTGCTGACTATATATAATTAGAAGGTTTGTGATCGTCGATCGGTGGAATTAAGGGCATGTTTTAAATGTCCTGAGATATATCTCTCTTCTATTTAAAATTAAATGTTCTTTTCACTTATGTGGACTTGAATTCCGTCGACATATATGCATTGATGTGTGGTTCAATTGTTCTAATAAAATGAGTGTGTTTAGATTCTAGAAATTAAAATTTCACTTTGTCCTCCGATTTGCTTTCTTAGGCTGCGTTTGGTTTGTGTTTTCCAGCTTATTTTCCATTTTCATTTTTTTTTTAGAAAATACGGTTTTCTAGAAAACATATTTGGTTTGCATTTTCCAACTTTATTTTCTAGAAAAAAACATAGCGTTTTTTGGAAAACTAGATAATGAAATAAAGTCATTTTTCAGAAAACGAAAAAATACGGTTTTCTGGAAAATGTAAATGAAAAATGGAACAAACCAAACACCCCCTTAGCTTTTTGATACAATTATATATCAGATCGAGTTTGTTCCACTTATAATCTCGATTTATTCCTGATGACAGGTTAATTAGAACTCGGCCATTGCTAGCTCACATATTATACATATTTTTTTCAATTCCTTCCTATTTCCCACCTTAGATTCAAAGGTGTTATATTTACAGGATTAAAAAAACAATAGATTGCTGAATTTCAAAATACAAAACTTTTCAGACAAATCAAACTCAATTCAGTAATTGATTTCTGATGCAAACTTTCTGAATTTGTATATCCCTCCCTTTCTAGCTATGTATCACACTTTGAAGACTGACAAGTTGTTCCAAGTATAGGATAACTTTAATTTTGTGTACAACACTATCGGCCTTGCCCATTTTCAGTTTCCGGCTTAGGCAGTTTAGTTGTGCTACCTACTCATCTTCTCGATTCTTCATTTGTTGTTTATCAGATAAGTTTGGAAGGCGATTTGAGAATTCTTATGTATAACCAACCAGCCGCTAGCTATTACGCCCCGAGGAGCCACTCGTCCGATACCGACTGGACAGCTACTCCCTCGTCCCGGCGGACAATCCGAACCTAATCACCATGACTACCTCAGCCTGCTTGTACCGCAGCCTATAGGGCTGGAACAAGCGACTGTATAAAGCGGAAACGAAAACGACGACAAAGCTGCGTATCAGTACGACTTACGACAAAACCAAAACGGAATCGAGGCCTCCATGGCACACAAAAGTACAACTATACTGCCACAAAATGGACGACACAACAGAGCACAACATTTGACAGCGGAAGTGAAAAGAAACAAAAACGAATAAAAGAAAAGGGTACCAACATGTACCACAACAGAAACACAGAACACCCGCGAAAATCGTCTCGGAGACACGTGAACTGGGACAGGCTGCCGGACAATCCAGACGATCATCCTGAAAAGATAAAAACAGGGCTAACGGGGTGAGTCCTAAGAACTCAGCGAATACAATCTAATATGCACAGAAAGATATACTAGCAGTAAGTCACCGTCCGTCTATCTATCACAATACTGAAGATAACTGCAGTAAAACGAAATGCAGAACTGAACCATAAGCAGTAAAGGAACTACATACCTACCTGCGTCGATCCAAACCCAGTAGTATGCATGTCAACCAAGTGCAGCAATCAAGTGCAGCAAACACAACCAAGTGCAGAGATGCAGAGCATGCTCATGATGCAACATGGGTCACCCCTGACGCCAGTCGGTGTAGGTCGCGGAAGCACGCGAACCGAGTGGGTAGGGCTCTGACCTGGTCTTCCCTGCACGAACAGACGGTCTATAAGGCGGTACACGCGAGACCGAATGGGTAGGGTCGGAGACCATAAACGTACCCCACCATCGGGTGGAGTAACGCTCTAAACGTCCCTCGCTATCATCGGATAGGTAGGGGACCTGCTGCAGCGCCGGGTCCGCCAACGGGGCTACACGACAGGTCATGTGGCAGGTCTGACGGCCCATCTCAACCACTAGGGGAGTCAAAGGTCGCCTACATATGCTCCTACACGAGTAGCAAGTACGACAACCCATCTCAACCTCCAGGGAGTCAAAGGTCGTCCCCTATGCTACGTGCAACAATGATGCATGTCACTATCCCATGCATCATCCACTATCTATCCCTGCTGTCATCTACATGATATGCAGTAGTCCAGATAACCGATATGCACCAATACCTAAATCCTAGCGTAAGGTATAAGGTAAACTGTGCATCATCAATCCATACAGAAATAGTAAGCAGTAAAGCTAACGGATACAACTACCGAAGCAAGAGCACAGAGATACAGATATCAGATATCCCTACTGCAAACTATGTCTAACTATGCATAAAAAGAGATACTCGCCTCGATACAAAGAAGTCGGAGCGACGAGAATCCCGTCCAAAATAATATCCACGTAGCGTGAACTACGTCAATGCCCTGCATCAAAAATATTACTCAGCTATATACACAAAGTAACTAATCACCCGCTAATTCATATTAGTGATGATCTAATCATCGTAATCATTTAATTAACATTAAATTAAATAATTAACTACTCGATTAGTCGAAGTCTCAAGATTCATAAGAAAATTAAGCAACTTAAAGCTAATCCCCAATCCCATGTTGCTCTCGGCAGGGACACAACACCACAAGCACACAAACACTTACCAAACTAATGATACAACAACAACTCAAACTAACCTACCCTGCTCCAAGTGATCTGATCAAACGGAAGTATATCAACACACAGAATACAATCCATCACCACTACAGATCAAGAATCAAACTCCAATTCCCGGCCAAGCAACACCTCATGACAGAAGGGAAGAAAGATCAAAACAAATACATAACTCAGAACCAATCAACTAAGACATCCACAGATCTGATACCATAAGAATAGGACCTATACCTTCTCTAATCTCTCGACCAGAGCAAGAATGGCACAAACCAAAACAAGCATAACAATTCCAATTCATTCGGAGATCAAGAACAGTAAGGAAATCCTAGGCTCGTATCAGAAGACAATAAGAATCTAACAGAACCCTAACTCAAGCATCAATTCACGGGAATTCAAGAACACCTACACTGATCGACAGAATAGAACCCAACTGAAACTTTCGTTCCAAGCCCGAATCAAAGATCAGAAATTTATGAACAAAGATCAAGATCAGAGAAAACAAGGTACTTGCGGTAGAACGCTAATCCAGCAACACGGATCAGAGCAGGTTGATCGGAGAAAACCCAACATGAGCATCAAAACTACAGATCAACACCGAAACAAGAACAATCCATAGTATCATCTAATCTAATCATCCATTAAGAGCTTACCTCGATTTAGCACCGGCGGCTAGAATCCTCTGCTCCGATCTGTCAAGAATGAATCCAGCCGAAGGAACCACCACACTCAGCTTCAACTCCGAATTATCGCCTTCCCCATAACCCCTGTTCGACCCTCTCAAGTCACGCCCCTAGGTCGAAGATGCGACAAGATCACAGAAGGGAAATCTGGGAAGAAAATCAAGAGATCGAGAAGTAACCCACACCTGGGCTCGATCCCCTTGAAGATCGAAGGGAAAAGATCCGAGGGGACATCAACTCCGGTCGAAAGGGATGAGAACCAACAATCGGAGAAGAAGGCAACGGACTCCGGATCTACGATCTCCTTCTCGAGAAGAAGCTCGGCCTAGCCAGGTGAGCCTCGTCGAGAAACCAGAGATGGCGTTGTGGCTCATGGTGGTGTCGGGCGGAGGCAGCGGTCGAATGAAGAAGAAGAGGAGAAGGCATCAGGGAAATCATCCACCGGCTAGGGCATGCGAAAGAAATAAAGGGGTGGTTTTTACAGAAAACCCCTTCTATTTCTTTCGAAATCCAAATTATGCCCTCCAAATTTGGCTATTCGCACAGCAACCCTCAAGTTTCAAAAATTTTACTTTTTAGTCCCTCAAAATTTTCTGTATTTTTACATTCTCCCCCACTAACAAAAATTTGGTCCCCAAATTTGTTATCACATGTTGTAACGACCCGCCTTCTAGTGCTAAGCTTTAAGGCGGATCACTACTACTAACTGGCTGATTAACTGATTACTACTGATCATTATATTCTTTTAATGCTAAACCAACTAGGAGAATTTAAAAAAACTTAGGGGGCGTTTGGTTCAAATTTATTAATCGGAATGGTAATGGTATTCATTGAGGGGTCAATGGTAATGGGAATCGTGATTGCATTGATGGTGTTTGGTTCAAATCCTGGAATGAAAATTATTGTCATTGATGATATTTGACTCAGTTCAACTTTAGTAATGGGAATCAAATAAATTTCCAATTTTACCCTTTTATTAATGCATTAAAAAAATAAAAAAAAATAATTTCTCTACTTTTTAAATAACAAAATTTAAAAATTTAGTCAATTTTAGTCAATTCATTACTTCCCTGCTAAGGAAAAATTGCAAAACTATGCAAAACACTTGTGTCGGCACTAAGCAGGAGCCTGGACCATGCTCCTGAGTTCTGACCGCATTGTTTCCACACGGTGACTGTCATTATCTTATATTGTTTAGTAGTTTGGGTGACTAAGGCTGATATACATTTGTTGGCGTTATACATGTTAGTGTTTAAATGAGACACCCTACCAAGCAGTATCCCCATTACAAAAGCAATGGCACAAAAGAGAACATCCCATTCGTGAGTTCAGCTGTGAGCTGGGACAGCTAAAGCAATGACATCTACAGCATGTTTCAGTGTATTTTTTGCCTGTTTGCTTAACTTTTGGGTGACCTGCTCTTTATTGTGGAAGATAAATAACTCCTTTGTCCAACTTTTCTTCACGTTATGGTTAAACTTTCATGGGTGAGGCAGTGTTATACAATTGATGCTGCAGGTCTGGGATGTACTCAGCAATGAAGAGGTTGTTGAAATAGTCTCATCATCTCCAACTCGGTCATCTGCTGGAAAGGTCCTTGTTGAAGCTGCCGCTCGAGAATGGAAGCTCAAATACCCAACTTCAAAAATGGACGACTGTGCAGTGGTTTGCCTGTATTTGGACGGCAAGAAGGACATTCTTGTGCCGGAGTCTCTTGATAACAGCTCGACATCGTTTGGTTATCCTGGCAACTCAGTAAAGATTGACAAAACAGTAAATTGCCAACTCAGTAAAGATTGACAAAACATAAATTGCCAAAATTCATAAGACAATTCCAAGAATAGAGAACAATATCATATGTTAGTTGAAATGATAATTCCAAAAATAGTATCCCATAATAATGTAATTCTACCCAAAAAGAAAAACAGTAGCTTCGATAGTTGAAGATGACAATTCCAAAATCAGGATCTTAATAGACTATCGTTAGATAAAAGTGAGCACATATTCCCTCACTTCAGCGGAATCTAAATTGAATAACAAGTCCACATTCAAAGGATCTTGACATATTGCTTTAGAAGCCTTGTACTTATCTGAACCACTAAACCCATGTTTTTCTAGCAGTTCAAGAACTTGTGCCATTCTTGATGTTGTACCTTGCATCCAAGTTGACATTGTGCCAAGGTGAGCATCAAGACTCTTCATAAAACCCCGAATTTCATCATTAAATTCCTTATGCTCAGTTTCAGCATTCTTCACATGTGCAAACTTGGTCTTCTTTGAAGTTTTATGATCTTGATGAGGGATTTTTTTTTTGGAAGCACGTGAATTGGAAGAATTAGATGGCAGTGACTCCATGCTAGATAAAAATTCAATTTCAGTGTTGGAATCACTCTCGTCTATCACAGGCAAAGTAACATCAACATTTTCTAAATTCTGCTCAGCAGCAAGTGGATCTTCAGCCACATCCCCCGTTGCTTGATCCTTGCCATACACAATATCCAAATCCGTAAAGTAAGGGAATGAGATATTATACAAGCGCTTAGCATCTTTGTGGGTCTGTAAAAAAAAATAGCGTGGTATTCCATTATACAACAAGAGAAAAATATAATAACAAATCATAATCTACAAAACATGTATTCATTCTACTCATTATCGAAGTAATCAAAATATATATCTACCAGACAATAAAACACTTGAATTGACATACCTTAATCCATTCAGTATACCATGTAAATTCACATGCAATTTTTTTTTCAACATCATTCCAAGAACAACCACTCTGCTTGCACATTTCATTAATAGCATGGTACCTTCCCTTCAAAAACTTGATCCTAGAGTCAATGTGCTTCACTTCGATTGACAACTGGGGTAACTTCTGCACCATCAACCTTTTTATCTCATTCATATAATTATTCTTAAAACCACTATCTACTTTCCAAAGAGGGCCAGTGGCTATATCTTGTAAACATTTAACTAAGACCCAGCTTTCCTCCTCAGTCCAAAATCGCTTATTCTTGCCTCTTCCATATTCCACATCATTTGTCTCTTGGTTATGATCATCCATTGTACTGTTATTCATCAATCTGTGATTCAAAAAATATAAATTCTGAAAGCATAATAATGTAATTATACACATAATATAACAACTCAAAAACATAAATATGAAATAATATTGAAAAAAGTTAGGCAGTACATAAGACAGCTAGCAGAGTCATACAAAATCCTACATTACATAAAAATTGTTCTAATTGAAAAAAGTTAGGCAATACATAAGGCAGCTAGTAGAGTCATACAAAATCCTACATTACATAAAAATTGTTCTAATCAAAATACAACAAAAGGACAAACATATGCAGTAGTCATTCCATCTCAAAAACCCCATTTCTCCAATTATTAAACATTTCATTTGCCATATTATTCCTGAACGCATTCCACTGATTAGTTGGGGCAATTGTTAGTATGTATTCCACATCATCATCATCATTACTTTCCTCATCTTCGCTCTTTTCATCAGCCTCTATAGCTTCCTGAGGATCTTTACTCATAAATTTACGAATTACATTATGAAGTAGACAACAGGAAATAATAACACGCACTTGGGTTTGTATTGGGAAAAAAGAAGGGGATGCTAGAATTTTCCAACGCCCCTTCAATAAACCAAAACACCTCTCGATTACATTTCTTGCTCTAGACTGCTTCATATTAAAATATTCTTCTGGAGTCTCAGGTCGATGACCATCAAACTCATTAAGATGATACCTATGCCGACGATAAGGTGCAAGAAATCCAGAAGAATTGCAATAACCAGCATCCACCAAGTAGTAACAACCTTCGACAATAAAACAAAAAAAAGTAAGACTACAATAAACAACTTATTTACGAAATTTAAAATTAGGGTTCGTTGGTTAATTCATATTTTTTTTATATACCTTGAGGAATTTTAAGCCCAGTAGGTCTAATGGCATCACGAAGAACACGACCATCATGAGCAGAACCTTCCCATCCAGGTAACACATATATAAATTGCATATTTGGGGAACATACTCTCAACACATTTGTCGCTATACCTCCCTTCCTTGTGCGATAACGTTGTTTTTGTTCTTTAGGAGGTGTCACCGGAATGAAAGTACCGTCTAATGCGCCTAAGCAACCCTTTAATATTCAAATGAATTAATAAGAAATACTACTAAAACATAATGACCCTAACATGTTATTAAATATTTGTCATATGTTATTACCTTAAATGGTTTCCATTTGTCGTCTCCACAGTCTTCTGGTATAGGTTCTGGTGTTTTAAGTAATATGCGATGAAGCTTTAAAATTGCATGAAGGCAAAGATTAAAGTGATGACTCACAGTCTCTTGACTTCGACGAAAAAGAAGACTAATTGTTCTGTTTTTCTTATGATGTGCCAGAACATAGATTAAAAAGCCACAATTTCATCAACAGATGCATTTCTTGTGTCTTTTAATCCCCGAATGTCTCTTACCATATCACATAATATTGCAAAGGTTCTCCTATCCATACGGAGTTCACTAATACAAAATGCATCATTCTCTTTTGTAAGGCTAAATATCCATTGCATTCGCTTAATTCGTTTTTCTTCCTTATTTTTTATCCTGCAAATTTTAGTGCGTCGATATATCCGATACGAATGTTGATAGAATATGAGGACCAAGACAGCCATAATCACAACATGTGTAACCCACAAGGTGCATATTAAATTCCGGCTTCTACTATTAAATGGAGATCATGCCATATTTTTCTACAACAAAAAAGCAAAAAATAATAATCATACGTGTGCCATCTAAGTATATTAAGACAAAAAAAACAAAACAGTATGCCATCTAAAAATCATACGTGTTGCAATCATAAGTTATTTTAAGTTTGCATTCATCTACTCACATAGGCACAAGAAAGAAAAATGACTTATCTAAAGGGGATACAAGAAAGCAATGAAAGAAAACAATGAAAGAAAGAAAATATATAGAATCTGAACCTTTACTGAAAACAATTCGAAGGGATACAAGAAAGCACATAGAATTTATCTAAAGGGGGAAAAAATGAAAACACAAAACACAGCCATAATCTGCCTAAAGAAAACACAGAATCTTTTAGGCGAAAAAATGAAAAAAAAAACACGGAATCTGCAAGGGCTATAAAGAAAGCTTGGATTGCATAGACAATTCGAAGGGGTTGATTTTTTTTTTTTAAAAGAGGACTTACAGGGAGAGTTTTGGCCGCCGGAGAAGGGTGCGGCTGACGGAGGTACGGTGGCTGCGATCGACGAAGGTGATGGAGAGAAGAGAGAGTTGCGATTGTGACCGACGGAAGAGGCTTGCGAGCTCCGCCGGATGAAGGATGTAGTAGAGAGCTTGGAGGAGGGTTGTGACTGCGGGAGGCGTAGAAAAGAAACGAGGAGTCGGTTTAGAAAAGAAATAGGTCAAGGGTATTTTCGGTATGAAGTGAAAATTTTGATTGATTAAAATGAGAGAATAATTGATAGAAGGGGGGAGACACGGGAATGAGTCATTACTGAATTATAATGATTCATTCCCTAATTTGTATTCTCATTACTGTAACCCAAACATTAACTATGGTAATCATTTATTCCCATTCCTATTCCCCACCTTTATTCCCTTAAACCAAACGGCCCCTTATTTTGCTATTTACTGAACTAACAATTCATTATCATGTTGAAAGTACTAACCA
>JAGFNQ010003009.1:0-95501 GCA_024364735.1 Boesenbergia rotunda | reverse complement strand
AAAAACTTGATCCTAGAGTTGCTTCACTTCGATTATCAACTGGGGTAACTTTTGCACCATCAACCTTTTTATCTCGTTCATATAAATTGTTCTTAAAACCACTATCTACTTTCCAAAGAGGGTCAGTGGGTATATCTTGTAAACATTTAACTAAGACCCAGCTTTCTCCTCAGTCCAAAATCGCTTGTTCTTGCCTCTTCCATATTCCACATCATTTGTCTCTTGGTTATGATCATCATTGTACTGCTATTCATCAATCTGTGATTCAAAAAATATAAATTATGAAAGCATAATAATGTAATTATACACATAATATACAACTCAAAACATAAATATGAAATAATATTGAAACATTTCATTTGCCATATTATTCCTGAACGCATTCCACTGATCAGTTGGGGCAATTGTTCGTATGTATTCCACTTCCATCATCATCATCATCATCACTTTCCTCATCTTCGCTCTCTTCATCAGCCTCTATAGCTTCCTGAGGATCTTTACTCATAAATTTACGAATTAGATTATGGAGTAGACAACAGGAAATAATAACACGCACTTGGGTTTGTATTGGGAAAAAAGAAGGGGATGCTAGAATTTTCCAACGCCCCTTCAATAACCAAAACACCTCTCGATTACATTTCTTGATCTAGAGTGCTTCATATTAAAAATATTCTTCTGGAGTCTCAGGTCGATGACCATCAAACTCATTAAGATGATACCTATGCCCACGATAAGGTGCAAGAAATCCAGAAGAATTGCAATAACCAGCATCCACCAAGTAGTAACAACCTTCGACAATAAACAAAAAAAAGTAAGACTACAATAAACAACTTATTTGCGAAATTTAAAATTAGGGTTCGTTGGTTAATTCATATTTTTTTTATATACCTTGAGGAACTTTAAGCCCAGTAGGTCTACTAATGGCATCACGAAGAACACGACCATCATGAGTAGAACCTTCCCATCCAGGTAACACATATATAAATTGCATATTTGGGGAACATTACTCCCAACAATTTGTCGCTATACTCCCTTCCTTGTGCGATAACGTTGTTTTTCTTCTTTAGGAGGTGTAACCGGAATGAAAGTCCGTCTAATGCGCCTAAGCAACCCTTTAATATTCAAATGAATTAATAAGAAATACTACTAAAACATAATGACCCTAACATGTTATTAAATATTTGTCATATGTTATTACCTTAAATGGTTTCCATCTGTCGTCTCCACAGTCTTCTGGTATAGGTTCTGGTGTTTTAAGTAATATGCGATGAAGCTTTAAAATTGCATGAAGACAAAGATTAAAGTGACGACTCACAGTCTCTTGACTTCGACGAAAAAGAAGACTAATTGTTCTGTTTTTCTTATGATGTGCCAGAACATAGATAAAAAAAGCCACAATTTCATCAACAGATGCATTTCTTGTGTCTTTTAATCCCCCAATGTCTCTTACCATATCACATAATATTGCAAAGGTTCTCCTATCCATACGGAGTTCACTAATACAAAATGCATCATTCTCTTTTATAAGGCAAAATATCCATTGCATTCGCTTAATTCGTTTTTCTTCCTTATTTTTTATCCTGCAAATTTGAGTGCGTCGATATATCCGATACGAATGTTGATAGAATATGAGGACCAACACAGCCATAATCACAACATGTGTAACCCACAAGGTGCATATTAAATTTCGGCTTCTACTATTAAAAGGAGGTCGTGCCATATTTTTCTACAACATAAAAGCAAAAAATAATAATAAGTATATTAAGACAAAAAAAAACAAAATAGTATGCCATCTAAAAATCATACATGTTGCATTCATAAGTTATCTAAAGGGATACGATCATGCCATCTACTCACATAGGCACAAGAAAGAAAAATGACTTATCTAAAGGGGATACAAGAAAGCAATGAAAGAAAACAATGAAAGAAAGAAAATATATAGAATCTGAACCTTTACTGATTACAATTCGAAGGGATACAAGAAAGCACATAGAATTTATTTAAAGGGGAAAAAATAATAATAAGTATATTAAGACAAAAAAAAAACAAAACAATATGCCATCTAAAAATCATACGTGTTGCATTCATAAGTTATCTAAAGGGATACGATCATGCCATCTACTCACATAGGCACAAGAAAGAAAAATGACTTATCTAAAGGGGATACAAGAAAGCAATGAAAGAAAACAATGAAAGAAAGAAAATATATAGAATCTGAACCTTTACTGATAACAATTCGAAGGGATACAAGAAAGCACATAGAATTTATCTAAAGGGGAAAAAAATGAAAACACAAAACACAGAATCTGCCTAAAGAAAACACAGAATCTTTTAGGCGAAAAAATGAAAAAAAAAACACAGAATCTGCCTAAAGGGCTATAAAGAAAGCTCGGATTGCATAAACAATTCGAAGGGGTTGAATTTTTTTTTTTAAAAGAGGACTTACAGGGAGAGTTTTGGCCGCCGGAGAAGGGTGCGGCTGACGGAGGTGCAGTGGCTGCGATCGACGAAGGTGATGGAGAGAAGAGAGAGTTGCGATTGTGACCGACGGAAGAGGCTTGCGAGCTCCGCCGGACGAAGGATATAGTAGAGAGCTTGGAGGGGGTTGTGATTGTAGGAGAAGTCGGCGTAGAAAAGAAACGAGGAGTCGGTTTAGAAAAAAAAAATAGGTCAAGGGTATTTTTGGTATGAAGTGAAAATTTTGATTGATTAAAATGAAGGAATAGTTGATAGAAGGGGGGAGACACGGGAATGAGTCATTACTGAATTATAATGATTCATTCCCTAATTTGTATTCCCATTACTGTAACCCAAACATTAACTATGGTAATCATTTATTCCCATTCCTATTCCCCACCTTTATTCCCTTAAACCAAACGGCCCCTTATATTTTCTCCTCCTTTTAAGCCGCCTTCCATATAACTTGCTATAGTTTTGGTCTACACGTATGCAACTTAAACTACAATTTTTCTGTTTGCTTAGTCAAATACTACAAGTCTATCCCATTTGAAAACTGGGAAGTAATTTAACTTTTTTGCAGTGCTTGATTTCTAAAAAATTTAAACTGTTATTTTTTATGTCTGGCATTTGTAGCGGCAAGCAGCATTCTAGTGAACTCTCTTTCTCAAGTCCGTGAGCAGATCATGAACCTCTGCATCAACATCTTACATGCCTACCGTAAGTTTTGCGCGACAGTATCATCTTCAGGCCAGCTAATTCTTCCTGAAGCTCTGAAGCTATTGCCTCTCTATACACTAGGTATGGCCAAACTTATAGAAATATTTTTGCAGTGATACATCTATTCTTTAGCTGTAATGGTGTCTATATATTGCTAAGTATGGAATTTTGCTCTTGGGATTATTGGATTTGTAGACTATATTAGTGTCATTAAATGTATTATTGCATGGATGATGGGCAAGGATGTTTTGGTGCCCATGTGAATCGAACTGTTGGATTTGCATGGAAATATTATTACAATAACCAACAAGCTATGCCCCAACTATTGAAGGATGACTCTGTGGATCTTATCATGCCATTAGACTCTTATGTAAGGCTGCTATATTGCAAGGCCATTTTGCTAGTAACAGCTTAGGTGTTCTGAATTAATTTTTATTATGTTAAATAGAATTTTTGTTCCTATATTCTCTTACTTCTAGTCTAATGGATTCAACTTGTAATTTCTTAGGTTTTCTTTGAATATGAGAATATTTGATATTATAGTTTTTAGAAACGCCATATATCCATTTTAGTATTTTCATTTTGTTATAAAAATGGAATTTTTTATTTCATACCCTCTCTCAAAGGATACATATTACAAAATGTAAGGACCAGTCTAGTATGGGACTGGAAGTATCGAAGTGGAAATAGTTCATAAAAAAAATCATAGATGAAACAACAAACAAGCCTTTATCCCACTAAGTGAGGTCGGTTATATCGATCCTCCTATGTCGTTGGGTTTAATCCTCTACTATATCCTCATATATATTTAAATGAATTATTCTGTTTTATCATTGCTAATAATTCTTATTTGATCCAAGGTTTAAAATCTTGCGGTCTTAGACCAGAATGATATGGTTTTGGTATCCCATGCCGATACGGTTTCAATATTTATATATATATATAATAATTATTAGATAATTATGTTTATTGTGTATAATTTAAAAATAAGTTGTCTTTTGATTTTATATAAGTTCTCAATTATTGAACAACTACAACTAATATTAGTTGTCTTAATCTCATCGTCAATCGACTGGCATACAGACTTCGATCAGTTCTAAGATCGAGTCCACGTAAGGTACTTTTCTACCCTTTGTCCCATGTATACAGGTCACTACACTCACATCTCATGTGGAGTTTCTAAGTCTTGAGGTCTTCTACCATCAAGCTGCCTCTTTCGGATGCTCGGAGTCCATGACTCCTCTTTAGCGATCCTTTGCTTACGTAGATCTCCTCCTCGACTTGTCATGCTTTGTGTTCCTCATCCTGCGGTACCTCGGATGCGCCATCCTTCTCGGATCTTACAGACTTTGAGCCATTGAGCCATCATAACGCTTAGCCTTGCCAAGTCATCATATATAGTTGGTAGACCATACATATCTTAGCACACAAGTCAGATAAACACAAAGCTAACTTAAACCCTTTGTCGATCTCTTCAAATCCATCAGGACCCTTTGTTGCCTCAATGCACAGGGGTTGAAAGTCCTAACAAAAATAACCGCCCTTCCTCCTTCAACCATGTCTGTTTTGACTCATCTATAGGTGGGTCATTAGTCATATAATTATCCATATTAATGCTCCACAAATAAAGACGAACGGACTTACTCCAATCAAGATAATTAGAGCTATTTACTTTATATTCCGTGATTTTTGAAAACACGGGGATGACTACTTAGCTATATCACCTAAGAGCAACGAGTACAAAGGAAAATAGAGAACAAAAGAAAACCAAAGAAACTTTGAATGTTTTGGACAAAAGAGTCGCACCTAAACAAATGCCGACTCAACTAGGTACGTGAAGATGTAGTTTGGAGTAGGCAACTAGAATAGTGACAATTGAAGATATTATCAATAACGAAGGCGCTTTCACGTGTCAGTGCATGGGACTGGATTAGAAAACTCGTAACAATGTGTGGCTCATGTGTAGAGATTCCGATGACCAAAATCTGGGTGTCTGGGCGATGGCAGTTCGACGATCGACGGTTCCTCTTAGTTCAGCAGTGGCTTTGATACCGTATAAAATATTAAAGCAGACAGAGGAGGAAGAATATGTTATTTTATTTTTATTCATCAATCTCATACATATATACAAAGTATCAATCCTATGTTAAGAAAGTAGACTAATCAAATCCCTACAATCACATCAAGGTAAATCATATATATTTCTTATTTCTTATATCTATCAAGGTAACACACTGATGATTCAAGATGTATAATAGGGTTTAGTTGGTATTACTTGAGTAAAATGTTTTGGTAGAACTTTTGCCTTTTATAAATAGTTTATTAATAGGTTGTGTTTCTAAGTTTTACAATTTAGTTTTTATGAATCTAAGCCCCCCTTACAATCTTAATTAGGATCCTTACATATAACATCTACAATTTTCACATCTCTCATAATTGTCGTGACATCCTTACATAAATGGTATGATATGCTAGAGTCCAAAAATAGGCATAAAATACATCTTTTGAAATCAAGGTGTTGGACTAGGATTCTGATATATATTTTCTTACCAAGGGTACAATATAGATCAGTTTTTAGGTTTTTTTCTCTTGCGTACTGTGCTTATTTTGTTTTTTTAGAATACTTAACTGAATGCAATCATTATAGTATGATATGTCACTTTTTTTACCTCATTATTGTTTTATGTCAGTAAACATCATGTTTAATTGTCTTTTTATTCACATTACTATTACTTATGCACGAACCATTTATCTTTGTCTTTGGTCCATGCTATTCAGCTTTGGTTAAAAGCATTGGTTTACGAAATGATGGCCGGTTGGATGATCGTTCTTATTGGGTCAGCCATGTTATGTCACTTTCCATTTCATTGGTTATTCCGTTAGTATATCCCAGAATGATATCTATTCATGATCTTACTGAGAAGGTATTTATGGTCAATGTGGATTTTAGGCTGAACTTTAGACCGAAGTGGTATTTTCAATACTTTTTTGGACTTAAACATATTCCAATGCTACAGGAAAATGATGCTTCTCTTTCATCTTCCACTATTCCTCTCTCAAGTGAGCACATAAATGATGATGGAATATATCTTCTTGAAAATGGTGAAGATTGCTTAATCTATGTTGGAAACATGGTCAACCCAGACACACTTCAAAAATTGTTTGGAGTTACTTCTGTGGATGGGCTTTCAACTCAGGTAACATTACTGAAAGTTTGAGACTATAGCATAGTTTGTATTTACAAATGTATTTGTCATACAATTTTTATTTTGTTTTGTTTTTTTGACCTTGTATACACAAATGAGATAGCTGTTCAACCTTTAAACTTTATTTCATTTTTGCAACCAAGAGAGCATCCGACATTAACAAAATATCTTTTAGCACTTAATATGCAGAATGATTTCTCTTCTGCTGGTTTGAGACTTGCTGCTTGACATAGATGTCATATTATTATGTGATACGCTTATGAGGCATTATATGGTTCTCTCATGCTAGCGACAAATTATAATGGTCTCTACAGATTTAATTACTATATTTTACTTTTACAAGCTAAGCACAATGGCTGTTCTCAAGCCCGGATGAGAAAGGACGAGGGCCGTCCTTTCCAACTCTATGAACTGTAACGATAAGCTTCATGAGCTGTAAAGTTTATTGAGTGCATTGTAAAGCTTTTATGGCCGACAAAGGGTGAATGATTGAGGGACGATGGGGCCAAAAGAATGGGTACCCGCCTCTGTTAATTCACAACCTTCTCGCCTATAAAAGGCTATGAGTGAAAGAGGTTTGAGCACGCGTTGAGCAACACCAAGACGCTCATTCCTAAAGAGTGTAATCAGCTAGAATCTGAGAGCTTGCTTTTCTTCAAGAAAATAAATCTCTGGGTTTTACCCGGGTTTTAATTTCCGATTGAAGAACGATCTTATTTTGGTATCAGAGCAAAGTTTTAATGACAGGCTAAATTCCTAAAGTATTCAAGGTGAAGGTAAGGGTTACGCTAGAACCACTTCATTTTCTGCATTCAAGTTAATTTCTTAAAATTGTAAAGTATTTCAAGAGAAGTTATATTTTCTGAGAAAGAATCTAGAGGTCTCCACCTTCCAACCTCTAGATTCTTTCTCAGAAAATATAACTTCTCTCGAAATACTTTACAATTTTAAGAAATTAATTTGAATGTAGAAAATGAAGTGGTTCTAGCGTAACCCTTACCTTCACCTTGAATACTTTAGGAATTTAGCCTGTCGTTAAAACTTTGCTCTGATACCAAAATAAGATCGTTCTTCAATCGGAAATTAAAACTCAGGTAAAACTGATTTATTTTCCTGAAGAAAAGCAAGCTCTCAGATTCTAGCTGATTACACTCTTTAGGAATGAGCGACTTGGTATTGCTCAAGGCGTGCTCAAACCTCTTACACTCATAGCCCTTGCGAGAAGGATGTGAATTAACAGAGGCGGGTACCCATTCTTTTGGCCCCATCGTCCTTCAATCATTCACCCTTTGTCTACCATAAAAGCTTTACAACGCACTCGATAAACTTTACAACTCATGAAGCTTATCGTTACAGTTCATAGAGTTGGAAAGGACGGCTCCCCGGGGCTCAATCTATTCCTTTGGTAAGAAGAAGATGAAGATACCTGGGATATCCCACCACCTTCCGCGAATGGATTCTCGTGTTCTGGATGTGGATGGGTTGTCTTTATGCAGTGTAAGCGGCCAGTATTCTTGGTCATCTTCTAAAGGTGTAATATATTCATGCGGTGTTGCATAGATAACTTGCTTCCCCTTTTGATGAGGTTGTGGTTCTTTATAGGTCTTGTTATTTGAAGAGCCAAACCCTTTGTCACCTCTTTCAGTGTCAATAAATTCTGTAATTTCAATTACTTCGGGAAGACTTATTCTTTCGATGATCAGTTGTGCCACCGCTTCTCCTTTAACTATTAGGACATTTTCAAAATTTAAGTTGAATATCAAAATTTTTACCTCCCCTCCTGATCAATGACTCCGGCTCCTACATGGATCCCTTGTTTCCATGCCGCTCCGGATCTGGTGGCTATCCTCCCATAGTAGCCTTCGGGTATTTGAACTGCAATACCGGTAGAGAGCAATGCTCTGTCTCCTGGACTTATTTCATAACTTTGTATGGGTTTTAAATCATAACCTGCAGCTCCTGCAGTCTGTCTTCAGGGTAAGACTGCATCAGGATGAAGCTTCTTCACTTGTAGGATAGGAGCTTCTTCAGATAAGAAAGCCAGAATCTCCTATTTTGGTGAACCTAGTTCTTCATCTTGTTGATTCACCCTTAATGACGGTCGCCCTGGGATAGGAGCATAGCCTTCAAATTGTAATGAAATACTCAATTCACACTCCACCTTGCATGCTTCGAATGCTGGTCTTCTTCCTTTTGATTTCTCCTTATTACTCTTGCTAATTCATCCTTCAGTCTTTGGTTTTCTGCCACCAAGTATTGAACATAACCAATTAGTTCAAAAATTAATTTTCTTTCATCATACTGTATTGGGGCGGGTGGTACTGGCTTGAGTTCCATCTTCAGATAGTCGCCTACACAAAGACTGCATGTGGTCAGATTGCATTTGGCGCAATATCCCCTTGATCTTTGTCTCGTAATTCTTTTACAAAAGGCGCATTTGATGAATTGCGTGCTAACTTCCGAGTTTACTTGCCATTCATGTTCACAATTGTACTGCTCCTTCGGTATATCCACCTGAACCTGCCATCCATGGTCTTCACCAATTAGAACAAATAAAGTTTCAGGTAGAGTACTTGTTACCAGGCTGCAGTATTGTTCTGTGTCATGTTCTCCTTCCGAAACACTGCATATTGCATCACTATCAGTTTCTTCCGGGTCTACTGACACCACATCATAATCTTTTGGTAACTCAAGCTCGCTTAGCATTGCAATCCTTTCTTTATTACCGATCTTGTTTTTGCATTCCCGTGCGAAGTGGCCTTCTTCCCCGCAGATGAAGCATTTGCATTTTCTGACCTTCGCACGATCATTCTGATACTTTTTCTTTATTACCCTTACATGGGATTTATGAGGCTTTCCCTTGTAAGTCTTTGCTTTTCTTAAGCTATACTTTCTTGTCTGGTAATTTGTTGGTAATGGGATCTGCGAACAGAATTGTAAGTCCTTCAAGCTTCTTTGGAGGGATGTCTGCTTGCACATTTCTGTTAATTCCTGGTATGCATGATGTATCCTTGGCAGTATTCCAATCGTGTTCCCTTGATGTCTTTCTTGGAATTTCCTTTCTAAATAGCTTCCAATAAGTGGAGGCATCTTTCTGTAGAACTTACTGGAGAGTTCCTCATTTACGAACATTCTTCTAGTTTTGGCTGCCAATACTTTATATTCATTCATATAAGAAATTAAACTTTTAGTATCCGGACATACCAGTTTTTCCAGATCCAGATATGCCTGATTTTGTTCAGTTGTGGATCCAGAGGCGGGATCTTCTAAAGTAATAATTCTTCGGATTTGAGTTAGAACATTCTGCGTTTCGTCTGTTGCGGTGACCAATCTATCATATTGGTCTGGAAACATCATCCTCCATTGAATAAAAGTCGTTTTCTCTGTTTCTCTAAGTAGGTTTTCTATATACTGTACTTTGGATCTGTTGTCAGCCCAAATCTTTGAATCTACAACGTTTGTAGTGATAGATTCCCACCTGAAATTATATTATGATATAAACCAATGTTGTCAGGAAGTACGAGTATAGCACTGGTCTGTTGTTGTGCAGAAGGTAATGTCCATGATCATTATTATATGCTCGCTGGAGTTTCCCAATTCTTGCACCATAATATCCTGGATCATTATAAACATTGGGTTCTTCCCTTTTGACTCTTGCTGGCGCGAACTGAGGTGGCCCCATGACTGTATCCTTAGGTGGATCATAAGCAGATGTGGCTGAAGTAGATGCCAAAAGGCTTTCCTGGCTTCTTTGGACTAGGTAATCCATGTCCAGCTCTTCATCATTAATGGTAGCCATATATTCTTCTTCTTCAAAGTCCAATACTGTAGAATGAAAGTCATCATCATCATCATCGTCAGAAGAAGTGGAAGATGCCTGGGATATCCCACCACCTTCCGCGAATGGATTGGTCCATTCTTCATCATCTTGGAGAACATAAAGATTTTCAAAGAGACGCCGTGAGGGTCGAATATTCCGTTGTTGCTGCTTCAATCTTTGCTGTTCTTTGCAATATTCGTTCATCGAGATCCTTCCTTCTAATAGTTTTTGAAAAGGATCTTCATAATAGTCTCGTGTTCTGGATGTGGATGAGTTGTCTTTATGCAGTGTAAGCAGCCAGTATTCTTGGTCATCTTCTAAAGGTGTAATATATTCATGCGGTGCTGCATAGATAACTTGCTTCCCCTTTTGATGAGGTTGTGGTTCTTTATAGGTCTTGTTATTTGAAGAGCCAAACCCTTTGTCACCTCTTTCAGTGTCAATAAATTCTGTAACTTCAATTACTTCGGGAAGACTTATTCTTTCGATGATCAGTTGTGCCACCGCTTCTCCTTTAACTATTAGGACATTTTCAAAATTTAAATTGAATATCAAAATTTTTACCTCTCCTGATCAATGACTCCGGCTCCTACATGGATCCCTTGTTTCCATGCCGCTCCGGATTTGGTGGCTATCCTCCCATAGTAGCCTTCGGGTATTTGAACTGCAATACCGGTAGAGAGCAACGCTCTGTCTCCTGGACTTATTTCATAACTTTGTATGGTTTTTAAATCATAACCTGCAGCTCCTGCAGTCTGTCTTTGTGGTAAGACTGCATCAGGATGAAGCTTCTTCACTTGTAGTATAGGAGCTTCTTCAGATAAGAAAGCCAGAATCTCCTGTTCTGGTGAACCTAGTTCTTCATCTTGTTGATTCACCCTTAATGACGGTCGCCCTGGGATAGGAGCATAGCCTTCAATTGTAATGAAATACTCCATCAAATAGTGTTCTTGTTTGCACTTGTGTTGGTGCAACTGGGTTTTGTTGGGTGGATGGTTGTAAAATCCATCGTCGTTGCTGTAGTTGCTCTGTTGTGTACAGGTACCAGGTAGGGCATGTACCCCTCGACTTGCTAAATAATCAGCAACATTCTGCACATTGTAGGCAAAATTAGTGAAACTTGTGTTAGTTAGCCTACCAATCATCATTCTGGTGATGAGTAAATTGCCAGAGCCGCCTTGCCATTCCGAATAACCATGTGTTTGGACTGCAATTTCTATATGATTGGCAAAGGCTTCTATACTCATCATAATATCCGGGATAACATAGACCATCTGCGTTCCTCGCGTCAGGTCATCTCCATTGTTGCAATGATTGATCGATCATCTCGCCATCTTGTATCCCTTAGTACTGATAGTGCCATAACTCCAGAATCTCTTCTGTGTAAGGTATAGATTCTTACCATTATTAGACCAATATGAATGTGTTGGAAACCAGCTTCTCGTAGAATCTGGTGGCTCTGCTCAGTGACCAGTGGAAGATTTATTTGATTGTTTTCTACACAAAGAATGTCTTCCTCAGAATAATGCTGGTAAACCCGATGCTGCTGGGTCTATAACCAGTGGAATATAGAACCTCTGCTGGAATCATTCCAACTCTTTGTGATCTTGATACTTCTAGTTGAGCTTCAGGACTCATCTGGGTTTCAATAGTTCTTCTGAACCTCCTTGCACTCGGGCTCAGCCTTCTTTGCAAGTTGTACAGTCGTCGTTGATTTTGTCTGTAATCATGGATTTGATCTTCCGTGCTTGGCATTGTCGTAGTTGAATTAATTACGGCTGGAGGTGTTGATGCTGATCTCATTTTCTTAATTCGTTCTTTAGAATTTCAGCTGGATTTTTGAAGACCAGTATCGAGTCCTTCTTCTTTGGGATTACTGGGTCACTCCCTAAACTTAGTCCGCCAATTCTTTTGGTGAGATCTGCAATAGTTTCTTCAAGTTCTTTTGAGCTAGTTGTTGGTATCATTGTGGCTGGAGGTACTCTCTTTATCAAGCTTTGCAGTTCCTGTACCTGTGCTGTTAGATTAATCACTAGAGAAATTAAAGTATTTGTTTGCTTGATTACAACTCTTTGTAACTCAATGGTGGTTCTGAAGTCTTGTGGAGCTAGAAACCCAAAGGCTGGTGTGTCGATTGCTTCGGTTGTCTTTAAGGCCTTCTTGTAATCTGGGCTTTCCTTTTGCTCTTCTAGATTCATCCACCGATTAGGTGTTTGACCTCCTCAATCAGAAATTCAACTTTTCTGATATTCTTCTTTAATTCTTCAGTTAGCTTAAGAGCTTCTTCTTCAATTAGCTTTGGTTGCTGTGCAATTTCTCGTACCAAAGTTTTTTACTTCGGTCTTTGTTAATGGCTTTTGTTGAGTAACCTCCTTTTCAAGGGTTGTGATAACCTTTTGAAGTACTGAAATATCGTGCCTGAGCTCCCTGTTTTCTTCTTTCAGAGAATAAAAGTGCTTAAGTGAGACTTTTGAAAATAAAGAAAGTCGGTCGTAGATTACGCCTATATTATTAGCAATCTCAAAAGGTTTTGGTTTGATAGTATCAGCTAGATCAAGGTATTCAAGATTTACGGTTCGGGATCTACTATACCACTCCCTAATATTCTGTTCAAATAGTTCACTCATGAATAAGGTCCTGTTTTTCTCCTTCCTGCTTACGGCTTAGGAAGCAGTAAAACTTTCATGTCACCCGACTGGCTATGACTCCTTTTGTGGAGACTTATATGCACGGCGGTCTTTTGCAGTCAGTTAACTAATTCGGTCGTCTTATTGCAGGTAAGATAATAATAGGTCTTAGCCTCCTAATTGTGTTTCTTTCTAAGAAGTTATACCTGAGAATATCCTCGATTGAGGTCTTTCAGCTTACCGTCTTACGCACTTACTAGCCTTGCGGAATTCTAGACCAAGGATGCATGTCGAGTCTCCACCTTCCAACTTCTAGATTCTTTATCAGAAAATATAACTTCTCTCGAAATACTTTACAATTTTAAGAAATTAACTTGAATGCAGAAAAGGAAGTGATTCTAGCGTAACCCTTACCTTCACCTTGAATACTTTAGGAATTTAGCCTGTCATTAAAACTTTGCTCTGATACCAAAATAAGATCATTCTTCAATCGGAAATTAAAACCCGGGTAAAACCCAGAGATTTATTTTCTTGAAGAAAAGCAAGCTCTCAGATTCTAGCTGATTACACTCTTTAGGAATGAGCGTCTCGGTGTTGCTCAAGGCGTGCTCAAACCTCTTACACCATAGCCTTTTATAGGCGAGAAGGTTGTGAATTAACAGAGGTGGATACCCATTCTTTTGGCACCATCGTCCCTCAATCATTCACCCTTTGTCGGCCATGAAAGTTTTACAACACACTCGTTAAACTTTACAACTCATGAAGCTTATCGTTACAGTTCATAGAGTTGGAAAGGACGGCTCCCCGGGGCTCAATCCATTCCTCTTTATTAAAGCATCTTTACACCTATGTCCTTTCTTTTGGATGCTTGCGGGAATTGGGCCCACCATTTGCTTCATGGAGGCACCTTTCTTATTTCACGTCTAATCTGCTAAATGCGCTGGACTTCTTGGAAAAGATCCCTTCTGCTTTCTCGGATTTCTTCGAGATGCTTGTGGTAGTAACTTTCAAAACCTCCTTCATGGTATCTTCTGTTGTTGAAGTCGTATTTTTTCATTTGCATTATTAGTTCCAACTCTCGAAGCTTCTCCAGCACATTGCTGATGGCTTCGTCTTCTATCCTTGCCATCTGATTTCTTTTATCATGTTCTTCTTGCAAAAGAATCTTTTGTATCGTGTCATGAATCAAGTCCTCGTATTTTTTTAGCAAGGGAAATCGTGTGGAACTTGATGCTTCTTCCATGGCTTCAAGAATAATTTCTTCAAAGGAGTCGCTGAGGACTGCCAATGTTTCTTGTTGTTCCACTAGTCGAGAGAGAGTATCTGCAAGAATATGCAATTTACCATCAATATGTTCCAAAATTTACCTTAACACCTGTTCCTGTTATGTAGTCGGTATATGTTAGCCATCTAACTCGTGATGGTTTATTTCTGGCCGTTTTATTGTGGAAACTTATAATAGCTTGGCCAAATGTTTTATATGCTCCCTTTCTGTATTAATGAATAGATCTATCAAATTATTGTGCTAATGCCAGGTCCTTCCCTAGAAGGAACGCGTTGCAGATCCGACTGTAGTGTCTCCGCAAGGACTGTTGCATCTCCACAAGAACTCGGGTATAGTGTTAAATATGTTAGAGTTCACGTTACAGGCTTGACCTATAACGTATCAACAAGGACCGCTATATCTGTATGAGAACTTGTGTGTAGTATTAGATATGCAAGAGTTCTCAGACTATAGGTGGGATAAGAATAAATATTATAAGAAAACTAATAGTCTAAGATTTAGAACATAGAACATAAAACATAAAAATGCTCACTGATAAAATAATGAAGGTAGTAAATATGATTAGGAGAAGAGTTAGTATTTTATGTACAAGAGAGACAAAATGAGTAGAAGAGATGATAAAGATGATAGAGAACTTGAGTTTTAAGTTATGGTATACAAGAATTATTAAAATAAGAAATGAAGTATGTTAATTTGTAGATAGTTTGTTAAAGGATGAAGTTGTACGAGTAGTTAGAAAGAGATAAGATTATAACTCTCAAGATAGTAGTCGCGAAAGAAATTATTAACATAATTAGCATATGTGCACCTCAAGTAGAATTTGATCAAGAAATCAAATCTAGGTTTTGGGATGATTTAGATAAAGTATTGTAAAATATTCTGTCAAATGAAATGATTTTAATAAAAGATCTAAATGAGCATGTAGGAGTGAAAATAAGGAATATGATAAAGTGCTTGATGAAGAAGGGATAATTATATTGGATTTTGCAATAGCATATGATCTTATATTAGTTATAGTTGTCACAAACGCAAGGCGCAAAAAAGCGCTCAAGAGTAAGCGTGTGCTTTACGGAAAAAAGCGTAATAAACAAAAGGACTATTATATCTATCAAAAGTCTTTGAAAATATCTTTAAAAATCTAAATGACTATAACAACTTGATAAAACTGTAGATTATTCAAACAATTAAAAAAATCAAAAGTCTTAATGGATGCTTAGATGAAAATGAAATATCAAATATCGAAATCATCATCTTCTTCATCTTCATTATCCAAATCTATGTCATCAACTCCATCGCTTGATTTGTATCCATCGGTATTTTCTTCTTCAATTTCATCATCAAGTTAATCTCTTCTTCATCTACAAGACTAGTTTGAGCCAAAATTTATTTTCTTTTTGCTGAAGCAGATGATGATGCTCCTTTTGAAGAAGATGCATTTCGAGATCGAAAGCCATATGCACTTTCACCAAGCCCAGATGCTCGTGCTACATCACTCCAACGCAAATCTTCACCTTTAAAGATAAAATCATTTTCATTGTCTTTAATACTGTCATCTAATTTTCCCAACAACCATTCATTACTATCATCTACCTCTGACAAAGAAATAAGATCAATCTTATCTCACATGTCATATCTACGTCTCAAAGCTCTATTGTATTTGATATATACCAAATCATTCAATTGTTGTTGAGATAACCTATTTCTTTTCTTGGAATGTATTTACAAAAAAAATAAATTAAGAAATCAAAGGTTAAGTCCATAATAAAATTTTTAATATGTATTAAAAAAATTCTAACTTACATGTTCAAAAACACTCCAATTACGATCACAGCTAGAAGTAGAGCATGTGAGATTTAAAATTTTCATTGCAAATATTTTTAATTCAGGCGTTGATGCACTATAAGAAGACCACCAATCAGCTTGAAACATAGGAACATATAAATTATAAGATTAACTTTATTGTAATGATACCATCCAATATTGAAATATCACAATAAATTATTTGCAAATTTACCTGGTGATTTTAAAGTTCTTTGTCTGATAGCATTGGCAAACCAAAAAGTCCTTGCTAGTACTTTTCCAATTGATTCGTGATCTGATCTTGTAAATCCTCACCTCTCACCAATCTAGATATGCACTTGTACAAACCCTCCATCACTTCTGTATTATTTTCTATGTCAGGGTTTTAGTAAAAACACTCTGAATTCAAGAAAATATCCAGCTGCGTTTAAAGGTCATGGAGTTGAATGTTGCATCTTTTGTCAATGATTTCAAAAACACTTCGATATTTCTCTTCATTATTGTTAAATGACGCAGCAATAGCTTCTTTAGCTTTGTCCATTGACTCATAAATATAACCCATAGGAGATCTTTTTTCACCATCTACCAGTCGCAATACTTTCACCAATAGGCCACCAACTTTTAATGCAAAAACATATTTTTCCAAAAAGAATGCATCAATATCACTTCTGCTACACGTTTTCCTGCATCCTCCTTCGAAAATTGACTATTTGCCCACTTTTCAAATGTAAACATCTTTCTCAAATTTGCTTGTTGTACATGAAACCGCTATAAAGTCAAAAAAGTGGTTGCAAAACGTGTCTTTGCGGTTCTTACCATGTCTCTCTGTCCAGTAAACTCTCTCATCATGCTCAATACTTGTGGTCTGTTATAAATATAACCATTCACCATCAACGCCCGTTCATTTAATTTTCTAAGATGAGGAATTTTGAATATATCCTCGAGCAACAAATCTAAACAGTGAACTGCACAGGGAGTCCAGTACAAGTGTGAAAATCGATTTTCCAAAAGACGACCTGAAAAAAATAAAATTAGTCGAAAAAAATAAAAATATGATCCAAATATCCAATTATTAATTGAAACTTGAAAATAATATATATTTAAAATATTACTTGCACTGACATTGCAACTTGCATTATCTGTTACGATCTGAACCACATTCTTTTCTCCAATGCGAAACACAAATTTAGAAAGTAACTCAAACATCTTGTCAGCTCTGTGAAAAAAGCCTGAAGCATCAATTGATTCAACAAAAACACTTCCTTTGGGACAGTTTACCAAAAAATTTATAAGAGTCCTACCCTTTTTATCTGTTCATCCATCTGCCATGATTGTGCACCTAAACTTAACATGATCTTCTTCGTGGGATTTGGGGAGCAAGTTCGTATTTGACAACTATTTCTTTAAATACTTAACTCACTCTCATCCCAGATCCAAATTTTCCAATAGCTGCAATACTAGGCTCAAAAGAATCATATTTAACAGCATTGAAAGGAATTCCAGCATCATACATTCATCTTGCAAATTTCTCAACCACAATATCTCTCAACATCTTTTTATTTTCATCAAATTGTCCTTTGTTTTTTTACACGTCTTTGTTTGACAATTTCATCAATATCTTTCATAAAATAAAGATTAATAGGTCCAGTTTGTTTGCACTTTTTACCTTGGACCGTAGGATGGATGCTTGAATCAGATATTGGTCGTTTACTTTAGTTTGGTGATCATCTTCATGTTCTTCCAAAGCATCAATATCATCAGAATAAGGAATATCATCCATTTGATTTTTCAAATTACTTTTTTTTTTTTGCATGAATTTTCTAATTTCTTCTTTATGCTTGGGGCATTTCGGACAAGCTTTCACATTTCTATTGCCTCTAACCAAATGCAGCTTATGTCGATAAATTTTGCCATTTGTTATTTTACCACAAAAATTACAAGTGACAATATTTGGATTTTTAGGATCTGAACATGCTGCATAACTCCAAGCAATATCTTTTCGAGTAGATGGAATTACTATATTTGACATGGTTTAGAATCAAGTCAAATTAACTCAATCAATACCGTTGAAAATTGAAATTAATAACAATAATAATCAATGAATAAAAAACATATATATAAAATTGGAAAAAAATTATTATCAAAATATAAATCTGATTTATATGAATTAATTAAATTTATTATAATTTTTAATTTAAAAATTTAAATATATATTTAATATGAATTTTTATTTTAAATGAATTAATTAATTTTTTAGTATTTTTATTTTAAATATATTTATTATATATTTAAATTTTATTTATTTATTTAGTGGTTTATATTAATTAATATAATTTACTAAATTTTTATTTAAATTATAATTTCAATATATTTAAATATAAATATCTAATTAATAGTTTTTAGATTTTGTTTAAATATAATTTTAATGTATTTAAATTTTTAAATTTTAAATTTGATTTAAATTTTTTAATCTGATTTAAAATTTTATAATCTGATTTTAAGTCTGATTTAAATTTTAAATTTTATCTGATTTCTGATTTTATAAGTATTAATAAAAAAATTTAGAATTTTTAATTTTAAATATATTTAAATTTGATTGATATTAATTAATGATGTTATCAGATTTTTATATTTAAAATATATATTTTATAAATTTTAAATCTGATTTATATTACATAATAAAATTTAATAGAATTTTTTATTTTAAAAATATTTTTTATATATTTAAATTATTTTATATGATTTAATAAAATTTATAAGATTTTTTTGAGGAATTGTTTGATTTTTTTAAGGAATTGTTTTTTTTAACATTAATAGAAAACAAAATAACACCGGTGGCGTCGGAAGCGTCGCTGGACGCTTCCGCCGGCGGCGGCGGAGGTGTGCGATGTTGCTTTTGATGGCGGAGGAGTGTCCAGCGGCGCCGCTTCCGGCGCCGCACATACCGACCTTGCCAGCGATGGAGTTCTGAGAAAGGAAAACCTGGATGGCTGGACGCAACGGCAGACGAAGCCGCGGTGAGAAGCAGACGAAGACTCAGCGGCAGAAGTCGGTGATGGTGAGAGGAAGATGAAGGGCGCAATTGCAAAGAGAATTAGGGCTTTAATCAAAACAAAAGGCAAATTTGGAATTTTTTTGCCAAAGATCGTGTTGCGCGTCGTGCGTAGCGCAGTGAAGCGCCGCTTCGTCAATCCTGCTGGCTTCTGCGTTCGCAGAATCGATGAAGCCTCGCTTCGCTGCGCATGACGCTTAAGCGCGCGAAGCGAACGCTTTTGACAAGTCTGATACTAGTTAATATGTTTTTTAAGAAAAGAAAGATAGTTAGAAAAGTGGGAATATAGACTTGCAAGTTGACTTGCTTATAGTTAGAAAGAAAGATATAAATATTTGTAAAGATTGCAAGGCCATTTCTGAAAAAACTTAACTACCCAATATAGAGAATTAAGTGGCACAAAATATATTTAAGGAGAAGATAAGAGTACAAGTATTAGGATAAATATATGACGACACGAATACAACATGTGATAAGTTGATATCAAAGTTGAAAATGGTAGCCAAAAGTGTATTCGGTGAGTCAAAGGGATGTGCACTATCAAGTAAAGAATCTCTGTGGTGGAATGAGAAACTACAAGAGAAAGTGAAGGAAAAACGAATAATCTATAAGGTATTTTATACTTGTAAAAATGAGTAAAACTTCAAAAAATATACGATAGACAAGAAAGAGCCTAAGAAAGTAATAAATGAAGTTAAGAATGAAACTTTTGAATGCTTATATCGAAAATTGAATAAAAAGAAGGGGAAAGAGACATTTACAAAATAACTAAAGTGAGAGAAAAAAATAAGAGATCTTATAGGAAATAACAGAGCAGTGGAAGAGGTATTTTCATCAATTTTTTAATGAAGATTTAGACGACCAACTTAACTTAGGTAATTTAAGTAGATTAAAATAGTATATAAATTTAAATTTTTATTGTAAAATTCAAATTTTAGAAGTAGATCAAGTTTTAAATGGGATGCAAAATGGAAAAGTAGTTGGACTAGATGATGACATGAAAGTGTCTAGGGAAATAAGTATTGAATGACTTACAAAGTTATTTAACCTAATATTAAAAATGAAAAAAATCTATTTAATGGAGGGTAAGTACTCTACTTCCTTTATACACGAACAAAAGAGACGTACAAAATTATATAAACTATAGAGGTATTAAACTTATGAGTCATACCAAGAAATTTTGGTAAAGAGAAATAGAAAAAAGATTAAGGAAGAAAGCCACAGTGACTGAAAATCAATTTGGATTTATGTCCGGAAGGTTGACAATAGAATCTATACTTAGGTAACTAATTGAAAAATATTGAGAATAAAAGCAACATCTACACATGATATTATCAAAATAAAATTATGATGGAGTCCCAAGAGAAATTATATGGAGAATTCTAAAAATGAGATGTGTTAGTATAACATATATTGAACTAATTAAAGATATGTATAAGGATATAATGATAATAGTAAAAACTTTGTGGATTAATCGAAGTATTTTCCATAAAAATAGGGTTGTATCAAGGATCAGCTTTAAGTCACCTATATTTTATACTAATCATTGATGAACTCACTAGACACATCCATGACATAGTACTGTGGTGCATATTGTTGCAGATGATATTATTTTGTTAGATGAGATACGTGAAGGAGTAAATGCTAAGATAGGAGATGAGTTGTTTGGAACCAAGAATTTTAAGTATTTAGGTTTATTTTTGCAAAAGGATGAAGGGATTGAGAAAAATGTCTTACATAGAATATAAGAAGGATGATTGAAATGGAGGAGAGTCTTGGGTATTCTATGTGATTGTAAAGTACCCCTAAAAAAGGAAAATTCTACAAAAGTTAAACCTGCTATATTATATAGAACTGAATGTTAGACTATGATTTGAGAACGAGCAGATGATGAGAGTTACAGAGATGAGGATATGAAGGTTGATGTATAAACATACGAGGATAAACAAGATGAGAAATGAGAACATTAGAAAGAAAGTCGAGGTTGCATCTATTGAAGGGAAAACTCCAAGAGACACGTTTAAGATGGTACTGATATGTAATTAGACGACCAATAGATACTCTAGTTAGGTAATGTGAAACTATGACAAATATACACATCAAACGAGGAAAAGACAGATAAAAAAAATGACTTGAATAAAGTGATAGAGCTCGTTGGCGTGGAAAGACTCACATAGCCGACCCCATCTAGTAGAATAAGGTTGGGTGGTTGTTATTATTGTATTTTGCTTTTACAAATTTCAAATTTTATAGTTCAGACAGTTTTGCTATTTTAGTTTAATTCCATAATAACATTTGTTCGTCTTCAATGAATCATGTGGTTTGATTATGTTCACAATGCAAGGCCAGTACTTGTATGAACGTGGAAACATTTGAGTTAAGACAAGGAAAACCAGTAATATTCTTCTAGGCTTCAGTGAGTGGTGACAAATTACACTTTCAGTCGACTCAACTTGTCTTGCTTATCTGGCTAAGAAACTTATTTATCATTCGTCATTTTCAACATTATCCTTACTATATTTATTCAATTTCTCCTTATTTAAGTTTTTAACATGTATTGTTGCTACACATTTTTTGTTTGTAATATTTCATTACTGCTGAACATACTCATATGACTAGTTGTATCTTAAGTGCTATAGAATTTTAGTTTTAATCAAAAAGACATCAATGAAACAACCATAAAAGCTTCTTTCTTTTATTGGTTGACTAGTTGTCATACCAGATTTCCGCGGTTCGGCTTCTGGACCGCCCCCTGGTGGCCGGTGGGAAACCTCCGTGGGATCGGGCTAGTCGCCCGAGGTTCGATGTTATCCAACCTTGTTAATCATTCTTTGTTTTACTGGTCACTCTTTATCCTATTATCTTCATCAATGTCCAAAACTCTTACTTCCATCCATCTGCTTATCCAGCTTAATTATTTCCTTTTTTTGGTTCATTGAATTGTTACTAGCTTATCTTGTTTAAATTAAACCCTAGTAAAATTGTTGTAATCCGAGTTCCTAAACCTACTTAAAAATATTTTAGATTGTGACGTTTCTATCATGTTGGTATGGGTGAAGTTCATGAAATTTGGATTTCTATCTAGTTGCCACCTGGGGATCTCTGTTATATCTGCAAGGATGTTGTATGAGTTTTTACTCTTCGCTTCAATGTTATATGTGCTTTCATGTATATCATGTTCCTCTAGTTCATGCATTCGTTCTATTGAAGGGTTCATCTTGTGTTATTCTAGATGGGTTGCATGATGAACACTATGCTATGGTAGCTCTAGTTTCAAATTATTTATCTAATGGATTAGTGTGGTTATTATAATATCAACATAAATGGTAAAACTGCATTCCTTTGTTTTAGATTGGTGCTTGGACTGATGGTTCATGAATTCAAACTGCAAATTGATATGAAGATCTATGATTCTTGATCATGTCTCTATTAGCTTCTGGCTTAATTTTTCATAAAGTGCATGTTTTGGTCAATGCAGCTTGTATTGCAGCAATTTGATAACGACTTGTCAAAGAAGCTAAGTGATGTCATTAATGAGATAAGGCAGCAGAGATGTTCATACCTGCGGTATGTAGTTTCTGTTCTTCTGTCTTAATAATAGTTCATCATGTTGTACAACAGTACTGAAGTTTCGGAATGCTCTGCAGTTTGCGGCTATGCAGGAAGGGTGACCCCACAGGTTGGTTTAAATTCAAAGCCTTTTTTGAGTCGCACTCTTCTCTTGCAATTGTTTTTGGCAATATTTTGTTGTTTAGTGTTTCACTTGAATTGAAAATTTCACATGCCATTTTGTATAGGCATGCATTTCCTGTCGTATATGGTTGAGGATAAAACTCCTGGAGGCCTCTCTTATGTTGAGTTACTTGTACATGTTCACCGGCAAATCCAAACCAAAATGGCTTGATGCAGATATGTTAGCGTAAAAGGTTTTGATCGTTATTCGTCTCTTTGATTTTGTGGAGCTTGCTATTACCAAAATGGATGAGACAAGGAAAGCAGGAGACGCTTCCTTGCAATGTTTGGTGTAGTTGCTGCTGATTAGCTCATCAGGAATGAAATGGCAATTATTGGTGTTTGCTGCAGCTTCCACAATTTCCAGTACTTAAAGTAGACAATTGAAGACGTCTCTGCGAGGAAAATTTACCCGGTTGGAATCTCTGGACCTTGTCTTTGAAAATTTTCCTTTTCAACATTACTTTAGACAGGTGGTGTATGATATCAACGCAGAAGTTGGGGCTTAGTAATAAAAGCGTTTTCGTTGGTACACATATTTGATGAGATTGTTCCAATTTATAGTTTCATTTTTTTAATGTATTTTTCTAATACAGGTCATAGCCATTGCAATTATTATTGTTAAACATGGTTACTGATGAGTGTTGTATTAATGCGATTTTGACCTTTGTAGTTTCATTGGTCTATCATTTCCTCGTCCTGTTCTTCATTCTTGTCGTAATTTAATAGTGCCTTAATTAATTGTGACAAAGTTTGGTGTTCAATTTGATTAAAGATTGTATATGCTTGTTAAATATACATAAGATTAATTAATGAATAAGTTTGTATAATTTGTTAAACTAAACGGATAAACGTGAACATCTATTTAACTTTAACTTATTAATATTTGTGAACATCTTAATAATGTTTGTAAATAATTTCCATCAATAAATTTGTTATCATATGTTAAATAAATAAGATTTTGAAATGAATTCAATAACCAAATTTAATAACTAAATAAATTTAAAATGTAAAAATTTTAAAGAATCAACTAAATTTAAATTGAGAGATCAATAATATTTAAATGAATTATGTTCAAATTATTTTTAATCAAGCTCAAGCTTAATCAAGTTTAAGTTGATAAAAAAGAAATCAAGTCATTTTATGTTCGATCTGGTTGGACATGTTACTTTACCAAATAAGTTTGAACATTATAAAATTTAAGTTTGAACATTATAAAATTTGACTCGGTTTGCTTACTGTCTTATACTACTATGTTTTTTTTTTCCCAAAAATTTTCTACCTATCCATAAACCATCCAAAACCCTGAACACCTACTAGAAAAATATATTGATTATATTTATTTCATTTTGATGTTTATTGTTGACGCTCAACAACCACAAGCTTTTTGTCCCCCACACTTTAACCCACAGTGACCACGGCCCACTTGACCAAGGGAACACTAAAATTTATCGTAGACAAGATGTGTAGTCCTGGGAAGCAATCTCTATGTACTTCTCGTTGATTAAGAGGTTATTGTTGATGCAAGATCGAATTATTTCAAATGTGGGCTTGTCGGCTATCGTTAGATAAAGTCTGACAGTTTGGTTCGCATAGGACCTAGGAGTGGCTCGTGTATATGACTTTTTTAGACATCTCAATTCAAAGAAGATACGAGCATGAACGATGTGAAAGACTTGCAGTCTAGTGATGTTACCACTTGTTGGATGTTGGTCTTGGGGCGTCTTCGCACTAAAGATAGGTAGGAATACTTGGAGGATAGACAGTGTACATTTTGTCGACTGGCGTTAGAGATGTAGGAGCATTTATTTTTTGGGTGCCCCCTATTGCTGAGTTATGGAGGAAAGCCAAAGGCTAACTTCATATGCAGTAAAAGATATCCATTTTCAGAAGGACTCTAAGGGTATTTGGGAGATGTTACTGTGAGAATAAGGTATTAATGAAGGCTCGACACTTGACTTTCTCTTCGTTAATATATTATGTATGGAGAGCTAGAAATAAATGCATGTTTGAGAATGACCAATTGAATGTTGAATTGATATTCATGAGTGTAAATATATATATCGGTTTTTGAGGGTATACTCTGATACAATCCTGTGTCAGACATAAATATCCCTTATAGACCTTTTTTTCCCCTTATAGATCTTTTTTTATTCTTAATCTATGATATACGATATGATATTTTTCTTATGAAAAAAAAGACGAGGTTGCTGTTATATGCAATGACTACAGTCGATATATGTTGTTGGAACTTTTGAAGTAATAAATGACCTAATGCTAAAGGGGAAGTATGAATAAAAATTATATACACGTAAATAAAATCTCAGTCTGCAATTGCTATAGGTCTAGCAATGCCATACAAAAATAGCACATTGGAAAGTTAACATAAACAAATAAGGCACGTACAACAATCACTAACATGAGCCTTTGCTTGTTCTAACAACTTCTAAGGCTATTATTCTATGGTTTATGATCCTTTGACAGATTACTCGCCAAACCTTCTCTATTTTTTTTTTCCTTCCTAGCAAATTGGAGGTGGAGAAATTTCTAATCCTGTATTTTTATTGTAGCAAACGGTCATTATGCTAATCTCAAACGTTTCTCAGAGTTCTTTTCTAGGTTATATGAAAAAAGATAAATCACAGAATGAATTAATGATCAACTACCAAGTGACTAGCAAGTAAGAGTTTATTCTTTAAAAATATATGTCTATCAAAAATTGATGTCTATCTAATTGTAACTTCTTATCCCCGTACTTATTTTGTATTCATGCCTTTGGAACCCTTCAATAGTCTCTTCCTCAAATTCAACTCTTTTTTTAATTCTTGCTTTGTTGCCATCGCTCAATTGATTGGTTTGCACCATCAATCAATTGGTCCACTATAGTCGCGTTATTTAATCCTTCCATCATGTTAGTTGCCTTCTGATCCCGACTTTACCTATGGATAAGCCGATTTGTTCAGCCAGTCAGCCTGGCGCCACGAAGGCCCATCAGATGGGTCAGCAGGGACGCCCTCCGGGGGCCCTTCAGCCCAGAAGACCCCGGGATATTATTCGACCAACAACGAGCAGGGTCAGTTAGGCCGACCCCCAGCCTCTCCTGATTTGGTCATCTCTACCCGTTTCCCGACCTAGATCTAGGTCGTGCGCTCCAGCCGGACGCGTGGTGGCCCACGCTGTCATCACACCACCTGAATTGGATACTTGACAGAGTCAGTTAGGCATGCCCTGGTAAACCCCCGACTCAAGGCATATTCTGCGTCTCAACACTCCCAGTCGGGCGCGTGACTGCCCATGCTCCCTGGCCAATACTCGACACGGTCCTTGACACCAGAACTCGCCGGTCGGCGCTCAGGGCGAGGACTACTTCGTCCCTAGGCCCCCTATCTCATCGTAACTAGGGTATGACCCCTGATGTCGGGATACCACACGCCTTACTCTGCTCTGACACATCTTGCAGTCAGTCCGCCAAGCTAGTACTTCGTACTGCCTAAGTACCCCGTGCCCTGTCGCGCAGCTCTTTAACACTCTCATACGGGCTAACAGACACCACACCCTTGTCTTGTCAATCACAGACAAGGGCTGCCAGTCCTCCCTGGCTATATAAACTCGGCACTCCCCCTACCGCAGGTATGCGCGCGCGAGCTCTCTTATCTAATACTGCATTTCAATTCGGCTCCCATATACTTCCTGCGGATACTGACTTGACCGTCAGAGTGCCTGACTAGGGAAACCCTCGGCGGGTTTACTGACGGTCGCTGTCTTGCAGAGCTAAGCCGGAGCGGCGCCAGGTCATCGCCGCCTCCTCAGCCGCTCGTGCCACGGGATAAGCCATCCTGGCCCTGGGGATCGCCACCTTGCTTCGCGACTGGATCAAATTTGGCACTAGAAGGAGGGACACCAGCAACCTGATCGGAAGTGAAGATGGAGGATCCTAACCGAGTTTGGAAGACCATTACTCCCGAAGAATACGAGCGCCTTTTAGCTGCCCAAGCTAGGGGAATCCTGTTGGGGTCGTCACGGGCAGGTCACCCCGCAATGAGGCCCCAAGGGCCCGCGGTGGCCGCTCCCTCGAAGAGGCAGGGAAAAGCCGTCCCGCCTCCCAAAGGCTCGACCCCCTTCTTCCCGCGCGCACATCATAGTCGGGCCGGCGCGGCCAGGCCCGGGCCAGGTGAAGCATCTGCATCCCACCAGGCACCAGCGTCACGGCGGGATAAGGGGAAAGCCCCGGTGGGCGAGCCACCGCCGCTCAGACGCACAACCCCTTTGTAACTTGGATCTTGGAGGATCCGGTTCCCCGGCGTCTCAGGTTCTTCACTATGCCTGAGTACGCTGGCACCACCGACCCCGAAGAGCACCTCTTGAAGTTTGAGAGTGTCGCCCTACTACACCAGTACCCGGAAGACGTGAAGTGTCGAGCCTTCTTGACAATGCTCTCTGCATCTGCTCAACGATGGTTCAACCAGATACCCGACGGGTCGATCACCAGCTTCGAAGAGCTCCAGAGGGCATTCCTCCAGCATCTTGTTAACAGGCGAAGGCATCACCCAACAAGTATCAGCTTGTTCGCCTTGAAGCAAGGCCCGAAGGAGCCGCTTCAGGCCTACCTTAAGAGATTCACAGGGGTGGCGCTCGATGTGCCAACGGCCACCCCGGAAGTATTGATTAATGCTTTCTCTCAAGGGCTGCAAGAGGGGGATTTCTCTCGTGTGCTCATCCGGAAGCCCCCCAAAGACTTGGATAGCCTACTTGGGAGAACCGTCAAACACATCAGCGTTGAAGAGGCACGAGCCGCTCGGAAAAAGGAGCCAACTAGCGAGCCACCCTCGACACTGGTACAACCTACGCTACGGCCAGGCGGGCACACACGCAACCCGCGAGGGTCCACTGGCTGAAGCAGAACAGATCTTCGGCAAGGGCAGCAGATGACCCAGAAGTGTCGGCCGATCTGCCAGAGGACGTATTGCAAATTTCATAACAGTCACACTCACGCCACTAAGGAGTGTCGGCAGCTGGTCCAAAGTCAGAACCCTGGAGCTCGGAGACAAGCTGCCTCGGAGTAGGCCACCAGCCTGGAAAGACAAGCCCTTGTTCCAGTTGAGAGAATAGGGCATGAGCCCCCGATTGCTCGTAATCTACTCATTAGGGCCCCCTGAGGAGCCCAAGAGAATGGACAGGGTGCAGGCCAAGTGTTGGAATGCGGTTCAAAAAGGAGTGTGTGATGTTGGGGCAAGCCAGCCCGAGGAAGCTCTTACCCTTCAGGATAGTGAAAAAATGTATTTTGCAACCTCTGTGCGTCCAGTGAAAATCCAAACCCTCTCAAGGGCAGGCTAGCAGCTCACTCCGCGCAAATTACAAATCGGGAGCCGTTCCCGCCAACCCTCGGATCGGCTCTCAGCCGGACACGTGGCGACCCACGCTCCCTGTGAGGTCCCCCGACCGGACAACTATATTCTCGCTCCATGCGAGCCTTACCCTCGGATCGGCTCTCAGTCGGACGCATGGTGGCCCACGCTCCCTGAGAGGTCCCCCGACCGGGCGGCTATATTATCGCTCCGTGGGAGCCTTACCCTCGGATCGGCTCTCAGCCAGACGCGCGGCGACCCACGCTCCCTGAGAGGTCCCTCGACCGGGCGGCTATATTCTCGCTCCGTGCGAGCCTTACCCTCGGATCGGCTCTCAGCCGGACGCGTGGCGGCCCATGCTCCCTGAGTGGTCCCCCGATCGGGCGGCTATATTCTCGCTCCGTGCGAGCCTTACCCTCGGATCGGCTCTCAGCTGGACACGTGGCGGCCCATGCTCCCTGAGAGGTCCCCCGATCGGGCGGCTATATTCTCGTTTCGTGCGAGCCTTACCCTCGGATCGACTCTCAGCCGGATGCGTGGCGGCCCACGCTCCCTGAGAGGTCCCTCGACCGAGCGGCTATATTCTCGCTTCGTGCGAGCCTTACCCTCAGATTGGCTCTCAACCGGACACGTGGTGACCCACGCTCCCTGAGAGGTCCCCCGACCGGGAGACCATATTCTCGCTCCGTGCGAGCCTTACCCTCGGATCGGCTCTCAGCCGGATGTGTGGTGGCCCACGCTCCCTGAGAGGTCCCCCGACCGGGAGGCCATATTCTCTCTCCATGCGAACCTTACCCTCGGATCGGCTTTCAGCCGGATGCGTGGCGGCCCACGCTCCCTGAGAGGTCCCCCGACCGGGAGGCCATATTCTCCCTCCATGCGAGCCTTACCCTCGGATCGGCTCTCAGCTGGACTCGTGGCGGCCCACGCTCCCTGAGAGGTCCCCTGACCGGGAGGCCATATTCTCGCTCCATGTGAACCCTACCCTCGGATCACCTCTCAGCCGGACGTGTGGCGGCCCACGCTCCCTGAGAGGCCCCCCGACCTAGAGGCCATATTCTCGCTCCATGCGAGCCTTACCCTCGGATCGGCTCTCAGCCGGACGCGTGGCGACTCACGCTCCCTGAGAGGTCCCCTGACCGGGCGGCTATATTATCGCTCCGTGCGAGCCTTACCCTCGGATCGACTCTCAGCTGGATGCCTGGTGGCCCACGCTCCCTGAGAGGTCCCCTGATCGGGCGGCTATATTCTCGCTCCGTACGAGCCTCACCCCGGACCGGTTCTCGGCCGGCGCTTGGCGGTCCATGCTCCCTGAGGAGATTCCGATCAAGCATGCTGACTCTTGCCTCGCGGGCAGAGCGAAAGAAGGACTAGCTCCCAGCTCGGTCCTCGATCCCTGAGCGTTGTCTAAACTAAAGCGCATCACTTCTGTCCCACATATGGGCTATGAGCAACTAAGTCTTCGTGACTGCGATAACCTAACTCCTTGATCAGGCGCACTCCAGCCAACTCCAGAATCCTAAGCGCTCAACTAAGTTCTGACCCGAGTAACTGATACACGACGACCCAGACGTTGCGGGCACTCGCCCGCCAGGAGAGGGCGGACGTGCATCCCCCCATCCGAGTCGTGTATGCTCAAGCACCAAACACACATAGGCAGAAGCATACAAGGATAAAGACGCTAGAAAAAAGTAGTAGCATTCATAAGGGTCAACTCGACCTCCACCTACATAAGAAAAGTAGAAAAGTGCAGCACTTGACTATGGGTTAGGCGTAGAAGACTGAGACGGGGCCCGACCCTGAGCCTTCTCCTGCTCCTTTCGAGTCGCCTTCAGCTTGGCGTTCCGAGCCGCTCGGTGCTTTCACACCTGTGAAAGGTCGCTTAAGCAAGCGGCTAGTTCTTCTTCCTTAGCCTTTAGGTCGGCGTGCAGCGTCGTAGCCGACTGGCCAACCTCCTAGAGCTCCGCCTTGGCCTTGGCCAGCTCCTCATGGGCCTGTATCTCCAAAGCTCGAGCCTGACGCTCGCTATGCTCCAGGAAGGCAATTTGCCCCCGCATCTGGATAGTCGACGCCCGAGCTGCATTCAACTCCACCAGGCGTTCCTGAAGTTGGGCCTCGGCGCAGACTGCACGCCCTTGAAGAGTCGCATTCTTAGCCCGTATCGTGTTCCAGGCCTCGTCACCTGGTTGCAGCTGCGCACAGCGGAGCTGAGCCTCCAGCTCCTCCCTTCGGGACTCGGACTGATGAAGGGACCGAGTCTGAGCGGCAAGGGAAACGCCCATATCGTAGATTGTGCCAGTTAGCTGCAAAGGAAGCGAAAGGTTAGCTAGGAAAGAACCGGGCTAGCAAGAGCTATCAAAAAAGCATACCTGACAAACCTTCGCCACGACGCCATTGGCTCTGGCGATGGGGTCCTGACGGTCGAATGCTCGAAGGCCATGATACAGATGGTCGCTCAAGGGGGAGTGTAGATAAACCACTCAGGCAGACCCCAGCGGCTCGGAGTCAGGAAGCCCGTAGGTTGTATGAGGGTCAACCCGCGAGGGTAGGATCAAATGTAACAGACCAGGGCCCGTAGCCCCCTCGGGGAGAGAAGGAAGGGGAATATCAGATGGTACGCTTGAAGAACCGGCTTGAGTAGAAAGGGCCTCCGGTTGAGTAGCCCCTGGAGCGGAAGAAACGGGGACGACAGGCGCAGATACCGGCGGGGCAGGAATCCTCGGTGAAGGAGAGGAAGAGGGGGTTCTCCGCGGAGGGGTAGTCATGGTCTCAAAGGGAGGCGAACGGTCGCCTAATTGACCATGACGACGCCTGGTCTCCAATGGACAAGGATCCACGTCCAAAGCCTCGATCTCAAAATCCGGTGTCTCCTCCTCTGGTGCTTTACCCCTACTCAAAGAAGAGGCATCAGTAGGATTTATCGCCTGGGAAGGAGATGCCGAAGTGGCTGACGGAGCGTTAGCAGGATCAGCCAGCATAGACGCCAGCGCTGCCGTAAATGCAGCCTCATCCTCCGCAAGCCTCGCTGTCAGAAAGTCATGCAGCATTCCAGAGAGGATATCGGGACACCGGAAGAGATGGCTAAGAAGAAGAGGAAATTGAGGAGTGTAGGGAAAACGAAAGTGACGAGGAAGATAATCGCTGACGCACTATATAGGGAATGGCGGCCAATCCCAACCGTCGGAAAAAGGGTTGCGAGGAAAAGGCAGATCTCCTCAGAGCCCTTCGATGGGGCCCGCGAAGAGGCGAAGGGTGCGATAAGACAATGGCGGGCCCGGCGAACAGACGTTTCGCTGCCCAAGCCAATCAAAGCAGGTGGCTGATGCTTTGGCGCCTGGGAAACCACTAGACGTGAGACAAATGTCCCTGCCAATTAATGCAGTCCTCGAGCGAGAGGGACAGGGGGGACAGATAAGTTGCCAACCAGGCGGCTTGCACAAAAAAGGGTTAGGTTGACCCAAATCCCCATGGACTAGCTCCCACTAATCCTTTGGTCCGGGTCCCGGTCGAACGCGTGGCAGCCCACGCTCCCCGGATTCAGCTCGCCCAAGAGGCCAAATCCCCACAGGCTAGCTCCCGCTAATCCCTTGGTCCGGGTCCCGGTCGGACGCGTGGTGGCCCCCACTCCCTGGATTCAGCTCGGCCAAGTGACCAAATCCACACGGGCGAGTTCCTAATAAGCCCTTAGTCCGGGCCCCGGAAGGGCAATGGCGACACCTGCCCCAAGCCAAGCGGCCAGATATTCACGCGAAGGCACGAACCAGTGTTTCAATCAAACACCCGCGAAGACTAGTGGCCCGAGCTTATGCTTGTCCAAGCCAGTTACACCTAAGAATTTCATCGCCCGAATGCCCGGTCTAGAAGTTCGCAAAAACATGCCGATCATTCGGCTTTGCGACCAATTCACTCTCACCATTACTCGGATCCTTAATATTGGAAAGTAAAGGCAGCCACGCTCAATACAAAGTAAGCAAAGAAGGAAATGTGCATTTAGAAAGAAGGTGAATTACAAAATCGGGGGCTCGACATCCCCTCACCGAAAGAAAAAGAAAATGAGAGGCCAGACCCTCACTTGAAAGGTTGCTTTGTTATGTCTGGAAGGTCTTTGGACATATCCTGAAGCCGAACGGCTATGGGTGGCATATCAGGGGGCAGGTACCCGCCCCGTTTGAGTTGCCGGAGGATGCTAATTCCTTGATGCATCATCACCGCCCGAAATCGCCGGGAGATCTCGCCAGTGTGGGCCTTGGCATTGATGCACTCAAGCCTATGGGCCTCCCATCGATCAGCTTCTGCCTCTTTGAAAGAACGAAGCTCCGCCATCTAGGCCTGGGTCGCGCCCTAGGAGGCTTGGCACCTGCGCAACCCCTCCAACTCTGCTGAGCCGCATCCCAGGACACTTGGCGTCCACGCAAATCCTGCAGTTGATCCTGCAACGAGCCAACTTCTTGCTCCTTAGTCGCCAGTTGCGTCCGCAAAGGTTGAACAACCTCACTCGCCCAGTGAAGCTCAGCCTTGGTCTTCAGGAGGTCCGCTCACAGCTGCTCTTTGAGTCTCCGATCACGGAGCTGCACTTCCTCGGCCTGAGCAACTCGGCGTTGAGCTTGAACCGCCTCGACGTCAGCCAAGGCAATCTGTGCTTTGGCGGTCTCTAGCTCCTCTTGAGCCTGATTCAGTAAGTCTTGAAGGCCGATAACTTCCGCCCTCAAGATGTTAAGAGAGTCGTCGTCAGAAGCCAGCTGGGTATGCCGGAGTCGGGCTTCGAGATCCTCCACACGCCGCTCGGCATGATACCGAGCCTTGGCGTGTCTCAGCATGGATACACACATGCTGAAACCTTGGGCCCAAGAATGCAAAAAAGACTTGGTGACATTTTGGCCGAAGAAAGGGTAGGACACGTAGCAACCCGTAAACACATACCTGTGTGGCTGTAGTCATAAAATCATCCACCCAAACGCTTGGGCCACCAGAGCTACCCGCTCGCAAGCCGGCCAGAAATCGGTTCGCTACCGTACCATACAGCCGAACATCTTGCGACCGTATGGGGGTTGTGCTGCTCGGTATTGTCATGCTCATAAGCTAGTCAGATAGCGAGGGTGGTAGCATGTGCAGCAGACTTTCACTCGTAGGCTCCCCTAACTGGGTCGGAGATACCTCCCCCAGAGGGGTAATAGCTGACTCCACCGGGGGCACTGAAGGAGAAGGAGGTGGTAATGCTAGGGGTTCAGCCATCGGCGCCTTGCCCTTTTGCCTTTTGCTGGGCCGGGTAGAAGAAGCTTTTGAGGGGTCGGCCGAGTCGGGCACGGGCCCATCATTACGTGGGCGCCTCAGCAGACGACTCAGAGTTCAAGTGTCCTCTGGGCTGAACTGGGGGACGTCCTTATCCTCGGGCGAGGAGGCAGCACAAGGAGAGGTGGGTGACTTAGAGCTAGAGAGAATCGCCTCCTGCTCTGCCAGCTGCTCCGCCCGTAGTTCTTGTTCAACTCGTTGTTTGGCTACGCGCACCTCTTGCTCTTTCATCAGGATCATGATACATGCCTCCATCTCCGTGGACTCCAGTCCATAACCCTCCTGTTGAGGCAATCGACCCTGAGATGATCTGGAGGATTAAGGGGTTTTGATGTGTGTGGGCAATATAGTTAAGTTAAGATTTGTTGTTGGACTAATATGTGTACATGAGTGTGAAGGTGTACAGGTACACGTGGACTTGGTTGACGTCTTCAGGTGAAGGATGCCATGGAGGCAAGCTGGAGGCTTGCGTGCGTATCCGAGGGACCGTTGGATAGCAGGGACTATGAGCCGAGGGATGCGGACTTCGAGGCGTACGTGAAGGGTGGCATGGTGGCAAGCTGGAGGCTTGCGTGCATATCCGAGGGACGAGGGCCGAAGATGAAAAGGGCGAGAAGGCAACAGTCAAGACTGTTGGTTAAGAGTCAACCAGGTTGTGAGGGTCTGAGTATGAGTGTTTGTACTCAGGGGCTAAGCCGAGAGGGGTCGAGTGCGGAGAGACATGCACTCGGGAGTGAAACCCTAGGCTTATGTGTAGTCGACTGGTTGCAACAGGCTGGCCCATGGGCAGTCGACTGGTGTCGGTTGCAACAGGCTGGCAGATTCGAACGTTGTACGACAACGATCGAATCTGAGTGGAACCAGTCGACTGCCCCAGGGGCAGTCAACTGGTAGCGTCTGTTTCAGATTCGAGCCCTATTTAAAGGGGCTCGTTTCAGACCACTAGCTCTTGACGAAACTCGCTTGGGTAAAGCGAGTTAGTAGTCTTTTGTGCTCAGATAACATCCGAAGTGTTGTGGTGAGGTTTCTCCACCCACAAGGAGCAACAGAGTTAGCCGGAGGTTATTCGGGGCGTGATCCACCGACGGATTCTTGGATTAGTCACCCGTCCAAGGTGGATACCAAGTAAATCTTCTGTGTTAGCATTGGTTAGTATTTGTTTAATTATTTTTATTGTATATTCTGCTGTGCAACTAACCGTGTAGGAAGAAAGGGGTTCAAAAGTCGCTATTCACGCCCCCTCTAGAAACATTTTTCGATTTATCAATTGGTATCAGAGTGAAGGACTGCTCTTGATCGGACTAATCACTGAGGGAGCACACGCTAGAGGAAGAAGAACCATGGAAGACAAACTTGGGGAAGATATCAACTCACCACCACCATACGAGCATGAAGACTTTGCATATTGGAAATCTAGAATGAAGATGTGGCTCGACATGGATTGGGAGTGCATAATGGTGCTAGAGGAACCATTTAAAACCCCTAAGTGTTGAGGCAATCGACCCTAAAATGATTGGAAGATCATGGTTTTGATGTGTGTGTGTGAATATGATTAAGGTTAGAGTGTTATGTTGTATTTGATATGTGTGATTGAGTTTGCAGGACTTGGAGAATTACACATGGTGAACATATCCGAGGGACGAGAGCCGAGGGAGGAGGACTCCAAGGAAAGCCGGGAAGTAGTCTTCAAGGGCACACGTGAAGGGTGGCATGGAGGCAAGCCAAGGGAAGGCTTGTGTGTGCATCCGAGGGACGAGAGCCAGAGGAAGATGACTTCAAGGGGCAAGCCAAGGGAGTAAACCTGAAGGCACACGTGAAGGAGAAGGTTCAGAGTGGCTGTGACTGAGCTGAGAGGCAAGGCAGTCGACTGGCTAGAGGGCAGTCGACTGTCAAAACTCACAGAGAGTTTACAGCCTCGGACCAGTCGACTGCCCCAGGGACAGTTGACTGGTAACACCCCAAAACTAGCCGTTGGCTAGCAATTAATGCTAGACCAGTCGACTGCCCCAGGGGCAATCGACTGGTGCGGGTCTGGACAAACTGTGAGTTTGTCCTGTTCTCTTATAAAAAGAGGATCTTTTTCACGTGAAATGGTACGGTTTCATATTGTAACGAAGTGCTGTCCATGCAAAAAGTCGTCTCATCTTCCTCTCTCTCCAATCATTGTATTCTGTAAAGCGGAAGACAACAACGATGTAAAGGTTTCTCCACCTGAAGGAGATTTTTCATAGTGGAGGTGGAGTACATGCGTGGATCCTTGGATTAGTCACCCATTTGGGTGGATACCAAGTAAATTCGGTTGTTAGCATTGCTCTTTCTTGTCCTTTGCATATTATTGTTTGTATTGCGCTAACAATCTTGCAGAGAAAACGACGAAGAATTGCTATTCACCCTCCTCTAGCAACGCTATTCGATCTATCAATTGGTATTAGAGCTGGTTCGTTTCGGAAGAACTCACCGTCGACCGGAGCAAAGTTAAATGATGTTTCAAGAGGGATACAGCACTGCACGGCTGTTGGTGCTTGGATGGCTAGTGAGGGGGGGGGTGAATATAGCCAGCCAGACACAAAACTCTTCTCCTTTTAGAGATTTCTGCACATGAAGGTTAGTCGCAGCGGAAGCAATACAAAAACTGAAACTAGTGATGCAGAAATGAAAATACAAACCAAAACTCTAACACAAAAATATACAAGGTTCGGGGATAACTTGCCCCTACTCCTTGGCGTGCCCGTAAGGTGGGCGATCCCTTGATCGTCGGCAGATCAAGCCCCGAAAAATCTGGATAGATGAATCCTCCTTCTCGGTGGAGAAACCTCTCCACACAATGTCTCAACAGATTTGAGAAATGAAGCACAGAGACACAAGGACTTACAGAGCACAAGCAGAAGGAGAAGCGCTTACACGACAACACTCACAACCCAACACAACCTCGACAAGAGCCTTCACTCAGCTCTTACTTGTCTGCTTGTTGATCACCTCACAACGCTATCACAACCTTCTCAGTGCTCAAGTCACAAATCCAACTGAAACCTCAAGAGTGTATACAAGAGTCGCTTGAGCTTCTGGATGATCAAAGTTGTTGCAAGAAGAGATTAGTGATCATTGTTCTCCTTCTCCACTTCGCAAGACTTTTAAGCATCTGGCTTCTGCAGCTCACATCGCCAGTCACCAGGCATACCTCTGCTCACCAGCTGCTCATCTGCAATAGCCCCAGCTACCACTGAGCTCTCCTGGACTCCCTGAGCTCTCCTCAGCCGAGCCCCAGTCAGCATCTCAGCTGTTACAGTCATCCGTTGAAACATGAGAAGGAAAACTATCAAACCTGCTTAAAGGAAAGACTCCCATTGACCCTCCTTGAGTGTTTAAATCCATCCCTGTCACCTGCACACTTAATCAGAGGTTTAGCAAATGAAATCATGCTTACATCAGTGATAGCAGAGAAAATCAGAGCGAAATCAGTAGTGTTCAGAGCGCGATCAAAACTCTGACAGTGCATTTTGAATTAAAGTTCAGCTTTTGATCGGTCACTAGACCGATCAGAGTGAACCCTGATTGGTCACCGGACCGATTAGGATAGGCTCAGTCCGATCAGGCCCCAGCCTGATCGGTCCATGGTGAGAAATTCGAAATCGCGACCTTCTTATGATCGGTCACCCTGACCGATCCCAGATCGTGGATCGGTCACCAGACCAATCCACCTCTTTGCTGAGGGTTTTTCTAGTTTGGCAGCCCAAACCCACTGATTGGTCACCAGACCGATCAGGGCACTCCTTGACCGAACAGGATACATCCTATTCGGTTATAGTGAGAAGCTCGCGACATTTGATTGTTCACCAGAACGATCTGAGGATCTCCCTGATCGGTCACCAGACCGATCAGGAGCCGAACACAAAAGCTTCTGTTCTCTCCCTGATCGGTCACCAGACCGATCAGGAGCAAAACAGAAGTCAACCAAGGGTTCTCTGTTCTCTCCCTGATCGGTCACCAGACCGATTAGCCTTCTCTGGATCGGTCACTAGACCGATCCACGAAGGAAGTTCGTGCCAACTTCCCTGATCGGTCACCAGACTGATCCAGCCAAAGACAATTCCATCCTAAGTCAAGAGAACAAGCTCCCAACCTTCTCTGACTTGTGCTCAGTCCCCCGGACCAAGACTCCGTGCCGAGTTTCACTCACCGGGACTTCATTCAACCTAGCTTCCCAAGCTAGGACCTGACTTCACTTATCAGGATTTCAGTCAACCTAGCTTCCCAAGCTAGGACCTGGCTTCACTCACCAGGCTTTCATCCAACCATCTTCCCAAGCTAGGACCTGGCTTCACTCACCAGGCTTTCATCCAACCTAGCTTCCCAAGCTAGGACCTGACTTCACTCACCAGGCTTTCAGTCACCCGGCTTCACTCACCGGGATTTCAACCTAGCTTCACTCACAGGGATTTCAACCTAGTCCCACTAGGTCTTTTCCACTTCACCTAGTCCCACTAGGTCTGCCTAGTCCCACTAGGTCTTTTCCCATGCCAGCGTGCGATCTCCTAGATCCACCTGGACTTAATCTAAATTCATTCAACCAAACTTAAATCATTGTCAACATCAAAACAACAATCGGGCCAAACTGCATCAACAATCTCCCCCTTTTTGTTGTTTGACAATCCCGATTTAAGTTTAGGTATTAGATCAATTGAAGTCCATTCAATTTTCATAAGGGTCTCCCCCCTATAATAACCTCAAACTTAATCAACCATTCTCTCCCCCTTTGTCAAACATCGAAAAAGGGCATGGTTATTAAGTTTCAACATAACTCCCCCTCAATCAAGGGTCTCCCCCCAAAACCCAAAATAATCAAAAGATAATTTTTGAATTGCATATGAGAGGCATATACCATAAATGTATCATGGCAACAATGTATATGCATCATACGACAATAAGTGTGAATTGCACATGAAATCATATACAGAATTATATCATGGCCAAACATGTGTATGCTTCATATGACATGTAAGGAATGCAGCTGTATCCGATACATAATCCTGATTGGTTTCCGTGACCAATCAGGTTCATTGATTATTCGATACAGAAATATTTCTTATTAGTCTAGGAAGCGATCAGATTTCTGAAAAATTCCTGAAGCACTGATACGTTCCTGATCAGACTGCATTAACAATTTGCATTCCACAACAGGGGTGTAGACTTCATTAACATCCGATAATTCAGAAAAATTTCTGACACTATTTCTCATCCAGGAAGAAGAGTCATGATTTAACCAACCTTTATTGATTTGAAAGTTCCAACACAGGTTTGTATCAAATCAGTATTAGGTTTTGTTCCAAGTATGATTAGGATGTTCCAATTGTAATTGGTTTGTATCAGATTTATTCTTATCAATATGATCAAGTAATCTGATACAATTGGATGAAAGGGGATCAGACTAAGAAGTTTTTTTTTTTGGAATCAATTAGGGATTTCCCTGATCTGAATTGGTCTGATCGGTCACCAGACCGATCAGGGTGAGTCCTGATCGGTCGGTGGACCGATTAGGTCTGATACAGAATGTTTTATGAAACTGATCAGCTTTAGAAATAGGTTTGTTTCAACTCTTAGCCTTTCCCAACCCCTAATTCAATTAGTTTTAATTTGTTTGATCCTAAGAAGGGTTTCCCAAAAAAAAATAACATGATTTATGTCCCTTAACTAAGTATTATTCCCATCAAGATTCAAGTTTTTTTATTTTTTTTTAAAACAGATTTGCATCAAGGCATGATCAGTATGTGCTAAGCATGAACTTGAGTATCAAAAACAGGTTTGTATCAAAGCATGATCAGTGGGAAAACAAACAAGTCATAGAACCTTAGTTTGATACAAAGAAAGCATTAGCCCTAGACCTTAAGCTCATGTTCTTGTCCATCAAAACCTTATGAGTGATCAGTTCAAACAAAACAATGAGGAAGTTGAGACGTAATGTGTTCATCTTGTTCTTAACCGAAATTTTCATGCCATAGATTAATATTAATAACACATACATTAAAGTCATGGCATACTCAACTAGGTTCATCTCCAAAACATGCTTGTATCAAATTAGTATCAAAATATGATCACATTTCCAAATTTTGATTAGATTGTATGTTTGATGTATGGCTAAATTTTCATAGTGATTTTAGAATCAATACTCATCAATGTGTCCATACTTGTTCTTTAGCATCCATTCATGTTCTATAACTCATACAAGAAAATAGACACTTTGGGCTTGAGATAAAGCATTTCATAAACCATAAATTGCAGTAAAACATGAATTGCAACAATAAAACCAATTTTCCTAAGCAATCCATGGCAGGAGCAAGTTATGTGTTAATCTAAACCATCCATGTAATAATTTTTTTGATGAACTATTTTGAAACTAGTTTGACCTTGTGCATGGATACACTATCAATTGTTGCATGAAAGATTTTCTTATTGCCCAAGTGAAATTCCATAAATCTCTGCATTCATGAGTATATCATTATAATTTTGTTTGGAGTACCAAATATCAACAACCAATGTTGATAGATACTCCCCCTCAAATAATGCTTATACAATTCTAAATATTGAGGTTTTGGGTACTCAAATTTTAGGATCTAAAGAACCTTCAATAAAGGATTTTGGCACCCATGCCTTAGTCAATCTCTTTTGAACTTCTTGAACCCTAGAGCCATTAGGTGATCTAACTTGGGTTCTTGACACTAATGATACAAAAGTTGGTTCCTTAGGTCGGTAACTTATACCGGCCTTGTGGTAAACCGCCCTTTGGGAGTTTAATACCATGTCTAATGTTTTAGAGCTAGTTGAAAATTTTTCAAGAATATTCTTGAGGTTTTCAACTTCGCTCCTCAAGGTTTTGTTCTCATCTTCTAACATTTCTACATGCATATCATCAATATCCTCATCCTTTAGGATTTCAATTTTTCTACTTCTAACTTCAATAATTTAACTTTGTTCTTGGATTTTTTAAGCAACCTAGTTAGGCATGCAATGGTTCTATAGCACTTATCTAACTCGGGAGAGATTACCTCTTCATCATCCGAAGATGATGAAGGTGCGGTTGAGGAGCTCCTTGATTCGTTATCACTTTCTTCTCTCGAGTCCTCTAGTGCCATGAATGTCATGTGACAGTGAGAGTTCTCCTCTTTTTCCTTCTTCTTCTTCTTGTTGTCACCTGCCACTAAAGCAAACCCTTTCTCCTTTGGGCTTTGGTTAGCGATCTCGTGTAACTTCATTTCACAAAACAAATATTCTAATTTGACAATTGACAAACCCTTAGAAACCTTGTAGGCATCCACCACGGATGACCACAAGGTGTTCCTTGGAAAAGTTTTTAAAACGTACCTCACAAGGTCGCGGTTCTCAACCTTTTCGTCAATGGAGTGGAGACCGTTGAGAACTTCTTTGAATATACTATGAAGGTCACTTACCGTTTCACTCTCCTTCATGGAGAGATTTTGTAGTTGATTGAGGAACAAGTCCCTCTTGGCTATTCTCGAGTCCCAGGTGCCCTCATGAAGCTTAATGAGCTTGTTCCATAAATCCTTTGTGCTTGTGAAGGGACCAACTTTGATTAGTTGGTCCTTGGTCATCCCACATTGCAAGGTAACTGTAGCAACCCGCCTTCTCTGCCTTAGACGGATCGTTACCTTTGTCTACTTCTCGACTCTAATGCATGACTAAAAATGCAGAAATCTTTTTTTTCTTTTTAATCTATCTAGGAGTGATGATATTCTAACTTTAATAGTCATGCATGATACTATGTCACACTTTCTTTCTCAAAAACTCGCAAGAAAATACCTATTGAAACTTGCCTCGCCCTCAGCTTACGGGTATCAGTCTACTGATACTGTACCAGTCGACTGATAAGTCTGAAATCTGAAAATTCAGGTTTCGAAACTTGTTTCAAAAGCCCACCAAACATATAGTTTCGAGCCATATAAAATCATGACACCATTTCTACACTCTATACCAGTTTTCTAAACAATTTAGCCAATCAAGACGGATCCATAAACTTGAAATTAGAACTCTTGTGAAAGTAAATAAGCTATTCAAGTTTATATGAACTTTAACCTTAGAGTTTGTACCAATCTTGACTCCTATGCATTCATAACACCAAATATATAATCTATAACCTTGCTAAAGTATTATGAAATGGGAATGCAACTTTTCTAAGCATATTGAAGCAATAAAAACTTGATTCAAAGAGAAATTAATACTATCTTGGCACATGCATCTATTTCTCTAACAAAGTATCAATATTTCAAACTACTCACACTTCTACTCATCCAATGCAATCATAAGGATATGTAAGCTAAATGAAATGACATGGAATCTTTACTCTAAGAAATTGAGCATGTGAGACTATCCAAAGCTTAAATGTTCGCTAAACTCCATAAAGCAAGAACTTGAAATTTGAATAAACTAAAACATTGTAACTCAAATAACTAAATTGTCTCGTCTCAAGGATCTCTCCAAAATCAGCCACCACACACACTTTACTCAGCACCGCCTCGTCGCCTTCCTTCAGAATTGCTTGCCTTTACCTTTATCTACAGTAAGAGGAAATGCAACTAGTAAGCAAAAAGCTTAGTAAGTACTATCTAGCTCACAAAATCTCGAAATGTACAAACATGCTTCTTGATCAATATGAAAATCATATGAGATACTTATATGCTTGAAAGAAAACTAAGGACATGTATAACTCAAAACATGCGTACTCAAGCATTAATAAACCTCAATTCACTTTTCTTGGCTCAACTTGAAGCTTTAGCTATTCTTTAACTTTTTGAAAACTCTTTAAACTTTAGAAAACTTTGCTAAAGCATATACTTGAAAATAATAATCACTTGGATCCACTGAAGACGTAAGTACCATCTCATGCGCGTTCCCTAAAAGGTTGGGGTAGCGAGCCACCAATCCTAATAGAGCAGACCTTGGTCTACCAGGGCCAAGACCTTGGAATTGGACACCTGGATTTCTTTAACGACGCCCTTGGACGCCGGGTACTGGCCTTAGAAAATAAAATAGCTTTTCTTTCTTTTCTTTCTTATCTGTAAATGCCTTGGCATTTTCTCGAGCACCTTGCGTGCTAAAATCCCTAAGTCTTGACTTTTGGGGATTTCTTAAGGCCTTGGCCTTTTCTTTTCTTATCTTTATCTTCTCTTTTCTTTTCTCATAACTTTCTTAGCCCTAATCTCATATAGGGTGCTTAATCAACTTATACAAACATATAATGAACTAATATCACATGCCAAAAATCATAAACTAAAGAAACTATCTCTTTTAAAACTTTTAAAGGAAATTCTCGCGTAAAAACCGCCTCTTACTGCAGGTGAGCAGTACTTACATTGATATCTTGGACTTACAACCAAGATTGACGTCTAGGGCTCGGAAGAAAATTGAGATCTCGGAGATTTCTTCGCGCCTGTGCGTTCCTCTCGTCGCGGGGATTCCGAATATAGGAAAATCTCTTGGAGGAGAGCCTTGGCCGGCCCTCTAGGCCTTGGTGTGGTGTCGCCCAAGAGAGGAGAGGGGAAAGGAGTCGGCGCAAGGTGTTGGGCGAGGGAGAGAAAGGGTTTAGGTTGAGAGAAAATAAAATTTCTCTCTTTAATTATCTATTTATACTTATGGGGCGAATTTACCTAACTATACCTTATCTATTGTTTCGCCCAATTTATTTCAACAAAACCAACCAGCCCAGTTGGTCAAGCGCGTGTTTGCTCTTCCGGTGGTCGCGGGTTCGAACCCCTTGCTGCCCTTTAACGTTTTTCCTTTTTTTAAATACTAAACGGACTCGGAAAATTCCATAAAAATATTCTAAAAATTCCTAAAAATATCTAGAATATTTCTAAACCATTTTTAAATAATTCTAAGTACTTCAAGAACTAAAAATGGGAATTTTGGGGCGTTACAATCCCCCATACCTTATGAAAAGTTCGTCCTCGAACTTAGAATAATTCTGGATATCTTTCTCTCATGCTGTCCTCACGTTCCCAAGTAGCCTCTTCATGCTTTTGATTCTGCCAGATGACCTTCACTAGTGGCACTTCTTTATTTCTTAATCTTTTAACTGCTTTGTCCACTATCTGTGTCGGTCTACTCTCATAGCTAAGATCTTCTTGGATCTGTACTGACTGAGGCTGAATCACTTGGCTAGGGTCGTGAATACACTTCTTTAGCATGGAGACATGAAATGTACTGTGGATAGCTGACATATCCTCTGGTAAGTCCAACTCATATGCTACCTTACCAACCCTCTTTATGATCTTGTAGGGTCCTATGTAGCGAGGACTTAGCTTGCCCTTTTTACCAAATCTCATCACTCCCTTCATAGGAGCGACCTTGAGAAATACTGAATCTCCAACTTGGAATTCCAGTGGCCTACGGCGGGTGTCAGCATAACTTTTCTGTCTACTCTGGGCAGTCTCAATCCTCTGGTGGATCGTCTGGATAGCCTGAGTGGTCTTATCTATAAGCTCAGTCTGGTTGCCTAGTCCTGACTCCATCTCTTTCTTCTCACCAGCTTCTTGCCAACATATGGGTGATCTGCATTTTCTGCCATACAATGCCTCATAAGGCGCCATCCTGATGGTGGCTTGATAGCTATTGTTGTAGGCAAACTCAGCTAAGAACAGAAATTTGCACCAACTACCTTTAAAGTCCAACGCACAAGCCCTGAGCATGTCTTCTAAAATCTGATTTACTCTCTCTGTTTGTCCATCTGTCTGGGGATGGAAAGCTGTGCTGAACTGAAGTCTGGTGCCTAGGGCGTTCTGAACACACCTCCAAAAATGGGAGATGAACCGCCCATCTCTGTCAGAAACGATCGCCTTCGGAACTCCGTGAAGCCTGATTACTTCTTTCACGTACAGCTGTGCTAACTGCTCTACCGAATGCGATAACTTGATGGCTAGGAAGTGGGCAGACTTGGTCAATCTATCCACTATCACCCATATCGCATCGTGTCCATGGGTGGTCCTTGGGAGACCTGTGATAAAATCCATGGATATCTCTTCCCACTTCCACTCTGGAATGGGAAGTGGCTGTAGAACTCCTCCTGGTCTCTGGTGTTCTGCTTTGACTCTCTGGCAGGTCAAGCAGGTACTGATATATCTGGCCACGTCTCGCTTGAGTCCAGACCACCAGAACCTCTTCTTTAAATCTTGGTACATCTTGGTAGAACCAGGATGCATAGAGTACGGGGTACTGTGGCCCTCTTCTAAAATATTCTTTCTTAGTTCCTCATAATTGGGGACGCAAAGGCGGTCTCCAAGATAGAGGATGCCACTATCTGATACTCGAAACTCTGAATTTTCTGCCTCTTGGATCCCCTGCTTGATCTTCTGGATCTCTGGGTCTTGACTTTGCTTTCTTTGTATATCCACAAGCAGGGTTGACTCTAGAGTCAATGCAGAAAGTTGCCCAATTATTACCTCGACTCCAAAATCTTTATTTCTTTCTGAAGTGGTAGAGACAGTGATGATAGGGACATCAGTGCTGCACAGGATTTCCTGCTCAGTGCATCTGCCACTTTATTAGCTTTACCTGGGTGGTAGAGGATTTCACAGTCATAATCTTTGACCAACTCTAGCCACCTGCGCTGCCTCATATTCAGATCCTTCTGAGTGAAGAAGTACTTCAAACTCTGATGGTCTGTGAAGATTCTGCACTGCACTCCATACAAGTAGTGTCTCCAGAGCTTCAGTGCAAAACCACAGCTGCTAGCTCAAGGTCATGAGTGGGTAATTCTTCTCATAGTCCTTGAGCTGTCTGGAGGCATATGCTATTACTTTACCGTCTTGCATGAGGACAGCTCCAAGGCCCATCTTGGATGCATCACTGTAGATGTCAAAGGCCTTGTCACTCTCTGGAACAGTCAGGATGGGAGCACTAGTCAATCTTTTCTTCAGTTCTAGGAAACTATGCTCGTATTTATCTGACCACTCAAACTTCTGGTTCTTTCTGGTCAGGGCTGTGAGTGGAGAGGCTATTCTGGAAAAGTCCTCCACAAATTTTCTGTAATATCCTGCCAGGCCTAAGAAGCTTCTGATTTCACTGGCATTCTTGGGTCTACACCAGTTGCTGACTGCTTCTATCTTGGCTGGATCAACTTGAATGCCTTCTTTGGATACAATGTGACCTAGGAAGGTCACCTGATCTAACCAAAACTCACACTTTGAGAATTTGGCGTACAACTCCTTCTGGTGTAAGGTTTGCAACACTATCTTCAGGTGTTCTTCATGTTCTTTCCGAGTCTTTGAATACACTAGGATATCATCAATGAAGGCAATGACGAACTTGTCCAGAAAATCCTTGAACACTCTATTCATTAGATCCATAAACGTCGCAGGGGCGTTTGTCACTCCAAAGGGCATGACCACAAACTCATAGTGCCCATATCTTGTACTGAAAGCAGTCCTTGGCACATCACTCTCCTTCACTCTGAGCTGATGGTAACCTGATCGCAGATCTATCTTGGAGAACACTGTGGCTCCCTTCAGCTGATCAAATAAATCATCTATTCTGGGAAGGGGGTACTTGTTCTTGATGGTCACCTTGTTCAGAGCTCTGTAGTCTATGCACAGACGCATAGACCCATCCTTCTTCTTGACGAAAAGTACAGGAGCTCCCCAGGGTGAATGACTCGGGCGAATGAAACCCTTGTCAAGCAGCTCTTGCAATTGTTCTTGTAATTCTTTCAGTTCTGCTGGTGCCATGCGATAAGGTGCCTTCGAAATTGGGTTGGTTCCTGGGGCCAACTCAATTTCAAACTCAATTTCCCGATTGGGAGGGAGTCCTGGTAACTCTTCAGGAAACACCTCAGGATAGTCACAGACTACCCTCACTTCTTCTCTCTTCAATCCTTCTCCTTGACTCGCATCCACTATATGAGCTAGAAAACCAGAGCACCCCTTCTCTAACATTCTCTGAGCTTGTAAGGTAGGTAGGAACCTATTTATCTTTCTCCTTGGGTCTCCAATAAACTCAATGAAGGTTCTGCTTCTGGTGTGAACTTGACTTTTTCTTGCGGCAGTCTATAGAAACATTATACTTGCTCAAGAAGTCCATTCCTAAAATGACATCGTAATCCTTCATCTCAAGGACTAACAAGTCACTGTAGAGCTCTCGGTTGGAAATCTAGATTGATACTGCCCTTAGCCTCTCAGTAGAGGCCATTACTTCCCCTGACGGTAAGGTTGTTAAGAACTTCATCGTTCAACCTTTTTGGTGGCCTTTATACTGTTTAAGTAGTGCTCAGTTATCAAAGCACTACTTATTAGTTCTTCGGAGGTTTGCAGCCTCTTAACACCGCTAGCCCCCTTCAACGCTATCTCAGGCCTTAACATCTTGAGCATTAGCCTAACTATCTCTTTTTCTGTGCTAACTAGCTCTGGGCACAGATGAGCTAACCGCTTAAACATCTTCACTGCTTCATCCACGGATAGTTCTCCTTGTCTGAACTCCGTGAATTCATCGTAATGCTTGTTGGTTACTTGCATGTGAAAGTATTCTTCGAAGAACTCAGTCTCGAAGTCGGCCCATGTCATCTGGCTGACATTTCTCTTGGCCTTGACTCTCTTCCACTATATTCTAGCATCTCCCGTAAGGCAGAAAGATGCACACTTTATCTTCTCTACCTCATGCCAGTCCAGTAGCCCTACTATTCTTTCCAACGTTTTGAACCATGCTTAAGCATCCCATGGTTTGCTTGTGCCTGGGAAGTTCCCTGGCTTCAGTTTCTCCTACTGAATGAGGTACGCTTCTTGCCTTACTCCCCTTGCCGAACTACAGATGTAATCGATGGGTCTTCGATCACAACTGGTGCCACTACATTCGCCACTGGCGAGGTAATAATAACGACCTGCTGGTTAGCCATCCTAGTGGCAATAACTTGCTGTTGTTCTGCTAACTGTCTCTGTAACTGAGCCACCACGTCTAAGAGATTTGGTGGGGGTACTGACTCTGTTGCCTCTTGCCCTCTAGGAGCTTGCTCCTCGTTTTGGGCCTTTCTAGGACGTCCTCAAATGTATAACTTAACACTTAATGGTAATGTTCCCAAACTTGCTTTAGGATATAACAAGACCTTGGTCTTGATTCTTATCTCATTTCTTAATCCTAGAACTCGTTCTAGGGCTTAGTAAGACCTTGGTCTTGCTCAAAACTTTTATCAAGCACCTTGCGTGCCATAATCCCAAAACTTACTTTTGGGCAAATCAAGTAAGTACTTAAGCATTTCTCTAATATCCATTCTAGGGATTAAACATGATTCCGTGATACTAAGGTATTAAACATGCTTCCTTGTTCAATGCACATATGAGTAAGTACTTAAGCATTTCTCTGTACTGCAATTAAATAAAGGAGCAATAGAAAAACTGAAACTTAAAACTTTCTTACTTGAAGACGGCAAGGTTGATGCTGATGCGTGTGTGATGCTGGAGAATGGGAACTGCTCTGATACCACCTGTAGCGACCCGCCTTCTCTGCCTTAGACGGATCGTTACCTTTGTCTACTTCTCGACTCTAATGCATGACTAAAAATGCGGAAATCTTTTTTTTTTCTTTTTAATCTATCTAAGAGTGATGATATTCTAACTTTAATAGTCATGCATGATACCATGTCACACTTTCTTTCTCAAAAACTCGCAAGAAAATACCTATTGAAACTTGCCTCGCCCAACTCAGCTTACGGGTATCAGTCGACTGATACTGTACCAGTCGACTGATAAGCCTGAAATCTGAAAATTCAGGTTTCGAAACTTGTTTCAAAAGCCCACCAAACATATAGTTTCGAGCCATATAAAATCATGACACCATTTCTACACTCTATACCAGTTTTCTAAACAATTTAGCCAATCAAGACGGATCCATAAACTTGAAATTAGAACTCTTGTGAAAGTAAATAAGCTATTCAAGTTTATATGAACTTTAACCTTAGAGTTTGTACCAATCTTGACTCCTATGCATTCATAACACCAAATATATATTCTATAACCTTGCTAAAGCATTATGAAATGTGAATGCAACTTTTCTAAGCATATTGAAGCAATAAAAACTTGATTCAAAGAGAAATTAATACTATCTTGGCACATGCATCTATTTCTCTAACAAAGTATCAATATTTCAAACTACTCACACTTCTACTCATCCAATGCAATCATAAGGATATGTAAGCTAAATGAAATGACATGGAATCTTTACTCTAAGAAATTGAGCATGTGAGACTATCCAAAGCTTAAATGTTCGCTAAACTCCATAAAGCAAGAACTTGAAATTTGAATAAACTAAAACATTGTAATTCAAATAACTAAATTGTCTCGTCTCAAGGATCTCTCCAAAATCAGCCACCACACACACTTTACTCAGCACCGCCTCGTCGCCTTCCTTCAGAATTGCTTGCCTTTACCTTTATCTACAGTAAGAGGAAATGCAACTAGTAAGCAAAAAGCTTAGTAAGTACTATCTAGCTCACAAAATCTCGAAATGTACAAACATGCTTCTTGATCAATATGAAAATCATATGAGATACTTATATGCTTGAAAGAAAACTAAGACATGTATAACTCAAAACATGCGTACTCAAGCATTAATAAACCTCAATTCACTTTTCTTGGCTCAACTTGAAGCTTTAGCTATTCTTTAACTTTTTGAAAACTCTTTAAACTTTAGAAACTTTGCTAAAGCATATACTTGAAAATAATAATCACTTGGATCCACTGAAGACGTAAGTACCATCTCATATGCGCGTTCCCTAAAAGGTTGGGGTAGCGAGCCACCAATCCTAATAGAGCAGACCTTGGTCTACCAGGGCCAAGACCTTGGAATTGGACACCTGGATTTCTTTAACGACGCCCTTGGACGCCGGGTACTGGCCTTAGAAAATAAAATAGCTTTTCTTTCTTTTCTTTCTTATCTGTAAATGCCTTGGCATTTTCTCGAGCACCTTGCGTGTTAAAATCCCTAAGTCTTGACTTTTGGGGATTTCTTAAGGCCTTGGCCTTTTCTTTTCTTATCTTTATCTTCTCTTTTCTTTTCTCATAACTTTTCTTAGCCCTAATCTCATATAGGGTGCTTAATCAACTTATACAAACATATAATGAACTAATATCACATGCCAAAAATCATAAACTAAAGAAACTATCTCTTTTAAAACTTTTAAAGGAAATTCTCGCGGAAAAACCGCCTCTTACTGTAGGTGAGCAGTACTTACATTGATATCTTGGACTTACAACCAAGATTGACGTCTAGGGCTCGGAAGAAAATTGAGATCTCGGAGATTTCTTCGCGCCTGTGCGTTCCTCTCGTCGCGGGGATTCCGAATATAGGAAAATCTCTTGGAGGAGAGCCTTGGCCGGCCCTCTAGGCCTTGGTGTGGTGTCGCCCAAGAGAGGAGAGGGGAAAGGAGTCGGCGCAAGGTGTTGGGCGAGGGAGAGAAAGGGTTTAGGTTGAGAGAAAATAAAATTTCTCTCTTTAATTATCTATTTATACTTATGGGGCGAATTTACCTAACTATACCTTATCTATTGTTTCGCCCAATTTATTTCAACAAAACCAACCAGCCCAGCTGGTCACGCGCGTGTTTGCTCTTCCGGTGGTCGCGGGTTCGAACCCCTTGCTGCCCATTAATGTTTTTCCTTTTTTATAAATACTAAACGGACTCGGAAAATTCCATAAAAATATTCTAAAAATTCCTAAAAATATCTAGAATATTTCTAAACCATTTTTAAATAATTCTAAGTACTTTAAGAACTAAAAATGGGAATTTTGGGGCGTTACAGTAACCACCACTTTGGCATTTGTTTCCCCCCTTTTGATTTGCTTAGCCGACCAACTTGAGAAATCGAGGTCTTTTCCTTCAATATCTCTTGGAGGGATGAAACCTTCCTTGACCGAGAACCATATGCTCATGTTTGTCTTCAAATAAAATTTTATTCTTGACCTCCAATATGAAAAATCAGCTCCATCCAAGAATGATGGTCGGCTGATGCTAAACCCTTCTCTTCCCATTGTCATCTTGTTGTAAGCTCTCGGATGTTAAGCCGCTTGAACAGATCCCCAGGCTCTGATACCACTTGTTGGTGCTTGGATGGCTAGAGGGGGGGTGAATATAGCTAGACACAAAACTCTTCTCCTTTTAGAGATTTCTGCACTTGAAGGTTAGTCGCAGAGGAAGCAATAAAAAAATAGAAACTAGCGATGCAGAAATCAAAATACAAACCAAAACTCTAACACAAGAATATACAAGGTTCGGGGATAACTTTCCCCTACTCCTTGGCGTGCCTGTAACGTGGGCGATCCATTGATCGTCGACAGATCAAGCCCCGAAAAATCCGGATAGATGAATCCTCCTTCTCGGTGGAGAAACCTCTCCACACAATGTCTCAACAGATATGAGAAATGAAGCACAGAGACACAAGGACTTACAGAGCACAAGAAGAAGGAGAAGCGCTTACATGGCAACACTCACAACCTAGCACAACCTCGGCAAGAGCCTTCACTCAGCTCTTACTTGTCTGCTTGTTGATCACCTCATAACGCTATCACAACCTTCTCAGTGCTCAAGTCGCAAATCCAACTAAAACCTCAAGAGTGTATACAAGAGTCGCTTGAGCTTCTGGATGATCAAAGTTGTTGCAAGAAGAGATTAGTGATCATTGTTCTCCTTCTCCACTTCGCAAGACTTTTAAGCATCTGGCTTCTGCAGCTCACATCGCCAGCCACCAGGCACACCTCTGCTCACCAGCTGCTTATCTGCAACAGCCCCAGCTACAACTGAGCTCTCCTGGACTCCCTGAGCTCTCCTCAGCCGAGCCCCAGTCAGCATCTCAGCTGTTGCAGTCGTCCGTTGAAACCCGAGAAGGAAAACTGTCAAACCTGCTTAAAGGAAAGACTCCCATTGACCCTCCTTGAGTGTTTGAATCCATCCCTGTCACCTGCACACTTAATCAGAGGTTTAGCAAATGAAATCACACTTACATCAGTGATAGCAGAGAAAATCAGAGCGAAATCAGTAGTGTTCAGAGCACGATCAGAACTCTGACAGTGCATTTTGAATTAAAGTTCAGCTTCTGATCGGTCACCAGACCGATCAGAGTGAACCCTGATCGATCACCAGACTGATCAGGATAGGCTCAGTCTGATCAGGCTCCAGCCTGATCGGCCCACGGTGAGAAATTCGGAATCCCGACCTTCTTGTGATCGGTCACCCTGACCGATCCCAGATCGTGGATCGGTCACCACACCGATCCACCCCTTTGCTGAGGGGTTTTCCAGTTTCGCAGCCCAAACCCACTAATCGGTCACCAGACCGATCAGGGCACTCCCTGACCGATCAGGATCCATCCTAATCGGTTATAGTGAGAAGCTCGCGACATTTGATCGTTCACCAGAACGATCTGAGGGTCTCCCTGATCGGTCACCAGACCGATCAGGAGCAGAACATAAAAGCTTCTGTTCTCTCCCTGATCGGTCACCAGACCGATCAACCTTCTCTGGATCGGTCACCAGACCAATCCACGAAGGAAGTTCGTGCCAACTTCCCTGATCCGTCACCAGACCGACCCAGCCAAAGCCAATTCCATCCTAAGTCAAGTGAACGGGCTCCCAACCTTCTCTGACTCGTGCTCAGTCCCCTAGACCAAGACTCCGTTCCCAGTTTCACTAAACGGGACTTCATTCAACCTAGATTCCCAAGCTAGGACTTGGCTTCACTCACCAGGATTTCAGTCAACCTAGCTTCCCAAGCTAGGACCTGGCTTCACTCACCAAACTTTCATCCAACCTAGCTTCCCAAGCTAGGACCTGGCTTCACTCACCAGGCTTTCATCCAACCTAGCTTCCCAAGCTAGGACCTGGCTTCACTCACCAGGCTTTCAGTCACCCGGCTTCACTCACCGGGACCCAACTTTACTCACCTGGATTTCAACCTAGCTTCACTCACTAGGACCCGGCTTCACTCACTGGGATTTCAAGCTAGTCCCACTAGGTGTGCCTAGTCCCACTAGGTCTTTTCCACTTCACCTAGTCCCACTAGGTCTTTTCCCATGCTAGCGTGCGATCTCCCAGATCCACCTGGACTTAATCTAAATTCATTCAACCAAACTTAAATCGTTGTCAACATCAAAACAACAATCGGGCCAAACTGCATTAACAACGACCACCCTTCTTCGATGGGAACGATTTCGCGTACTGAAAAGGTAGGATGCCGTACTATCTTATGAATGATATTGAAAACTGGATTAGTATTGTAGATGGATTCGATGCACCCGTTGACGAAAGAGGAGAGCCGACACCTATGAGATCATGGTTGAAGGTGGTCATGAAGAGGGCGCAGTCAAATGCCAAGGCCACTACCACACTTCAGTGCGGGCTCTCAAAGGAGCAACCCAATAAGGTGGGGCCATTCAGGAGCGCCAAAGAGTTGTGGGACAAACTGGTGGAACTGAACGATGGGTCCAACGAGTCCAGAAGAGCAAAGAAGGACTTGCTCGTGGCCCAACTCCAATCCCTGTCCATGAAGAGTAACGAAACTGTCAGCCAGCTGCGTGGAAGGGTGAAGGAGATCATCAACGACCTCCATGTGATTGGAGAAAAGATTGAAAATCGAGATCTCGTCAAGTACGTCTTACAAGCCTTCCCAAGAACAACTTTGTGGGCATCAATGGTTGATTCCTATAAAGTATCAAGGGATTTATCTTTAGTTAAATTAGATGATCTGTTCTGTGAATTTGAACTGCACGAGTAAGCTAATCTCTCGGCCAAAGAGAAAGGTATAGCTTTTATTGCAGAAAAGGAGAAGAAGAAGAGGAAGGAGAAGAAGAAGGTGGTCTACTCCTCATCCGACTCAAAGGAGTCCAGCGCCTCTATGGATAGCGACCAAGAGGCTTTCATGGTAAGAAAAATGCGTAGGGCTTTCAAAATTTTTTCTAACAAATCTTATGCTAGGAAAGGGGCCAAAGGCAAGGGTAAGGCCAAGGACATCATTTGCTACAACTGCCACCAAGAGGGACACATGAAGAACGAGTGCCCTCAACTAAAGAAAAGAGATGAAAAGAAGGAGGAGAAGAAGAAAGGTGACAAGAAGAGGTCGAAGGGAAAAGCGAAGTGTGCCACCAACCTTAAGGCGACTTGGGATTATCCTTCATCCTCGGAGGAAGAAGAGGAGCAAGTGTCTCACTTTGCTCTCATGGCAGTGGACTGATCAGAGTCATCAGATAATAAAAGAAGCTCAAGCAGTGATGAAAGTGACTCATCCTCATCATCATCCGAGTCAGAAGCTTCGGTAAGTGTGGTATACCACTTACCCTCCTCTACATTAGTTAAAATTATTTCTAGCACTAACATGGATTTAGCTAAAGCTAGAAGTAAGATCAAGGACCTAAAAAATGAAATTGCCATGCTTAGAGTAGAGTGTACAAAACTTAAGGAAGACTTACATGCTTGTTCTCTTACATCACATGATTCATGTTTTGAAATTGAAAATAGGGAACTAAGGAAAAAGGTAGAGGACCTCACAAAGGCACTTAGAAAATTTCAAGTGGGGTCTAGCAACTTAGATATGATAATTAATAGTCAAAGGGTCGTCTATAACAAGGCCGGATTAGGATATAGGCCAAAGATAAAGGAAGTGGCCTTTGTCTCACTCATGGGTAGGATTAGTGCATCTAGGAGACAAGGGACTAAGGGAAACATCAAGAGGGCGTGGGTACCTAAGAGATTTTTAAATGATGCTTGTGGATCAAAAATTTGGGTACCAAAAGAGTATGTTTTCCATGTTGTATAGGTGAAGGTGAAGGTGGCCTCAATCATGTGGATAGTAGATAGTGGATGCTCAAGACATATGACCGGAGATGTGACCAAGATCACTACTATTAGCTACTTAAAAGAAGGGACGGTCTCTTTTGAAAATAGTGGAAAACTGAAAATTATTGGTAGGGACACCATTGAGGTATCTCCTACAATTTCCATACATAAGGTACTTTTAATTAAAGACATGAAGTTTAATTTACTTAGTGTAAGTCAGTTATATGATGCGGGCTATAGGGTTGAATTTCATGCTAGGAAGTGCCTAATAAGACAAAATGAATCCGATAATGTCATACTAGAAGGGTATAGAGAGGCTAACTTGTATTATCTTGATCTTGCTTATGCTACTAACAATTTGGCTAAGTGTTTCATGTCTAAAGAAGAAGAAGGCTGGTTGTGGCACCGGAGGCTTGTGAAGGATCGGTGTAGGCGTGCAGAGGGGGGGGGGGGTGAATGCACTTTCTCAAATCGTTTTTAATCTCTACAGAGTTGTTAGCGCAGCGGAAACAATAATATGCAAAGTAAATACGAAACAACAATGCTAACAACCTGATTTTAGTTGGTATTCACCCCGGTCGGGTGACTAATCCAACAATCCGTCGGTGGATCAAACCCTGGATAACCTCCGGCTAGAACTCGTCGCTCCTTGTGGGTGGAGAAACCTTGCCACAGCACCAAGGAGACTTCCTGAGTATACAACACTACTAACTTGCCCTATCCAAGCAAGTTTCGTCAAGAAGAATGGTAGGAAACGAGCCCCTTAAAATAGGGCTCGAATCTAAAATAGCCTCTTACCAGTCGACTGGCCCTAGGGCAGTCGACTGGTTCCACTCAGATTTGACCGTTACCAGTACAACGTTCAAATCTTGCCAGCCTGTTCCAGCCTGTTCCAGCCTATACCAGTCGACTGCCCCTGGGCCAGTCGACTGGTACACACCTAAGCCTAGGGTTTCACTCCGAGTACAAGTCTCTCTCGCACTCACACCCTCTCGGCTTAACCCTTGAGTACAAGCCCACATACTCAGACCCTTACCACTCAGTTGACTCTTCACCAGCACCCTTGACAGTTGCCTTCACACCCTCTTCATCTTCGGCCTTCGTACCTTGGATGCGCACGCAAGCCTCCAGCTTGCCTCCATGCCACCCTTCACGTACGCCTCGAAGTCCGCGTCCCTTGGCTCATCATCTCTGCTATCAATGGTCCCTCAGATGCGCACGTAAGCCTCAAGCTTACCTCCATGCCATCCTTCACCTGAAGACATCAACCAAGTCCATGCTTACCTGTACACCTGCACACTCATGTACACATGTGAGAACAACACAAATCCTAACTTAACCATATTGCCCACTCATCAAAACATCATGATCCTCCAGATCATCTCAGGGTCGATTGCCCCAACAATCTCCCCCTTTTTGATGTGTGGCAATATGTTAAGTTAGGTAAGCATATAGCAGTAATAATAGCAAAAGCAGTTGAAATTCAAGCATACCACACAAGAGGCAACCTCCCCCTTAATCTATGCTTTCTCCCAAATTTCAAACCCTTATTGCTATTCTCAAGTTAGAGTTAAATTCTCCCAACTTAACTCTAAAGCACAACTAAGCCTAAGTTACGTTTCAACCCAACCCTAACTTAAACACACAAATTCTCCCCCTTTGACACCATCAAAATGATTGCCCAAGCAACCCATACCCTTTGTGCCAAATACAACTTAACTCTATCTCTGAAAGTCCCTCAGAAATCACAAAATCCATTCTGTCCATACTACCAGTCGAAAGAAATTTTTATCAAGGATGCACTTCAATTCGAAAAAAAAAAATTTTGTGCTAAGTTGGATTGATACCAAGATCAAGTGGGAAGAAGTGTTTAAGGATGGAAGCAATTGGAAATCTCAATTCCTTATTATATTTTGAAGATCCAAATAGCGTGCAAAAAGAAAAAGAAAGAAAATAAAAAGAGTTTGGCACGCAAAAGCTTGTGCCAAGGTGAAGAAAGAAAACAAAAATTTGCTATTTTGGATGGGAAATTGACTTGGATCAAAACTTGGAAGTTGGAATTGTGGAAACTAAGCCCGCAACAATCTAATAGAGTTCACTGATGGAAGCTGCTCAAAATCTGATCCAATGCAGAATATTGTGCCAAAAACAGAGAAAGGAAATGAAAATTTGTGCCATGAAGAGAAATCTGAAATTAATGGAGTTTGTAGCACAAATGGATGATGCAATCAGTAATACTTTGCTAAGGTCTGAATTGGAAGTGATAAAATCTGAATAGCAGCTAAAACAAGCTGAACTCCAATTGTTAAGTCTAAAAATGAAGCTGAGAAAAAGTTGAATGGAGGCTGAATTGAAGCTGGGATCAATGCAGAAAATTTGCAGCTAATAGAGGATGTTTCGGCCACTTTGTTGGAAAGGAAATTGCAGCTGTTTTTGGTCAGTTTGTTTTGGAAAGGGTTGAACAAGATGTGTGAACAAAAGCTAGGAAAATCAGTATTCGAAAGGGCTGAACAAGATGTGTGAACAAAAGCTGAATATGAGCTGAAAAATCTGAATTACAAGGCATTGGGATGTTGTAATCTGCCGAGCTTGACATAGAATTGCTGAATGAAACAAACTGAACTCGGAGTAAGCTTTAAGATGCTGAATTCTGTTGAAAGAGTGTTGTTGAACATGTATTGGAAAATTCAGAATTGAATTACAAGGACTTAAATGATGATATCACAAAAACAGTTTTGTATCAATCCAAACTGAAATTGATCTTTTTAATTCAGCAAATGTTTTGCTGCATCTGAACAGAACTGGTAGAATGTTTTCAGCTGAATTCAACTTCTTGGGGAGCAAATTTCAGTGAAGAAAAGAAAAAAAAATCAGAACATAAAGAAGAGCAGGAAATGGAATTAAGTTGGCTAAAACACAACTTTGTGAGCAGAATTTTCGAGTGGAACATTTTAAGTGCTCACCTACCTCTATGCTAACTGTTGATAAGGAATTAAAGAGTTTTACAAGGTCTAAAAGCAATGCCATGGAGCTGCAGACTTGAAACAGGAAGGAAAGAAAGAAATTTTTTTTTTGAGATGATAAAGAGGTGTGCCAACAAAAAGGAAATGTATCAAGAGTGAGTTACAAGGGTTGTTGAGTGAAATTTTATGTCGAGTATTTATTTTGCTTGATATCATATGTTCTTTGATACATTCTGAACCTTACTAGAGAGAAAGAAAGAAAGAAAAATCTGAGAAAAGAGTGAAAGAAGCAAGGTTGGCACGAAATTGGGAAACTTGGCACATTAGACCAAGGAAGGTTTTTATTCAAATTCTTGAAGGACAATGCATAGTTTGACTTCCCAACACTTTTGATATCACTAGAGGACTGACAAGAGGGGCAAAGCATATTGGAAACATCTTTAAGCACTCAAGTCTTCAACTTTACCCATTTTTCCATTTTCTTTGTTTTTATTCCATTTCTCACCATTTTCTATGCTTTTCATTTGTTTTTGTAGATGTTGATCTTATTCATGATTAATGGTGGAGAGTAGATAATAAGCAAGCCTATGGTAGTGCAAGAAACATGTGTGTGAGAGTGAGCTCCACTTCCATCATCAACTTAGAACTTAAGGAGAGAGCCACCAAAACTTCCCATGAAAGGCTAGTGATTTAAATTCATCTCAATGACTCATGATGGATGAAAAGGCCAAGTTGTTGATTTAAGGACAAGATACTAATCCATAGAGCTTAGATTTATGAGAATTGACAACCCTAGGTAATTTCTTTTCATTTGCTTCTAATTATGCTTAAGAAAATCTAGGGGATACATATTTAGTAGTTTCGCGAGACGCTCAAGGTTAAGTGTGGGGGAGTTGATAAGCACCATTTTATTGATTATTTTAATTGTTAAAATCCATGTTTGACCTATGTTTTTATTGCTTAATTGTGATTTTACCCTAGGTTTTAGGATTTCCTCTTATTTTGGACTTAATTGAAAATTTACATATTTTTTGGATTATTTGGCCACTAATTTTCTGATATATTTTTGTAGGCATGAAAAGATCCTGGACCTAGGGCATACTGGGTCAAACTTGAGTCGGATGTGAACCAGATCGAATTATCAAGCCTACGATTAATCCGGGCCGTCCGATTCAAGAGTGGCTAGATCTGAGCCATCCGGGACAATCTGAAGCAATCCGAGCTAGGGTTAGGGTTGATCAAGCTCTATGATCAAGATCTGAAAGTTTCATCCCAATCAGAGCTAAATCAACCGTTGGATCAAGCAAGGAGGGCTCTAGAGCGTCCATTCACAGATTGAGTTGATCTGGACCATCCGTTGCACATCTGGAGGATCCGAGCTACCATGAGGCAGATCCTGACCCCAGATCATCATCATCAAAGTTTGGCTCAAATCAGACCAAGATCAGCCGTTGGATTTCTCAAATTAATCTGAACCGTCCAATGCTAAGTATTTAATCAGATTTTGCCCGCAGCCAAGCCTTGTCGCGTCTCCGCCGTTAGCTCGTCTTCTTCGCTTCGTTCTTCAATTCCTTAGCTAGATTTCTTTATCAAGGAGGCGCGATCCTTCAATCCATCATCAAAGCAAGGGCTAGGTTAGTGAAGAGAATCTCAGCGAGGTTTCAGAATTGATTTCTGCTCAATAGCGAAGCTGCATGAGGTCTCGGCAGTTCCACTATCCGACTTCAACAAACTCAGCTGTGATCCATTTCCACTACATCCGAGCTGACCAGAGGGGTTCCCTGGAAGGTCTCGGTCATTCCCAAATCCAATTCGCAAGCCACAACAGTGAGATTGAAGAATTCGGAAGCTACTTTCAGTTTGAGCAGGTTTTGATCTGTTTCAGTAGCAGAGACGTATCTTCATTGATTTGCGGAGCTTGCGGGTCCGAGGTTCTCCCTTGATTGACGACCAAGGAGCTCTTGAGTTGAGGAATGGTTGAGGAGTAGCTTAGATAGTTTAATTTCATTGTTTTAGCTGTAAATTTCGTTTCTGCCTCGTTTCTTACTGTTTTCGAATTCAGATTGGTTAACTTGGTTTAATGCATAGTTTCTGCTGTAATTAGGGTTTAATCTAATCAGTTAAGTAATTAGGAAGCTTGTTTAGGTATTCATCGATTTCAATTTCAGTTAATTTTGTTCTACAGCTTGCGTATCAAATTTTCCAACTGTGTATCAGTTTTTGTTCTGCAATTTAGCTTAGTTTCTGAACTTCCTTAGTTTAATTCCCATTCGATTTATGTTTAGTTCAATTCCTGCATTTAGCGATCACATTTAGGGTGTGAATTTAGTGATCCAAGTTCTTTTCGTATGCAGTTTCATTTCTGAATTCTGATTTCCATTTCTGCAAATTGAGCTCGTTTCTGCAAATTCTGAATCATTTCTGCATTTTTTGTTTACAGCTCGTGTCTGAATTTTTGATTGCAAATCAGTAGAGAGGTTGCTTGATTAGTTAACTATTGAACATCAAACTCAGCTTGTTTTGAATCCGAATTTCTGCATTCATATCTTCATTCGGTGGCTTTGAATCCATTAGCTCATTCCCTGCATACAAGTGAACTGTGGTTGCTGAATTTGCAAATTTCTTGTGTTCAGTTTGCATCTGAGATTGATATCCGATGTTAATCCCACGGTTTGTAGACTTAAGTGTTGGAAGCAACCTCTTTCACAGTTAGCAGTTCTGATTTTTAAACCTTAGTTCAGCCATTCGATTGCATTTCTGCAGCTCTAAGTTTGAAACTTCATAAGTTATATCAGTCTAGCCCTGCATTCGATTTCCTTTGCATTTGATTTCAGTGATTTAACTTGATTTTCGCATTCATTTTGTTGTTGCATTTCATTTCTGCATACAGGGTTACTTCTTTGCAGTTCATTCCCGAATTGATCTGCCACCATTTCAGCACTTTGTATCAAGTGAGATGTTCAGTTTTGAGTGGTACCAAGTTGAGCTAAACCTTTAGTGAGCTCTTGCCCTTAATTAAGTTCCATTTGCATCAAAATTGTTGCTGATATGTACCCTCAATCCCTTCATTCGATTTCTGAATTTCTGGATTCATTACTGCATTTGACAGTTTCAGAATTGTGGATGAAATGCTTCGGTTCATTGCTGAATTTCTGATTTTGAGTTCTGAAACCTTGCATCACTGATCAGTATTTAGTCTTCAAGTTTCTTCCTTTATTCTTGCATATCATTTGATTGATAGATTGCTTTCCAAGCTAAATCAACCATGTATAGTTCTTGCACTTCACTATCAGCTTTTGGCATATAACCACCTCCTTGCGTATCAAGCTTGTCTCATCCTTGGAGTTAAATGAATTTGTAGTGAACTGTTTTTAGGTTGCTTGGTATTTGGTTTGTCTTAAGTCAGAATTTGGAAGCAAGTATTTGCATAAGTTTCAATCAAAGGTCAGTTGTTGCGTTGCTTAATTTTCTTAGCATCTGTTTTGCATTTGAAATCAATTTTGTTTTCCAAAAGTGGTTAAGTGTTTAAATTGGTTGAATGGTCCGTTGGTTGAGTAGAACTTGCTATCACTCATTAAGTTCAATAGTTAAGTTTCCTTTCTTTTTATTGTGATTTCATTTATAATTGAACCCAATTCACATTCGAAACCCAAAAACACAAACGACACCTAAATACAAGCGCGAATCACACAACGTCAACTAGCCCCGAGAAAAATACGACCTGTGGCCCCTATATTACATTTTCATACTTTTGACTGTAAAAAGGGTTTCCAGCATTTCATTCATATCTAAATTTGAGGCCCACATTCGTGACACATAGTTTGGGCTCATCACCCACCGCTGCATCATTGCAAACATGTTGTCCTGACGACTGATAATCCCATCAACTTTTTCTTCAAGCCGCTGCTCCGTCTGCCAAAGGTGATGTACATCCTCACGAGTGGTATGCACATCCTCCTGGAGCTGATGGACATCTGCCTGAAGTGTGTGTACATCAGATCGCATCTGGGTGTACTCCGCGCGTGTGACAAGCTCACCCGGCTTCTCATCTGCCTCAGGGATCTCCGGGCGCTCCCTCCAAGCAAAAACTCCCTGTCTAGACTCAATACCCGCTAAGGACAATTGGCGAGTGCCAATTTGATCATAGTCCTTCGACAAGTGTCGCACCTGACCAACAGTGACTTGAATACCAAAACGGAGCTGAAAGAACTCAGTCAACATATGGCAAAAAGGCATGTATATCTTCCCATTCACACTCTGGGAAAGGTGACAAATGGATGCAAACACGTGTAATGACACATCTATATCGAGCTGCCTCTCAAGAGCATATATCATCACCAAGTGAGGCAACCAGATCCTTGCCCTCCCCTTAGTGACAATGGGTAGCAGACACTCTACCACAATCTTGTACAGAACATGGCTGGATGGACTCATGGGTTTTGCATCGAAAGTACGCTCAGATTCATGTCTATGCCTCCTGAAGTAGTGGACATGAATCTGATCAATAGTTACACCTGGCAATTCAAGTGGCTCAACAACATTTGGAAAGTAGGTATTGGGATTGTTCGAGGCCCGACATTCTAGAAAACTGGCTAAAACCATGGGTGTGAAAGGAATGGTGACACCCGCTACCTTTGACTCATAAACTCTATTGTCTTGGTCAAGACAAGTCAAGTTTGCAAAGAATTCCTTGCACAGATCAAGATTAACATCATGTTGACAATAGACAAGTTGCTCTATGCTGAAATGAGTAATCATCTCAATAACATGAGGTGCCTTATCTTCAAAATATGCTTTATTGAGATACCGACAGGGTAGTTGGACAAATTCATTTTCCTCGAATCTCTTTTTGCATTCTAAACTTCTAAACCTAGACTTTTCTGGGCCTTGTGGACTTGGTCAGGATGATCCTTCACCCCTTGACCTTTTAGACATAGCCCTAATGAACCAAGTATGCATGCACACCAAGAAACCCCCCCCTCCCCCCCACCCCCAAAAGAGAAAATATCAAGGAAAACATACATAAAACAACATATTAGTATCAATGCAAAACCTAAATGGAGAAATGAACCTTAAACACCATACCTCTTTGCCCTTTGCATTGTGAGATTTGGAAATCACGTGGGTTAACTTGAAGAGGGGTTTTCTACTAACCTTAGAAGTAGATCGGAGTTAGAGAAGACTTTAGGGAAGATTTTAAGGCTTGAGAGGAGTTTAGGACGCAAGGGGAGTCGAGAGGAGGAGAAAATCGCCGGTAGAAGTGAGCCAAAACCCTAGATTTTGCTTTCCCGGCGCGCCCTCTCTTTTTATAAAACCTGCGAACCAGTCGACTGCCCCTAGGGCAGTTGACTGGGCGACAATGTAATTACATTCTGTGAGGTTTACCAGTCGACTAGCTTCAAGCCAGTCGACTGGTATCTGATGTTCTGAATTTCAGTTTCTCAGCCCGAATTTCAGAAATGTCTAACTAATTCCATAAATTCCCAAAAATTCTGAAATCTCGTGGGGATATTTGTGGATCCTATATTTACTTGGGAAAAATATAATTTTAGTCAATGTTATTCCAAATCCCATGTTTGGTACAAACTCTGAGTTTCACAAGAAAATATCATAAAACTCTTCCCAAAAGTTCTAGTTTGGACCTTACCTTGATGCTACTTCCCATAATCATCCATAATTCATTCATAGCATCAAGTTATATCATATTTAGGCATTGAAATCGATTTGTCTCAAGTAAAATCCTAATTTCCCTTTTTCTTCATAATCCTCCCTTAAGTGTGCCAACTCTCTAGGATTAAGATTACCCTTAGTCTTTTAAACCTCTTGGCACACCTTATAGTTCTTTTCAATCTCCTAGGAGTAAACCACCTGAGATCCATTGACCATGGAACTCGTCTTGACTCTTAGAGCTTCTATCCCTAATTACCTCCCTATGTAGCTCCTTTACAAAAGCAAGACCACACCGGTGCTCTTCCGGTGCTTCTTGACTTTCCACCATTACTCTCTTAATTTGATAGACCTTTTCTTTGGCCAATTTCTTTTCTTTCCCTTTAAATGGCTTTTCCTTGCCATTTTTGACTCTTTCTCTACCATAGTTATAGGGCATCCTTGAATATGATACTTTATCAACATTAGCCCTCCTAGAATGGTATCCTAGACCTGGCCTACCATTTCTAACAGATTGATCATTTTGTATTCCTCTTGATTCCTTGGATCTCCTAATGAGTCTATCTAGGTTCTTCTCCAATTTATCAAGTTTGGCTTTTAGAACTTGATTTTCCTTTTCCAAGCTCCTAACCTTAAGACCACCAGATCTAATTTGATCATCTCTAGGATTGCCTATTTTTCTAGGCATATTTCTCCCCTTCTCAGATTTTATGCCTTGGTTCTTATTCCTAGAGTTCCTAGATTTATCATGAAACATAGAATTGTTGGTGTTTTGACATATAAAATTGTTTCTACTTCTATCATGATATTTAAAGTCAAAAACACGCATGGGCACACAATTATTAATTCTATCATTCAAACAAGCATTTTGAGCATTCATTGAAAAGCTTGAAGCATGAGTAAAGTTAGAAGGTACCTTCCTTACCCTTGGCACTCCCCCTTGATAACTGCTTCTTTTTCTCTCTTCTTTCTCTCATTTTCTAAGGTGCTCCATCTTCTTGAGCTCTCCATTTCTTGGACATTTTGTATGATAGTGCCCAAGCTCCCCGCATGTGAAACACCGAATTCTCGTTCTTTTGTTTTGAACTTCCTCATTCCTGTAACCCACATTAGATTTAAATTGAATTGATTTAGGCTTTAGGAATTATCTCCNCATGAATAAGATTCCTTATACATCCGCGATAGGATCTATCATGTATGCTATGTTATGTACTAGGCCCGATGTATCGTATGCTCTGAGCATCACAAGCAGATACCAGTCTGATCCAGGAATGGATCATTGGGCGGCTGTCAAGACAATCCTCAAGTACTTAAGAAGCACTAAGGATGTGTTCCTAATATATGGAGAAGGTGATATGGTAATACGTGGGTATACAGATGCCAGTTTCCAGACAGATAAGGATGACTCCAAATCTCAGTCCGAATACGTATTTATTTTGAATGGAGGCGCAATAAGTTGAAAGAGTTCCAAGCAAGACACCGTAGCGGATTCTACCATGGAAGCGGAATATATTGCAGCTTCGAAAGCAACAAAGGAAGCAGTCTGGATCAAGAAGTTTGTCTCAGAACTTGGTGTGGTTCCAACCATTAATGAAGCAATACCGATTTACTGCGACAACAATGGAGCTATTAACAAGCGAAGGAACCAAGGTCTCATCAGCGATCCAAACATGTGCTTCACCGCTATCATCTGATCAGAGAGATTATAAGTAGGAATGATATACAAATTGAGATAATTCCCACTGAAAGGAATTTAGCGGATCCTTTAACTAAGGCCTTGCCTCAAAGCAAGTTTGAGGGTCATGTTAGAGCCTGTGGTTTAAGCAAGCATCTCCAAGGAGGTGTGGACCCAGGATGATTGGGTATAAGCCGAAGTGCTCGAAGATGTTGGAACAGCCTACAAAGGATTCACCACTCCTTGCGAGGAGATGTATACCCGAGGCCTATCGTCAGATTGTTACTCGAAGCCTCTAGCCAGAGCATGACATGTTCAGAGTATGAATCTCTTAAATACATGAGAGTAATTAGAATCCGTAGGACGAGAAATCGTTGAAGGATCGATTTAGGAGTGCAGAGGGGGGGTGAATGCACTTTCGCGGATCGTTTTGATCTCTACAAAGTTGTTAGCGCAGCGGAAACAATAATATGCAAAGTAAATAAGAAATAAACAATGCTAACAACCTGATTTTAGTTGGTATCCACCCCGGTCGGGTGACTAATCCAACAATCCGTCGGTGGATCAAACCCCGGATAACCTCCGGCTAGAACTCGTCGCTCCTTGTGGGTGGAGAAACCTCGCCACAACACTAAGGACACTTCCTGAGTATACAAGACTACTAACCTGCCCTATCCAAGCAAGTTTCGTCAAGAGCAATAGGAGAAAACGAGCCCCTTTAAATAGGGCTCGAATCTGAAACAGTCGCTACCAATCGACTGCCCAAATGGCAGTCAACTGGTCCCACTCAGATTCGACCATTACATCATAACGTTCGAATTTTGCCAGTCTGTTTCAGCCTATACCAGTCGACTGCCCCTGGGCCAGTCGACTGGTACACACTTAAGCCTAGAGTTTCACTCCCGAGTACAAGTCTCTCCGCACTCAAACCCTCCCAGCTTAACCCCTGAGTACAAGCCCTCATACTCAGCCTCTCTCAACCTAGTTGACTCTCCACCAGCAGTCTTGACTGTTGCCTTCACGCCCTCTTCATCTTTGGCCCTCGTCACTCAGATGCGCACGCAAGCCTCCAGCTTGCCTCCATGCCACCCTTCACGTATGCCTCGAAGTCCGTGTCCCTCGGCTCATCATCTCTGCTATCCAACGGTCCCTCGGATGCACACGCAAACCTCCAGCTTGCCTCCATATCATCCTTCACCTGAAGACGTCAACTAAGTCCACGTGTACCTGTACACCTGCACACTCATGTACACATGTGAGAACAACACAAATCCTAACGTAACCAGATTGCCCACTCATCAAAATATCATGATCCTCCAGATCATCTCAGGGCCAATTGCCCCAACAATCTCTCCTTTTTTGATGCGTGGCAATATGTTAAGTTAGGTAAACACATAGCAATAATAATAGCAAACACTGTTGAAATTCAAGCATAACACACAATAGGTAACCTCCCCCTTAACCTATGCTTTCTCCCAAATTTCAACCCTTATTGCTAATCCCAAGTTAAGTTTCAGACCAAACCTAACTTAATACTCAAATTCTCCCCCTTTGACACCATCAAAATGATTTCCCCAAGCAACCCAACCCTTGATGCCAAATAGAACTTGATCCTATTTTGAAAAAAAACCCTTCAGAAATCACAAAAAAAACAATCTGTCCACACTGCCAGTCGACTACCCCCAGGGCAGTCGACTGATACGACAGATTTCAGAATTTCAGACGAAATTCAGAAACGAATAAAAAATTCTAGAAAATCTGGAAAAATGTGAAACTTTGCAAGCACAATTGTTAAGGTATTCCGTACCCTAGAAAAATTTTGGTTCAAGAAAATCATCAACCGTGCTTGACTTTTGGTACAAACTCAAAAAGTCCCAAAGAATGTCATTTTTGTATCAACCTAGAGTTGTAATCATGGGATCCTATAATTTTCATTCTCTAGCAACTCCACTTGGCATTCAAAGTGATTTCTACACTCCCCTTTTTTATATAGATGCATCCATTTCGACAAAAGCTCCCCTCCTTTCAACGTGAATCTAAATGATCATCCCTTTTAACATGATATAAAATGAACACTCAATATAAAATTCAAATATATCATGAACACTCATATATGATGATCATAACATAGACCAAAAATGTTTTAGCAATATACAAGCACTTAAAATCCAACACATTATCAAAATAAACCATAAACTTGATAATATAGTATAAGATTAGTACATAATACATATAGTCATAAGTCAACAAACAAACATCACAATAACACCTAGGGCCAATAGGCCGGAAGTCATCCAAATCATTACATTAGAGGGTAAAGCGTTTGAGAGGTATATACAAAAAAATCAAGACGATACACTCTCAACACTAAGATCCAACAACTGCATCATCTGATTAGAAATACATACGGTCATCACCGTCTGGAGGAGGAGGAGGAGGAGGAGGAGGAGGTGCCTGATAAGCTATGTCCCACCGCTGCATCATTGCGAACATGTTGTCCTAGAGATTGATAATCCCATCAACTTTTTCTTCAAGCCGTTGCTCCGTCTGTCGAAGGTGATGTACATCCTCACGAGTGGTATGCACATCCTCTTAGATGGACATCTGCCTGAAGTGTGTGTACATCAGATCGCATCTGGGTGTACTCCACGCGTGTGACAAGCTCACCCGGCTCCTCATCTGCCTCAGGGATCTCCGGGCGCTCCCTCCAAGCAAAAACTCCCTGTCTAGACTCAATCCCCGCTAAGGACAATTGGCGAGTGCCAATTTGATCATAGTCCTTTGACAAGTGTCGCACCTGACCACTGGTGACACGAATGCCAAATCGAAGCCGGAAGAACTCAGTCAACATGTGGCAGAAAGGCATATTGATCTTCCCATTAACACTCTTGGAAAAGTGACAAATGGATGCAAACACATGCAACGATACATCTATGTCCAGCCGCCTCTCAAAAGCATACATCATCACTAAGTGAGGAAATCTAATCCTTGCCCTCCCCTTAGTGACAATGGGTAGGATGCACTCTACCACAATCTTATACAGGACATGGCTGGCTGGGCTCATGGGCTTTGCATCAAAAATACGCTCAGATTCATGTCTATGCCTTCTAAAGTAGTGAAGATGGATCTGATCAACAGTTACACCTGGGAATTCAAGTGGTTCAACAATGTTTGGAAAGTAGGTGTTTGGATTATTCGAGGCCCGACACTCCAAAAAATTGGCTAAGACTATGGGTGTGAAAGGAATGGTGACACCCGCTACCTTTGACTCATAAACCTTATTTTCTAAGTCAAGGCAAGTTAAATTTGCATAGAAATTGTTGCACAGGTCAAGTTAACATCATGCTGACAATATACAAGTTGTTCTATGCCGAAATGAGTAACAATCTCAATAATATGAGGTGCCTTATCTTCAAAATATGCTTTATTGAGATACCGATAGGGTAGTTGGACAAATTCATTTTCTTCGAATCTCTTTTTGCACTCCCGACTCCTAAATAATGACTCCTCTGGAGCTTGAGGACCAGGTCGGGATGAGCTCTCACCCCTAGACCTCTTAGACACAACCCTAACATCCAAACACATGCATGCACACCAAGAAACCCCCCCCCCCCAAAAGTGAAAATATCAAAGAAAACACACACAAAACAACATATTAGTATCAATGCAAAGCCTAAATGGAGAAATGAACCTTAAACACCATACCTCTTTGCCCTTTGCATTTTAAGATTTGGAAATCCCGTGGGTTTACTTGGAAAGAGGTTTTCTACTAACCCTAGAAGTAGATCGGAGTTAGAGAAGGCCTTAGGGAAGATTTTAAGGCTTGAGAGGAGTTTAGGACGCAAGGGGAGTCGAGAAGAGGAGAAAATCGCCGGTAGAAGTGAGCCAAAACCCTAGATTTTGCTTTCCCGGCGTGCCCTCTCTTTTTATACAACCCGCGAACCAGTCGACTGCCTTCCTGGCAGTTGACTGGGCCACATCGTAATTACATTCTGTGTGTTTTGCCAGTCGACTGGCCTCTGATGTTCTGAATTCTAGATTTTCAGTCCGAATTTCAGAAATACCTAACTAATTCCATAAATTTCCAAAAATTTTGACATCTTGTGGGGACATTTGTGGATCCTATATTTACTTGGGAAAAATATAATTTTGGTTAAAGTCATTCCAAATCCCAAGTTTGGTTCAAACTCCGAGTTTCACAAAAAAATATCATAAAACTCTTCCCAAAAGTTCTAGTTTGGACCTCACCTTACTGTACTTCCCATAATCATTCATAGTCCATTCATATCATCAAATTATATGGTATTTAGGCATTAAACTTAATTTGTCTTATTTAAAATCTCAATTTCACCTTTCTCTTTATAATCCTCCCTTAAGTGTGCCAATTCTCTAGGATTAAGACTACCCTTAGCCTTTTAAACCTCTTGGCATACCTTATAGTTCTTTTCATTCTCCTAGAAGTAGACCACCTGAGATCCATTGACCATGGAACTCGTCTTGACTCCTAGAACTTCTATCCCTAATTACCTCCCTATGTAACTCCTTTACAAAAGCAAGACCACACCGGTGCTCTTCCGGTGCTTCTTGACTTTCCACCATTACTCTCTTAATTCGATAGACCTTTTCTTTGGTCACTTTCTTTTCTTTCCCTTTAAATGGCTTTTCGTTGCCATTTTTGCCTTTTTCTCTACCATAGTTATAGGGCATCCTTGAATATGATACTTTATCAACATTAGCCCTCCTAGAATGGTATCCTAGACCTAACCTACCATTTCTAAGAGATTGATCATTTTGTATTCCTCTTGATTCCTTGTATCTCCTAATGACTCTATCTAGGTTCTTTTCCAATTTATCAAGTTTGGCTTTTAGAACTTGATTTTCCTTTTCCAAACTCCTAACCTTAGGACCACTAGATCTAATTTGATCATCTCTAGGATTACCTATTTTTCTAGGCATATTTCTCCCTTTCTCAGATTTTATGCCTTGGTTCTTATTCCTAGAGTTCCTAGATTTATCATGAAACATAGAATTGTTGGTGTTTTGACATACAAAATTGTTTCTACTTCTATCATGATATTTAAAACCAAAAACACGCATGGGCACATAATTATTACTTCTATCATTCAAACAAGCATTTTGAGCATTCATTGAAAAGCTTGAAGCATGAGTAGAGTTAGAAGGTACCTTCCTTACCCTTGGCGCTCCCCCTTGATAAGTGCTTCTTTTTCTTTCTTTTTTCTCCCATTTTCTAAGGTTCTCTATCTTCTTGAGCTCTCCATTTCTTGGACATTTTGTATGATAGTGCCCGAGCTCCCCGCATGTGAAACACCGAATTCTCGTTCTTTTATCTTGAACTTCCTCATGCTAGCAACCCATATTAGATTTAAATTGAATTGATTTGGGCTTAGGAATTACCTCCTTTTTATCTAGTGGGCACTTGTCCTTGTAGTTCCCCTTTATATTACAACCAAAGCATACGATATGCCCTTTTGACTTAGCTTTGGTGGAGGCGGAAGTCGTCTCTTGCTCTTGTGAGACTGAGGGTCTCTTCTCCCCCTCAACCCTTAATATTAATTCTTCTTCTCCTCTTGATGAGGTGGATGGTTCCTCACTTGATGGGACGGACAATTCCTCATTTTGGTCCTCTTGGACCATTGAACTTACTTCTTTAGATATTTCGACTACTCGAGCTTGTGAGGGGTTCTTGTGAAGTTCTTCCAACTTATTCCACAATTCGCATGCATTTGAATATTTCCCTACATCAATCAAAACATGGTTGGCAATATATTAATCAAAATATTTATTACTTTCTCATTGGCCCTAGCTTGTTTTTGTTGTTCACTTGTCCAATATCTAGGGCGAAGCTTTTTGCCGTGCTTATCCTTGGGGATTTCGAATGGGTCTTCAACGGTCATTCTACACTCCCAATCCATCCCGAGCCAATTCTTCATTCTATCTCTCCAATAGTCAAAATTTTCATGCTCGTATGATGGTGGTGAGTTGATATAGTCACCCAACTTGTCTTCCATCACCCCCTTTTTCCTCTAGCAAGTGCTCTCTCGGCGATTAGTCCGATCAAGAGCAGTACTCGCTCTGATACCAACGGTCCCTCGGATGCGCACGTAAACCTCCAGCTTGCCTCCATGCCATCCTTCACCTGAAGACGTCAACTAAGTCCACGTGTACCTGTACACCTGCACACTCATGTACACATGTGAGAACAACACAAATCCTAACTTAACCAGATTGCCCACTCATCAAAATATCATGATCCTCCAGATCATCTTAGGGTCGATTGCCCTGACAAACGTTACTTGGGCTAGGTGTGACGTAATCAGCCTAGTGGGGACTGACACACTTAGACCATGTCCTGAACCAAGTGGGTATAAGATGGTGAAGGGAATGGGGCACAATTTATTATAGCAGCTGAAGGGTTTCAAAATTGTTTATGAGGTCAACCGTTGATCATTCGATTAATTAGAGATCATGATGTACTACTAGGTGCCACTCATGATCGTTCTATAATTGATTAATTATAGACGGCCAACATAAATCGAAAGCCTATTTAGTCACACGCACTACGAGTAATCCGAGGGATTTAAAACAAGTTGAAAATTGGATTTTCCAATCAAGAGAGATTAGGTTTGGTTGAGCCAAACGATAAGTCGAATCTGAATTTTTCAGAGACGCATCGGAAGCGTAAAATGGCTAAGTCTTTTGAAGACTTAATAGATGAATTAAATAAGTTTAATTCATTGGAGCGTGGCTTGGATGGGCCGACTAAAGAGGGCCTCCATCCTCTTTGCTTGGCTGGCCACACCAAAGGGAGAGAACCAAGTTTTTGTATCAATTTATAAAATAAACCAAGTGTGGTTTGTTTTATAATAAACCAAGGTTTGGTTTATTTCTTCATGGAAATTAAAATGAACCATGGATTGGATTATTTAATAAAATCAATCATGGATTGATTTACCATGATAAGGAAATTATTCCATAGGAGAGAAGAGACTTGATTGATTTTTATCATGAATTAAAATATGATTTTAACCATGATATAAAATCAAACTTGGCATGATGGAATAAGTTATTCCATATTTGAGAGGCTTGATGGTTGAGAGGCTACTATATAAAGGATCCAAGGCAAGGCTTGAAAAATAATCGAAGAGATGAAGGCATAGGCTCTCTCCCTCTCTTTCTCTCCTTCTCTTCTCCCTTTCTTGCCATGCGCCAACCAGCCCCAAGAAGGAGCACCAGCCGGCCGCCCCTACCCTTTCCCTGCCAACCACCACCTGCTGCCGGAGAAGGAAGCTCCGGCTATCTCTTGGTCGGAAGAAGGTGCTGCCGGAATTAGAGTTTGCCGCAAGGATCTTTTTGCCGCAAGCCTCTTCTTTTGCTTCGCCGGAATTTTGATTCCGGCCATCCTTTTGTGGATAGTCTTCCGACTTCTCTCTTGGTTATGCTCGTCGCGTTCTCGGAGAATCTAGTAGTTCTTGAGAACACGAAACTCGTGGCTTTGCGAAGTCATCCCGAAGATACTCGGCGTAGACGTGAATAGAGGCGGAGCTTCGAAGGGACGCTTACGGTTGGATCTCATCCCTTCCTTCGAGTTACATGAGGTAATACGTAAATTAGTTTACGTTTCTACAAAATTTTAAATATATGATCATGTCTACACAAGATAAAATTGCATGCTTAGATGTGTGGTTAAATAATTTGAGAAATTATTTATGCTAAACCTTCCGCTGCACGTAATTAATTTTTAAAATTACGAACCCGCATCCATGTCAACATGCACCCGGTCCCAACACTAAGACCTTCTTCACGGATTCTAGGAGGTTAACTTGACCAGCCAAGTCCCCTTGTTGGCCTGGAGTTGATCCTGCTCCTGTGAGAGCTCCTGCAGCTCCCCTTCAAGAGCCTGCTTCTTCTCGAATTCGAGACGTTCGCAGAGTCTATATCCATGCAGGGTATCCTCGGCCGTTATTAGGGCGGCCTGATAATGATCAACTTTCTCGCAAAGAACCTGGCTGACCTCCACCTGCATGAGTCCACCCTCGCGAGCCCGATCGATTTCCGCCTCGGCATCCGCCACCTCTCGGAGGAGGTCTTCAGTAACCCCTCTAGAGCATAGCAAGCAGTTGGTGGCTGCACAATTAGTGGCCACCTACGGGGCAGATATAGACAGTTAGGTAACAGACTTTTAAGTGGAATGAAAAGCACGCCAAAAATGCTTACTGCTAGTAGGGACTGATGCAGCATGCCCAGGTAGTGGGCTGACCCAGCTACCCTCCATGGAAGGACGGGAGCAGGAAGAATTCCCCCGGTAGGGGGCCCTGACTATCTGGGGACATCCCTGGGGTCAGGGACAGCTTCTTCTGAGTTGGAAGCGCTCGGTAGTGCCTCAGACGCGACCCCCTTTATATGAATAGACTGAGAACAGCCGGCCGCCCCCTTCTTCGCCTTGGGAGTCTTCTAGTGATAGCGGGGCAGATGAATGGACACCTCTTTACCTCGAGAAACGGCCGGAGGGGCGACCGGACGAGCTGGGGGATCGGCGATCGGAATGGGCATCTCTACGACAAGAGAGGGAGACCCTTCTTGAAGGCCCACGAAGAAGCTGCATCCTCGGGGATAGCCAAACACAAAGACGCGGGGGATGAGCCTTTCTTCACTTGCTTCAGGGGGCGATCCCTTTGGGATCGACATTCCCAACGCTTCTTTTCAAATGCATGGATCTCTGAGGGGATGGCCGACGGAGGAGGCGCCGCTTTTTCCTGTGGAGCCTCGCTAGCAGGAGCAGTTGGCCCCCCCTCCAGGATTGGGGGCAGCTCTGAGGCTTCGATGTGCGTAGGGGCCCAGGGCACGACTAGGCCTGTGGATGACTCTCCCACTACCTCGTCACCCTTGGTGGGGATTCCTACGGGGGTCGAAGATGCTGAGCCAGGGACCAACGCCTGTTCTTTAGCCTAGTCCCACTTCAAAATCTTATTCATCACGAGGGAAAACATAATGTTGCCTACAAAATAAAAAGCAAGAGAACATCAGTCAGAATAAATTAGGAACTGTACCAGGTATGAAACAACTTACGAAGGCTAGAGTGGAGGGGTGTAATTTTCGGACTAATCTCAGCCCGATAGAGGAGCTCCTCGCATTGCACCAACTGAAGTCCGTGGAATTCCATCCCACCCAGGATACCCTTGGCTCTCTGATATCCCGCATCTTGTTGGAAGTCGCCAAGGTCGGGGACAGGAGGCAGGTTCTCCGTCCAGTGAATGGGGCTAAAGGGACTCTCGGGAAGCCGGATATATAAAATTCTCTCATTCCATCCCTTGTACGAGGAAGGAAGGTCCCCCAGAAATCGGTGGATAGGACGGGCGGTAAAGCTAAATGCCCCTTGAGCCCCGACGGGAACGAAGAAGAAATAAAAAAATTGGGGAGTCAGAGGGATATCGAAAAACTTGAAGAGGACAAGGGCCCCGCCCATTTGCGCGAAGGCGTTCGGAGCCAATTGGTGGAGTGGTATACGGAAGTAATGGACAACATTTATGAAATAAGGATGAATAGGGAAGCGAAGCCCTAGTTCCAGTTGTCCCAAAAAGAAAGTGTAAAAATCCTCACAGGTGGTTGCCGGCGATTTACCTGGGGCGGGGCCCCTCACCTCCCAATCTACCAGAATGTCATATTTCTGGCAGGCGGCCTTAAGAGATTCCAACCTAACTTTGGAAAGGATAGTCTCATACCACTCAGAACGGAATCCCAATCCTGTCAAGGAACACTCGTCGTCACTTGCGGACTTCTTTTTCTTCTCCATCGGACCCATAGAGATAGAATAAGGGAAGGGATAGGATGAAGAGGGACTTACTCTCAACTGTTGGATTGAGAGAAAATGATAGAGGGGGTGAATATTATAAAACGTTTCAGATTGTAAGATAGAGAATGCACAATGGAAATTAAAAACAAACAACACGCAAACACCAAGATTTTACTTGGTTCGAAGTCGCGGTCGGCTCCTACTCCAAGGCCCACGGTCGTTGACCGTTTACTGCGGGCAATACTATAATCGCGCAAAACAGTTTACAAAAGAATGATTACAATGATAGTGCAGTAAAAAAACATAGCTCTTTATTATCGACGTCCGGTGTGGAATGTATCTCGGAGCAGAGGGACGTTGTCGGCGCTTGTATCTCGAGTTGGGAGGTTTCTGTAGCAGAGCGCCTCGAGTAGAAAAGCGTGAAAGCGTTGGCAGACTTGATTGTCAGAAGCCTTGGTGTTGGGTGCTATTTATAGCACTTCGGGGCGCCCTGAACGTTGGGGGCCCCCCCCACGTGACAACCGATCCGGAATTACCTTGGTCAGCCCTTATCCCACTCGAATAGCGCTGAGGATTGACTCTGGGGGTGCCCGGGACGCTGGGGGTGCCCTGGTTGACCTTTTCAGTGAGCTTCTCGGCTGGATAAGAGTTATCCGCTTTGGTGGCTTGAGTGCAGGGCGCCCTGGGCACTGGGGACGCCCGGGAGCACGGGGGCGCCCGGGAGCATGGGGGCGCCCCGCCCAGTAAGCTATCGAAGCACTTCTTTGCTTCACTTGTTTTGTATTGGCCTTGGGGGCGCCCGGGACACGGGGGAGCCCTGCTCAACTACTTGCCTCTCTCCTTTGGTCATTCTGAGCTGCAGACACACGTTCCTTTGGTCCTGCATCCAGGGTTAGTCCAAAACAACACAAAGCAATCAAGTGTTAGGTTTATACAGCCTTAGCTGTCTTGGTTCTGACTTTGGGTCTCCAAAATGGAGCCCTATGTCGAACCGATGCCTACTGTTCCCTCGACGGGGAACGCGTCCTCACCTACTCCTCTCAGGAGAATTTACTTGATGCCAACCGGCTCCTCCGGTTAGACTTTTGCCCAGCAGTCCTTCGCTAGGTGCCTAGCTGTCCTTCGCCAGGTCTTCAGTACCAAGCTATCCTTCGCCTGGTGCCCAGCAGTCCATTGCCAGGTCTTCGTGTCTTGGCATTCCTTCGCCAGGTGCCTAGCAGTCCTTCGCTAGGGCTTTGTATCCTGGCAGTCCTTCGCCAGGTGCCTAGCAGTCCTTCGCTAGGGCTTTGTATCCTGGCCGTCCTTCGCCAGGTGCCTAGCAGTCCTTCGCTAGGGCTTTGTATCCTGGCATTCCTTCGCCAGGTGCCTAGCAGCCCTTCGCTAGGACTTTGTTTCCTGGCAGACCTTCGCCAGGTGCCTAGCAGCCCTTCGCTAGGACTTTTTATGCACACTTGAGTAACATTGTTAGATGACCAATAATACTTAACTTTGAACCCTTTGCCAATATCAAAATAAGGTTCGATATGGTGCTTCCTGCACCAACAATCTCCCCCTTTTTGATTTATGGCAACACAATTCAATTTTAAGTAAAAATTATAACAGTTTAAGCAAGAAGGTTTAAGACCAATAAAACATAGCAATTCTGAACAGTATAAAGTCTAAAACCAATGTAATTTTGAAAAAAAATTTCTCATACTCCCCCTGAATAATTGTGTTATAAAACAACAATTAACTTAACTCTTAACTTTGACCTTTCCTCCCCCTTTGACATATATCAAAAAAACATTTATGGGTGAACCACATATTTAACAGGGATTTTTGAGTTTTTCTAAGTGCTTCATGTTTTTGACAACGTTTTTTTTCAAAAAATAGAGTAAAAGCATTTTCACTATCAAAACTTTTTACACTTAGATAATTTTCCATTATGAAAAGTTTTGCAGGCCTAAATTTTGAATCAAACTTTTACTTACAAGGTGGCCTAACAAAATTTTACTTAGCAAAATTTTCCATTCTTGAAGCTAAATTTCCAAAAAAAAAAAGTTCAACTTTGGGAAAAATTTTGTTTACTAAAGAAAATTTTGCACATTTAGAGGAATTTGCTTGGAAACACTTTGTGCATTTTGAAAAACATAATTCTTAAGAAATTTCTAGACAAATTTTTCCCCAAAAAAAACTTTACTTAGAAATATTTGCCAAAAATGTTCAAAAAGTTTTGCTCAGACAAATCTTGTTTACTAAGAAAATTTTCACTTAAAAAAAATTAAAATACTTAGATACTTAGAAACTTTTGCTTTACTTTTGAAAAAAAAAATTCCTTTTTCTCTTTCTGTTTTAGACCATTTCTAAGATAAACTTTCATTAAAAAGGGGAAAAAGTTTAAGGAAGAATTTAATTTTACTTTTTCAACTCTCCCCCTTGGCTATATAAAGAACTTTTGAGAAATATATTTTGAAAGAAATTTTAAAATTTATGTATCAGAGCTTAAGAGTCTTGAAAATATAAATATTTGAGTGAGAGAATAATGTCAAAAATCTAAGTAATAAAATTTTGAAAGAGTGAAGACTTGATGCTCAAAAACAGAACTGGAATCAAGTGTATATTTTCATTGAGTCCATGCATGATAAGCAACAAAAAAATATATAAGTGTACTTGTTTTGAGTATTTTGAAAAAAATGCAAGTACTTTTAGGAAGATGCAAGTATTTTTAAAATATCTGTATCTTTGAAAAACATAAGTCACTTTGAAAGATATTATGCATTTTTGAAAATATAAGTATAAAAAAAAATATCATGAGTTTAAAAACATAAGTGCTTTGAAAATATTATGAATTTGAAAAATATAAGTACTTTTAACATATTTGACTATCTTTTGAAAGCACTTACAAAAATATTATTTTTAACACATAATACTTTACTTGCTTTGGTTTATTTTCCAGTCTGACACAATCCTAGGAAACCTTGTTAGCTGCAAGGACATTTTCCTAAGTGTCCTGGAAATTCTCAAGACTCAAGCAAATAGTATTTCAAAAGGTATTTAAAAAATGATTTTATAAGCCACAAAAATAAAATAATAATATTTTATATGATAAATTACTTATGTTTTCGACATAATTTTGAAAATATAGTGTATGGAAACATATTATTTAGAAATGTTTGATAACTCTTTTAAGTTGACCTCCCCCTAAACTTGATACAGTCCTAGGAAGCTTGTTGACCACAAGTATTCTTCCTCTGAGTTCTTAGGGTTCAGTTCAGATCAAAAGAATTATTTAATAATTTCAAAAATAATTGCCAAGGAGAATACTTGTTAGAACTGTTGGTGCAGAATGCACCCAAGTCAAACCTGTGTTTTGATAATGGCAACATAGGTCAAAAGTTAAGTCTTTCTTGTTTTCTAACAAGTTAATCTAGTGTGCAGTGAAAGCCCTAGCGAAGGACTGTTAGGCACTGGCGAAGGAATGCCAGGGCAAAAAGCCCTAGCAAAGGACTGCTAGGCACTGGCGAAGGAATGCCAGAGTCAAAAGCCCTAGCGAAGGACTGCTAGGCACCGGGCGAAGGACAGCTCGGCATCCAAGCCCTGACAAAGGACCGTCAGGCAAAAGTCCAACCAAAGGAGCGGTTGGCATCAGGTAAATTCTCCCGAGAGGAGTAGGTGAGGACGCGTTCCCCGTCGAGGGAACAGTAGGCGTCGGTTCGACCTAGGACTCCATTTTGGAGATCAAAGTCAGAACCAAGACAGCAAAGACTGTATAAAATAATAATTAATTGTTTTATTGTGTTTCAGACTAACCCTGGATGCAGGACCAAAGGAACGTGTGTCTGCAGCTCAGAGAGCCTCAAAGGAGTGAGGCAGCAGCTGAGTAGGGCGCCCTGAGTGTCTAGGGCGCCTCCAAGGTGAACAAGAAACAAGTAAGGCAAAAAGGTGTTCGGCTAACAACTGGCCGAGGCGCCCTCTGCAACCAGGGCGCCCTCAGCAGCCAGGGCGCCCTGAGCGCCCAGGGCGCCCTCAGGTCCAAGGCGCTTCGCGCCTACGCCAGCAAGGCCGATCAAATCTATCCAGCCGAGAAGACCGGGTCAACGAGGGCGCCCTCAGCGACCAGGGCGCCCCAGAGGTCAAACTTCATCCCTATTTAGGCGGGATAAAGCTTGACCGAGCAAACTGCGGATCGGATGACACTTGGCAGGGCGCCCCCAACGTCCAGGGTGCCCTAGGGGCTATAAATAGCACCCCTCGACCCCAAGCTTCACATCAACTTCGTACCAAAGCTTCCACGCTCTTCTGTGCTCACGCCTTGTTCCAGAAACTGCCCAACTCGAGCGACGACGTTCTGCTGCTCCGGAAAGTCAATCTACAACCGGACGTCGGTAACAGAAGAATTTTGTTTAAAAAGTTTATATTGCTATACTTGTAAATCTCTTTCTGTAAACTGATTTTGCGTTCATATAGAATTGCTCAAAGTAAACGATCAACGATCGTGGGCCTTGGAGTAGGAGTCGACCTAGGCTCCGAACCAAGTAAAAAATACTGTGTTCGCGTATTTTGTTTATTTTCGCTGTGCAAATTACTCTCTCCATAAATTGGAAAAGTTTGTCGATATTCACCCCCCGTCTATCGACTCTATCGATCCAACAAGTGGTATCAGAGCGGGGTTATTCAAACTTGGTGCAACCACCAGTTTGAAAATTTCTTTTCGGATTTTCGAGTTTTTTTTAATATCTTTTTTTGTTCAAATTTTTTAATCGAGGTTGGTGCAACACCCCTCAATATTTTATTTCCTAATCCAGCACTACTAATCCAAGACCTAGTCTTAGAAAATTTGTTTTTCTGTTCATTTTTTTTTTGTTATAGATCCAATAGCCATGCAAGAGGGATTCAGCACCGCCAGACCTCCACTGTTCAGCGGAGAAGACTTTTCTTACTGGAAAAGTCGCATGGAGGTCCACCTGAAAACTCAGGTGGACATGTGGATCATCATCCAGTCCGGTCTGGAGATCCCCCGAAATGCGGAAGAACTTCCACAAAGCTACTCGGAGTGGGACAACACTCTAAAGCGCAAGATAGAAGCCGACACAAAAGCAACGCAAACCCTACAATGCGGGCTGACAAAGGAAGAGCTGAACCGAGTGGGCCCCTTCAACAGTGTAAAGGAGCTATGGACAAAACTGATCGAGCTGCACGAAGGGACTTCAGATACTCGGATCAGCAAGCGGGATCTGCTGCTAAACAAACTCTACACCATCAAGATGACCGACAACGAAACAGCAGCCCAGCTCCACGCACGAATCCAAGAGGTAATGAACGGTCTTCACACAATAGGTCACAGGGTTGAAAACCGTGACCTAATAAGGTATGCTCTAAACGCCTTCCCTAGAAACACCTTGTGGGCATCTATGGTAGATGCATACAAGGTCTCTAGGGATCTTTCTAAAATAAAATTAGACGAATTATTTTCTGAACTAGAACTGCACGAACAAACTAACACAAATATGGTTGAGAAAGGTATTGCTTTCATTGCAGGCAAAACTCTAAGGACAACGAAGAAGAAGCCCGAACCTGAACCCGAATCTAACTCAGACTCAGATTCAGAAGAAGAAGAAAGAGATCAAACTAAGCTGGTCCGGCTCGCTCGAAGCTACTACAAGGAGCTGAAGAACCGAACCAACAAACGAAAAACCGGCCGAAGGAAGGACGAACCAACTAAACCAGCAAGCAAGCCCAATGTGACCTGCTATGAGTGCAAGAAAAAGGGCCACTACAAGTCAGAATGCCTTAACCTAAAGGAGACTAAAAAGACGAGAAGAAAGAAGGCGCTGCAAGCAACCTGGGACGAGTCTTCCTCAGAAGAAGAAGAAGAGGCACCCCAGTCTAACCTCCTAGCTCTAACCGCCTCAGATAAAGTCGAGACAGAGTCAGAATCAGAACAAGAGGACGGCGAGCTGACCTTCACAGAAGACGGAGAAATTAAGGTAACAGGTTTTAACAGATCGCAATTAAGTGAAGTAATTTCTTTCCTTTCTCGAGATTTGGCAAAAGCCAAACTCCGGGTCGAAACCCTCCGACAGGAAGTAAAACTCCTGAAAGAGGGAGCTGACTCTAAACCCTTAACCGAGAAGGTTCAGGAAGGAACTCCTACTCAAGTTGAAAAACTTGAAAAGGAAAACTCCTCCCTGAAAATTCAGGTTAAGGATTTTAGATCAGCTTTAGAACGATTTACATCTGGTTCCAAGGGTCTTGACATGATCCTTGGAAAACAGAAATCAGTTCTAAATCGATCCGGACTTGGCTACCGAACCAAATCCCGACAAAGATCATATTTAACTGTACTGAATCAGTCCAGAGGAAAAATTCAGGCATGGGTACCTAACCTATGCCTGAACCAACCTACTGGATTAAATCAGTATTGGATCCCCAAGGACAAGATTCACATCTTGCCTAACCATCACCGTGGCTTTAGTCCAGGGGGAGCCAAACTGAAAACTATTTTTATTATTAGATAAACTTGTTATTCTTGCTTTAAATTGCTTGATTGATTGGTTGGTTAATTTCTGCAATATACCATGCTTAGACTTAGGCTAGCTTAAGGACCAAACAAACTTAACTGAAACTTGAAAACATAGTATTGGGTGGAGGTGAGATGATAGTACGTTGGGGAAACCAATTCTAATAAGGTCAAGTTTACTTGGTCTCTTTAGACTGGTGAAACCAGCCGAAGCTACCGATCCAAAATCCAAACTAGTTAGACCAAAAATTTTTCAAAAAATAATTTTGAAAATGAAATTTCATTAAAAGGCTTTGTCAAGGAAAGAGTGGATGATCCCATAAGGCTTCGGCCAAAGAAGGCCTAGTGCCTCGCCAAGACCTGGAAGCCAATTTTTGAAATTCAAATTCAAATTAATTTTTGTCAAATTCGAATCTAACACAAAATTTCAGCTAAGTATAGATTTAAACATCCTTTCAAAAATTTCAAAATTAATTAATTAAGTTTTCAAAATTTAATTATCTTTCAAAATACTCAAAACTATCAAAACCTGTCTCACAAAACCTATAAGGTTAACGTGATTGAAAACCCTAGATTTGGGTGAGACAGTAAAATTAAAACTTAATTATGATTCCCTTAATACCTGTGTTGTGGTTAAATCTCAAACCATGGTCAACATAGTCATACTATGGTCAAATAGGTCAAACTTTAGTCAAAGCAGTCAAACTTTGGTCAATGTAGTCAAATCTGGTCAAAGACACTTAAATTAGGACAAAACCGGTCAAAAATATTCAAATTGGGTCAAAACCAGATTTTAGGGCGCCCAATCTCTTTAGGGCGCCCCGAGGGTGGTCAAAAGCTGCCAAAAGGGCAGCTGCAGCCTGGTCAAGGCGCCCTGGTCAGACAGGGCGCCCTCGCCAGTCAAGGCGCCCTCCCGGGGAAGGGCGCCCAAACTGCCTATAAAAAGGGGGCTCCCCTCCCCTTCCTCTCTTCACACCCAAAACTCTTCTCCTCCTCAACCTTCTACCTTCCAAGAGATCTTGCAACCCTCTCAAGCCCTCAACTTCAACAATGCCTCCCCGAGCAAGCCGGTATAATTTATTGTTTTTGTTAATTTCTTTTCAATTTTTCATTAAATGCACACTTTCTTTAAGTATACATTCTTTCTCTTAGAAGACGCCGACCTAATCAGGCAGAACCCGGTACTCAACCTAGTCCTGATCCTAGGTTTCCCAATTTAGAATTGTGTAACAAGTTCGCTCGTACCACCTATAAACATATAAAGACGAGCTACTTGAATCGACTATTCTTCACCCAATCCTGTCCCCTAGCTATGAACGTCATAAACCACTACCAACTGGACAATCTCGTATTCTGCACTCACCCAATCAATACTTCCTTATGTGCAGAATTTTACAATAATATCATTAGACAGGATAATCTCATGTTCTCCACCATGGTTCAAGGTATTCCCCTAACTATCACACCAACATTATTGAACCGATTTCTAGGACTACGACCCTCGTAGTCCACCTTCTGTTGTTATCCTCCTAGGGAGCCTCCATTTGATGCTCCCTATTCTCACATCACCTTAGATACATTGCACTCATATTTCTTTAGGCAACCAGTGGCCAGATGATTCCAGTCAGTCGACTTAGAGGTCCAGGACTACGCCCTATATAGGGTCTTAGTCCGATGTATTCTACCATTATCCACCAGGGACGTTACCACTATGCGACCATTCCATACCTTTCTCCTGTACGCCCTGATTCACCAGCTAGATATTGATATAGGACTTCATATGTTTCACTCTATCCTACACGCATCCAATGTGACCACGCAAGGGCGGGTACGCACACCCTACTGCCACATTATCACGTCCCTATTACATTACCATGGTAGAAACATTACCGAGGGAGAAATGGCCGATCTGACAGACTACGATGAAATAGGCTATAGAAACTTCGCCCTAGCAGGTATAGAGGTGTCCGGTACCGGGGTCCTGTCCTGGAGACGTCGGAGAGCAGCTCATCAGATCGATTCGGACGAGGAGGTCGAGTACGACGTCGCAGATGTAGCAGCAGAAGCCCGAGCCCATATAGACGAGCCCGCTCCACCGACACTCTACGAGAGAGTGACCCGTATGGAGACACAGATACAGAGTCTCCGAGAGGAGGTCGAGGCCTCTCACATAGAGCAGATGGACGCTCGCCGAGCTGATAGAGAAGTAGCTGATGCACGATTCTTAGAGATGATGGCTCGATTTGATTCTTGGCAGTCGAGTCCATCTCATCACCCCGGTCCTTCGTCATAGATTCACTCAGCATTGTACTCGTAACTATCTGACTGCCCCTACTCAATAGGGTTGACTTGAGTTTGACTACTTGACTGTATTTAAACCATGATTACCTGCTTTATTTTCTATTGACCAGGTTATGAGTAATTGTTTTCCTTTAGGATTGTGCTTTGTAGAATATAGTATCTTGATTTTTTTTACTCTACTTGATTTCAAAAATCAGTTTTCTAAAAATAGAATTTGAAAAATTACTTTACTTAATCTTAAAATCAGTTTTCACTTTCGACTTAGTTTTATTTTTATTTAAAAAACTACCCCCTTTCAAAACTAGGGATTTTTTGAAAATGGACTTAGCCTAGGCCCTAACCCTAGAACTGCATGCACCTATAGACTTAGAAGCCAGCATCTCACAAGCACCTTAGGGTACTTATGATTGATAACCATAGAAAGAGTTGAGATGCTTAGGTCTTTGCCTTAATTCAAGATGCTTTAAGTCAGTGCATCTGCAGTAATTGGGGCACTAAATACAACTTATACAGCAATCAAGTTAAGTGTCAAGCTTAGAAAATCTAACTTGAACAGAAACACTTAACTTGACTAACCCTAGCAAAAACTACTGTATATAACAGTTAGTAAGTAGCTAATTAGGTTAGACAGGTCCCTACAGACAAAAAATTGATTGATTTAGTGTAAATCTAACTGGTTCAGTACAGCAAATTATTTATTTTCTTTATTCATGCTATATTTATCTGTTTTGATATATGGCAAAGGGGGAGATAGAGATAGGGAAAGAGAAAAATTATTTTTTTCTAAATTTTTCCTTTATTCAAAAAGGTTCAAAAACATACTTATCCTTTATTCAAAAGCTTAAACTTTTTGAAGAAGTACTTAAATTCTTAAAGCTTTCAAAATGTGGCTAAGTACTCTAGCTTCAAAATTCTTTACTCTAGCTTTGAAATTTTTTTCAAAGCTTTCAAAATGTTGCTAAGTACTCTAGCTTCAAAATTCTTTACTCTAGCTTCGAAATTTTTTTCAAAGCTTTCAAAATGTTGCTAAGTACTCTAGCTTCAAAATTCTTTACTCTAGCTTTGAAATTTTTTTCCAAGCTTTCAAAATTTTGCTAAGTACTCTAGCTTCAAAATTCTTTACTCAAGCTTCGAAATTTTTTTTCCAAGCTTTCAAAATTTTGCTAAGTACTCTAGCTTCAAAATTCTTTACTCAAACTTTCAAAATTTTGCTAAGTACTCTAGCCTCAAAATTTTTTCAAGCTTTCAAAATTTTGCTAAGTACTCTAGCCTCAAAATTTTTTTCAAGCTTTCAAATTTTGCAAAGTACTCTAGCCTTTCAAAAGGTTCTTACTTAAGCTTGTCAAAATTATTTTTCAAAATTATTAAGGACTAAAATGTTTCAAGCTTGTTATATCCTACCGAAAACTTAAGCTAACATTTTGAGTACATTAAAACCTAAGACTTTAAAATTTCTTAAAGTACTCTAATTATGCTTTAAACTCTACTATGTATGTTTAAGTTACATCTAAGTACCTAAGACTTAAGTACAAGTAAAGTTTTTAAAACCCCACGAATTTTTGAAAAATCTAGGGGGATATTCCTTCCAGGGGGAGGGAACAAAAGTTAAAATTTTTTCATGTCTTGCTTAAACTTAACTTTTTGAACTAGGGTTGCCATAAATCAAAAAGGGGGAGATTGTTGGTGCAGAATGCACCCAAGTCAAACCTGTATTTTGATAATGGCAACATAGGTCAAAAGTTAAGTCTTTCTTATTTTCTAACAAGTTAATCTAGTGTGCAGTGAAAGCCCTAGCGAAGGACTGTTAGGCACTGGCGAAGGAATGCCAGGGCAAAAAGCCCTAGCAAAGGACTGCTAGGCACTGGCGAAGGAATGCCAGAGTCAAAAGCCCTAGCGAAGGACTGCTAGGCACCGGGCGAAGGATAGCTCGGCATCCAAGCCCTGACAAAGGACCGTCAGGCAAAAGTCCAACCAAAGGAGCGGTTGGCATCAGGTAAATTCTCCCGAGAGGAGTAGGTGAGGACGCGTTCCCCGTCGAGGGAACAGTAGGCGTCGGTTCGACCTAGGACTCCATTTTGGAGATTAAAGTCAGAACCAAGACAGCAAAGACTGTATAAAATAATAATTAATTGTTTTATTGTGTTTCAGACTAACCCTGGATGCAGGACCAAAGGAACGTGTGTCTGCAGCTCAGAGAGCCTCAAAGGAGTGAGGTAGCAGCTGAGTAGGGCGCCCTGAGTGTCTAGGGCGCCTCCAAGGTGAACAAGAAACAAGTAAGGCAAAAAGGTGTTCGGCTAACAACTGGCCGAGGCGCCCTCTGCAACCAGGGCGCCCTCAGCAGCCAGGGCGCCCTGAGCGCCCAGGGCGCCCTCAGCAGCCAGGGCGCCCTGAGCGCCCAGGGCGCCCTCAGGTCCAAGGCGCTTCGCGCCTACGCCAGCAAGGCCGATCAAATCTATCCAGCTGAGAAGACCGGGTCAACGAGGGCGCCCTCAGCGACCAGGGCGCCCCAGAGGTCAAACTTCATCCCTATTTAGGCGGGATAAAGCTTGACCGAGCAAACTGCGGATCGGATGACACTTGGCAGGGCGCCCCCGACGTCCAGGGCGCCCTAGGGGCTATAAATAGCACCCCTCGACCCCAAGCTTCACATCAACTTCGTACCAAAGCTTCCACGCTCTTCTGTGCTCACGCCTTGTTCCAGAAACTGCCCAACTCGAGCGACGACGTTCTGCTGCTCCGGAAAGTCAATCTACAACCGGACGTCGGTAACAGAAGAATTTTGTTTAAAAAGTTTATATTGCTATACTTGTAAATCTCTTTCTGTAAACTGATTTTGCGTTCATATAGAATTGCCCAAAATAAACGATCAACGATCGTGGGCCTTGGAGTAGGAGTCGACCTAGGCTCCGAACCAAGTAAAAAATACTATGTTCGCGTATTTTATTTATTTCCGCTGTGCAAATTACTCTCTCCATAAATTCGAAAAGTTTGTCGATATTCACCCCCCCTCTATCGACTCTATCGATCCAACAAGAACTATTTTCTTTTAGATTTAGACTCCCCATAAATTTGACACATCCAAGGAGTTCTTGTAGGTCATGAAGTGGACCTTCCTCTGTGTCTTTAGGGTTTGCCAAAATCAAAAGGGAATCAAGCACAATTCTTAAAATGAATTTTGAAGTATTAACATTTCGAAAAAAATGATTATTTGAAAGACATATGATAGCATAGTTTTCGAAAGACATGAGTGATAGTTTGAAAACATAGTATTTTTAAACTTCTTCTTTTAATTTGAATTCCCCCTAAACCTGACACAGTCCTGGGAGGCTTGTTGACCACAAGTTAATCCTCCTCTGAGTCTTAGGGTTTGATTCATACAAAAAGAGAAGAAAACTAAGTTAAAAAAAAATATTTTGGTTTAATGATTTGAAATATAATTTCATTCTCCTATTTGAAAAATTGAATATTGAGAACTGAAAAGGAGAAATATTTAAAAAAATAGAAGTTTTTTTTGTTAAGTCCTAAAAAAAATATAAATATCTAAGCCCTGACTGTAGGAAAAAATATCCTAAGTAATCCCCAAGGTGACTTTTTGCCATACTTATTTTTCAAGAATAAATTGATTATTTGAAAGAAATGTTTGTATAATGGTAAAGGAAAGAAATAAATATTAAGAAATAAATTTCAGGTTAGTAAAAAAACTTGATTTTAATTACAATGATTTGAAACATTAACTCTTAGTTAAAAAGTTAAATTTGATTTAATTGAATTGACTTGAATTTGATTTAATTGAATTATTTTGAATTTGATTGAATTAAATTTAATTGATTTAATTAAGATTTGATTTGAATTTAATTGATTTAATTAAGATTTAATTGAATTTAATTAAGATTTAATTGAATTTAATTGATTTAATTAAGATTTAATTGAATTTAATTGATTTAGTTAAGATTTAATTGAATTTAATTTATTTAATTAAGATTTAATTGAATTTAATTGATTTAATTAAGATTTAATTGAATTTAATTGATTTATTTAGATTTGATTTTGATTTAGTTGGTTGGGTTGGACTCAACTTTTAGGTCCTAAGCATCTCACCCATTTCTATGTGACAAAACAAGGTATCCTTATATGTTTTGTGAGATGCGTTAACAAAAATGAAAATTTTAAGTTTGGAAAAAAAACTTGGATAATTTTAAAAGGTTAAATTAATTTTTGAAAACAATTAGTTTTGAATTTATTTTGAAAAAAAAATTTGAATCTAAGATTAACTGAAAATTTATGTTAGATTCGAATTTATCAAAGAGTAAAATGAATTTGAATTTCAAAAATTGGCTTCCAGGTCTTGGCGAGGCACAAGGCCTTCTTTGGCCATAGCCTTATTGGATCATCAACCCTTTTCTAGACAAAGCCTTTTAGTGAAATTTCATCTTCAAATTTACTTTTTGGTAAATTCTGGTCTAACTAGTTTGGGTCTTGGATCGGTAGCTTCGGCTAGTTTCACCGGTCTAACGAGACCAAGTAGTGTATACTTGACCTTATTAGAAAAGGCTTCCCTAACGTACTATCATCTCACCTCCACCCAATACTATGTTGTTCAAATTTCAGTTAATCATTTTAGTCCTTAAACTAATCAATCCTAATTAAAAAAAATAAAAAAACCAACACTCAATTAAAGCAAACAAGACAAAAATGATCTAAGTTATATCATAATTGAAATGATATTCTAGTTTTTTAGAATTAGCAAGATTGTGAATTAGACTTTCTAGCATTTTGACCTTATGTTTCAACATTTCATCTTCTTGTTCCAATTTACTAGTGTTTGCTTTAACTAATTTATAAGGTTCAATCATATTATTCAAGGTAAATAATGGATTTTCAAATACTGTAAATTTACCTTTAGATTTCTTTTTGGAGGTCTCCCCCTTGATTTTAGCCATCTTTCTTGTGCTTGATTGTTTCTTCAGTATTTTGTAGTGGTCGCGAGCCAACCAGACCAGTTTCCGAGGATCTCCTTCTTCGTCGTCAAATTCTGAGTCTGAGTTGGACTCAGGTACTGGTTGATGCCTCTTTTGCAATTCTCTTGGAGTTTTCCCTACAATGAAAATTATACCTTCCTCGACCATTGCAGTATCAGCTTGATTATTTAACTTTAATTCTGAAACTGATTCAAAATTAGTTACCGATTTTGTCCCAGAAAACTTGTCGTCTGATTCTGGTTCGATTTCGACGTCGGGGGTCGAGTCTGTCTCAGCTACTTGTGCTTGAGCCGAAAATGCATGATCTTCTAGGATCTCAATATCGGAGCTCTCTTCGTGTAAATTGATTAGCTTTTCCCACATCTCCTTGGCACAGTTGATGGATCCGACCCGCTTCAATTCTTCATTGGTTAGGCCACATTGTAGGATTGCAGTAGCCCTTGTATCTGTCTCGATCTTCCTTAGAGTTGGTTCGTCCAATTTATCCCAGGCGATCGACATTCCATCTTCTGTAGGGAATGTGAACCCCGTTTGGATTATCACCCATAAATCCAGATTGGCCTTCAGGTGGGATTCCATTAGACTTCTCCAGGAGTTGAAATCTTTTGCCAGAGAAGAGCAGTGGACGTGCACTGTTCCATTCTTGGTTGGTCATTTAGTTTAAACATCGTACACAAGAGAAACAACAGAAATGTACCAAGACTTGATCTTGGATTAGTAGTGCGGGAGAAGGGAAAAAATAGCCCAAAATAAATGTTGCACGAATTTCGAGACGGAATAATAATAAAAAAAATAAAAACAATCTATGCCAAATTTTTTGAAAATGTTAATTTTGTCAATTCTGAAAAGAAATAAGAATTTAACGTTGAAAATTTTTGCTCAAATTAAAGTAACACGTATTTCGAGAAAAATATTAAAATAATAATAAAAAAAGTTTATGACAAATTTTCAAAAATTTATTGTTTTATCAATTTCAATGAAAATCCACCCACAGATATTATTTATTTGAAATAAAAATAAAAAAATCCAAAAAAAATCCCAAATTGGTGGTTGCACCGAATTTGAGCTTCCCCGCTCTGATACCACTTGTTGGATCAAGAGAAAACGATAGAGGGGGGTGAATATCGTAAAACGTTTCAGATTGTAAGATAGAGAATGCACAGCGGAAATTAAAAACAAACAACACGCAAACACCAAGATTTTACTTGGTTCGGAGTCGCGGTCGGCTCCTACTCTAAGGCCCACGGTCGTTGACCGTTTACTACGGGCAATACTATAATCGCGCAAAACAGTTTACAAAAGGATGATTACAATGATAGTGCAGTAAAAAACACAGCTCTTTGTTACCGACGTCCGGTGTGGAATGTATCTCGGAGCAGAGAGATGTCGTCGGCGCTTGTATCTTGAGTTGGGAGGTTTCTGTAGCAGAGCGCCTCGAGTAGAAGAGCGTGAAAGCGTTGGAAGACTTGATTGTCAGAATCCTTGGTGTTGGGTGCTATTTATAGCACTTCGGGGCGCCCTGAACGTTGGGGGCGCCCCCCCACGTGTCAACCGATTCGGAATTACCTCGGTCAACCCTTATCCCACTCGAATAGGGCTGAGGATTGACTCTGGGGGCGCCCGGGACGCTGGGGGCGCCCTGGTTGACCTTTTCAGCGAGCTTCTCGGCTGGATAAGAGTTATCCGCTTCGGTGGCTTGAGTGCGGGGTGCCCTGGGCACTAGGGACACCCGGGAGAACGGGGGTGCCCCGCCCAGTAAGCTATCGAAGCACTTCTTTGCTTCACTTATTTTGTATTGGCCTTGGGGGCGCCCGGGACACTGGGGGCGCCCTACTCAGCTACTTGCCTCTCTCCTTTGGGCATTCTGAGCTGCAGGCACACGTTCCTTCGGTCCTGCATCCAGGGTTAGTCCAAAACAACACAAAGCAATCAAGTGTTAGGTTTATATAGCCTTAGCTGTCTTGGTTCTGACTTTGGGTCTCCAAAATGGAGCCCACGGTCGAACCGACGCCTACTGTTCCCTTGACGGAGAACGCGTCCTCACCTACTCCTCTCATGAGAATTTACCTGATGCCAACCGGCTCCTCCGGTTGGACTTTTGCCCAGCAGTCCTTCGCCAGGTGCCTAGCTGTCCTTCGCCAGGTCTTCAGTACCAAGCTGTCCTTCGCCTGGTGCCCAGCAGTCCTTCGCCAGGTCTTCGTGTCCTGGCATTCCTTCGCCAAGTGCCTAGCAGTCCTTCGCTAGGGCTTTGTAACCTGGCAGTCCTTCGCCATGTGCCTAGCAGTCCTTCGCTAGGGCTTTGTATCCTGGCCGTCCTTCGCCAGGTGCCTAGCAGTCCTTCGCTAGGGCTTTGTATCATGGCATTCCTTCGCCATGTGCCTAGCATGTAACGACCCGGCCCCTCGGCCCCTGGGCGGCCCAACTGGCGGCCCACTTGGCGGCCCAACTGGCGGTCCCATGGGCGGCCCAACTGGCGGCCCACTTGGCGACCCCTTATGTCGTCAACCGACGACCATTGGCCGTGCCGTTACTCACTAGGTCTTTCCACCCCTGGCCAGTGGATTTTTGCCTTCCTCAGGATTCGAACTCTAGACCTCCAGGATAAGTACTAGAGTTTATGAATCCTGATACCAATTGAGCTGTAGCTCAATTGGTATCAGGATTCATAAACTCTAGTACTTATCCTGGAGGTCTAGAGTTCGAATCCTGAGGAAGGCAAAAATCCACTGGCCAGGGGTGGAAAGACCTAGTGAGTAACGGCACGGCCAATGGTCGTCGGTTGACGACATAAGGGGTCGCCAAGTGGGCCGCCAGTTGGGCCGCCCATGGGACCGCCAGTTGGGCCGCCAAGTGGGCCGCCAGTTGGGCCGCCCAGGGGCCGAGGGGCCGGGTCGTTACAATAAAAAGGCGCCTTTTTATGTGACGGCCCGGCCCCTCTGGCCAACCTGGCCAACTTCGCCGGACACGCCACCGACCTTCCCACCCCTGGCAGTGGGTTTTTGCCTTCCCCAGATTCGAACCTTAGACCTCCAGGACAAGTACTAAAGTTCCTTGAATCTGGTACCAGTTGAGCTACTAAAATAAATTGTCACGCCCCGAGACCCAGGAGTCGCTGACCCAATATAAAATCGGGCAGCACCTCCCCTGTGCGGCGGACAATTTACACACACGCAATATATATAACAATCCACGCAGTTTAAATATTTGCACAACCACGCAGTTTAAAGGGCCACAGGCCTCAGATATAAGCAGAACAACAGTTATATGAGTATAACTATCGAAAAACCAAATCCGAACTCACCTGAGCTGCCAGGGGGCAGGAACAAAACCAAAACCAATCGAAGTCCAACATAGGACTCAAAAGTACAAAACCATCAAATAGAACGTGCATACATGTTCAAATCCAAATAGCGGAAGCATAATAAATACTACAGGGTCCATAGTCAAAACAAACATAAAATAAAACCAAGCGGAGCTCCTCTGGAGCTAGGGACTGGCGGCTCGGGATCTCCTCGCAGACATCAACCTGAAATAAACATATATGGCAACGGGGTGAGTCCATAGCTCAGCGAATACCCAAAGATATGCATAGAAAGTTATACTAACAACAAGAGTTCTGCTAATACAGTCTTATATCAACAATAGGGAAAGACTGGAACTGAAAACACTGGGTAGGTACATACCTGAATCAATCTATCCTGTACAGAGTGTAAGAAATACCAACGGAAAACCAATAGGCATATAAACACAGATAACAAGTCTCCAGAATATGCGATGTCAAACAAGTGCAGCAAATAAGTGCAGCAAACAATGCACGATGCAAAGTATGCACATGGTGCAATGACATGTGTCACCCCCTAGTCCCAGTCAGGATATCGTCCACGACGTCCGCGTGGGTAGAGCTGTGACAACCTGTACCCAGTCAGGACATCGTCCACAACGTCCGCGTGGGCCAGCATACAATAATGCAGAGATGGTGTATGATAGATACACATACCTCCCTCCCAAGTCCCCAGTATACCAAGCCTCAGTCTGAAATCCTATAACAGGAAATACAGGTAACCTACAAGGTATACTGACCGGAAAACTACTAATCCCTCAAGGTCAAAGGCAGGAGCCAATACCACGAACTCTAGCATGCAAATAGATATGACAATACCTGAGACTGTATAGAACTAACAACATAATAACTCAGGATTAAACAACAGGTATCCAGGACAGGCATAATAAACAGGGATAACCCACAAGCATACAGAACAGGCAAAATAAACAGGGATAGCGTATGATCTTACTGCTATCTATAACAGTCTATGCATAACAAAATGACAATATCAGATAGATAAATCAAAGGGTACCCGCCTCAACATAGGAGTCCGTATCCGAAGAGAACCACCCGTCTGGATAATCCGCAACAACTCAGTGTCCTGTATCAGAGGATATCGTTTAACTATTACAAAAATAGTAATTAGCTAATAAATCTCTACACCGTGTTAGGGTTAACCTAAATATTTATTTCATTTAATTACATCTAATTAAATGCTGAGCCCTTAACTTTCCCAATCAGCCAAGATTAGGTTTAGGTTAGGTTTAGCCCATACCTAATCCAAGAGATCACCTAATGGTAAAGGTAGCCCAAAATCCACCATCCCACCAAGAAAATAAATGTTTTATCTAACCTTACAACCTTAGTTCATACCATACCCTATTCAAATCACAGCACTAGGATGGATTCCCCATCAAGATCAGTAAACAAGGGGATCAATGGCAAGGATTCCAATCCAAATCATTACAAAGAGATCATAAACTTACCTCTCACTATCCCAGCCGCACCAACCCAGTCACTGATCTGATACAAACACAACAACTGACCCGAGAAGAATATAATTCTTATAGCATACTAACAAAAATCTGATCAACTTAAATTCTCATCCAATACTAGTTACTCACGACCCAAAAAGGATTAAAAGATCCAAATGCAATAAAGGACAAAATCAGAAACCAATTCATCCTTATAATCCAAGCTAATTCAATCACAACCTCAGGATCTCCAAGTCCCACCCAAACTAGTCCATCTGCTACTCATGGGAAGAACACTATCACTAGCTTACCTATGTCGATTTCAAAAAGGCACTTTGCATCAAGGTTACCTGTAAACAAATCCTTGCCTAACCACCACATGAATCTCACGGCAAATGAAAAGACCAACCGCAATCTAAGAATAGTAGGTTTCATATTCAAAACCCAATACAATCCCAAAACCGTGTAGATCTTCCTCATCCATTGTTCATCAGCCATTCTAATACGGAACCATTCAAATCAGGGAATAGATTACACAACAGAGCATCTAAAACAGCCATCCAACTTCATCCCTTAGGTCATGCAAGACTAAAACAACAGGAAGTCCAAAACCGAATACATTAAGATCCAATCTACATATCTAAATCGAAATCCAAATTAATCTATCAACGTATACATCCTAGGATCAAAGTTAAACTAAACCTTACCTCAAATGGTTGCTAACAATAGCTCCATCCAAAACCAATGTTGAAGGAACCAATCCTTACCTGATCTCTCCCACGCGCAACACCTTTGCCTTGTCCCCAACTTGCAGCCACTGCTCTAATCCGTTAGAACTGTGCATCCGAGGGAAAAACACCCAAACCCCAGCTTGAGCTCAGTCCTCCTTGGAGTTTAGCCATTACTCTACTTGTTGAGGATCCAAGGTACGCAAGCACTCTCCATCTCAGCCCGAGCAGGAGGTCACCTTAGATCAGAAGCCAAAACAAGAATTGGTCACCGTTTGTAGGGAAATAAGAACTTATCCGAGAGCTAGGTCTTATCCCTTACCTATCCCAGCCCTCGTGTTGAGCTCCATCGTCGCCCTTGATGCTAACGCCGCCGCTTCTGCCCTCGGGTGAGACAAACTCCGAGAAGTCTCCGAACAGGAGATCAGCTCCGACTAGCCAACGGAGAGGGAAGATCGGGATTCCTTGGCTAAGGCAAGAAGAGACGAGAGGAGGAGTCGGCGCGTCCGCGGCTAGGGCACAAGGGTAGGAGACGCGAAGGGGGAAGAAGGCCGGCTGCGGTTTGACTGCGGCTAGGGCTCAACCATGGCTTTAATCCAAAAAGGGAATCCTTTTTGCAAAAGAACCCCTCATTTTTCTCCATTTCACACTAAGCCCTCACGATTTTTGATTTTTAACATTTAACTCCCCGAAACTTCGCCTAAGGGGTCGGAAACCCTAGGGTCTTCCTCAAAAAAATTTTTTTTTTTTTTTTTCTGGTTCAGATTTTCAAATTGCCGTATTTTACATTCTCCCCCACTAATAAAAATTTGGTCCCCAAATTTTATCAATCCTCATACGGCACACACGAGTATCAAAACATATCTGTACTTATCATGAGTAATCACTTCGTCTGATACCCTAATGTTACACTGCTACGGGCCAACTGGAGTTATCAATCCAGAGGTTATCATCCGATAACCAAGTACACTAGAATAACCATTCAATCATCACAACTGTCCAAATCACTCAATCCTAAGATTACTCACGCCAAGTCTATACTTCGCTCCTCAAACGAAAAATGAAAATCCATAAGTATCACCCAAGTATCCACAAGTCAATAGCATCCTCCCGAACATCACAAGCCGTATATATGTATATATATAACCTCCAATAGACGGTTAGCAGATAGCATATAGTTAAATGATTCCACCAATAAGTCATACCATATGTCACTAGCAATAACAAACTTCCAAATAACCAATCACAGAAAGATCATATATTCACCAAATGATCCATCAAAAAGCAACAAGTCCGACAAGTCCATATCCCCTACTAGAATCCTCAAAACCAAACATAACATAGAGATTTATCAATCTCAATCCACCTCTCAACACCATAACGGGTCGCACATCCCGATATACCATCGAGATTATCTAACCACGAACACTCGATCTATGAGTCAAAATCCCTTATAGAATCGTGTAACAACGAGTGAGTCGACCAACCATCGCCTCGTAACCCAGTATCCTTCGATTCCTCCATTCAAGGTTTAGAAACCTCTGAGTTCCAACTTCATAACCTAGAGACATGCTATATCTCAAGAGTATCTCAACACCAGGCACAAACGACCCAAAGGTCTAAAAATCCTTGAGCCAGGGTATGTCAATCCTATACTGATCGAGCCAACTATGGCAAGCAACCCTAGTTCTCTCCCAGCTAATAATAGCTAGTACAAGTGCTCTGAATAATTAGTTCCAGGAAAAACCCAAAATCCTTAACTTCCAATAAGTTTGTCGACATATTCGACCTTAGCTGTCTAATTCAACAATCAGGGCTACTAGAGAATTAACATTCTCTGCTCTAAGATCTCATCCGCAATATGTCACTAATCGCTCACATGAACGATCACGAATAGGATAGATTGACAAATGTCAATCCAACTAACCCAAGTC
>JAGFNQ010003008.1:0-64567 GCA_024364735.1 Boesenbergia rotunda | reverse complement strand
ACTCACTTCTCTCCTCTCCTTGGTTGGCAGCAGCTGTTGGATGGGAGGAGAAGGTGGTGGTAGCGAGGAGGACCTTTCTTCCTTTGTGTGGCCGGCAGCAACAAAAACCCTAGGTTTTTGTTGGCCGGCGCAAGGAGAGGGAAGAAGCGGTTGTTGGCCCTTGTTTGGTAACTCTGGTTCTTGGTAGACCATCACCTACACGACGTCCAAGAGAGGAGGGTCGTACGGTAGAAGATCGTAAGGTAAAGAGAGGTATATTTCTCTCTTGGCTCCTTTGTTAATTCTATCATTTCATGTGATGTTTTAATTAATTATCATGATCTAATTATTTGTTAATTATTGATGATAATTAATTATTATTTAGACCCCGATAATAAACACAAAAATCGGCGATCCGCTCGTCGTCTTTTTCGCGATCAATTGGTTAGGCGAGTTACAATGCTCGAACTTTGAGTTTGGCTAAGTTGTAACTCGAATCGATTGATACGATGACTAGACGGTCGTATGGGAGATAGGTCTCCATTTTGATTAATTTTTTTTAAGTCGTGGACATGGAGAGGTCTCTCATGGACTACCAGGTATTCGCTTAGGAAACCCGCCAAGCCATACCCCAACAACTGGTATTAGAGCTGAGGTTTCCGATTTTGTGTGTTTAGGATTCAGTTACTTTTTGCACATTATCATATATTTTGTTTTTGCCGGATAATATGTGGATGTACGTAGGCTAACTCTTTATTGCAGGCACGAGATTCCAACTATTATGGCTTAAATAATGGTTGTATGTGATTGATTGTGCATGATTGTAATTAATTGAATCCTCGGGGTTGACGAGGCTAGATAGATATTTAATTTTTGTAATTAAATACGACACATGTTTAGCCGAGCTTTTTATTTACTTTCGATCTAGATTATATGTACACTCCTTTGTGGAGTATAGAATCGATGGATGTAAATAAGTAGCTTATCATCTCGGCTCGGAGATCCCTTCAATGGTGGCTTGCGCATGGTGTAGGGAGGAGCGGACGAGGTGGCGACACGACTGGAGGCGCATTGGAAACCAAAGCCATGATAGTTGGAAAAATCTAAGATTTTTCTTGTTTATTGTTTTGGTTATGTGCTTGTCATATGTGTGCATGAAAATTCCTCATTATAAATAACTAAGTGGGAGAGGGACCCTAAGGGTCCCGCAACCTCCATTATTAATTTGACAAGTGATGCGAACAAGCCTGCGCGTCGACTTTGAGTGCCTTCCTCCATAACGGATGGACTTGTTCTGCGGATCACTGGGTCAGACATAATTATATGAAATTATTTAGGAGCGTGTGATTTTCCCCAACAGAAGACACATAATCCGAGGTAATTTTCTTAGTATCGTGTAATGGTAAATACTTAGATGCAAATAATAATATCCTCCTCAACGGAGTCACTACTATTATTTGTCGGGCCGAAGTGAATCAACTATTAATTTTATTTGTCAAAAAGTTAGGTTGACAAGATAATAAAATTAATGGGTAAAACCTCCTTTTATGAATGAAGAATTCGTATACGTCCACACGAACGTGGCATACGATATTCTCGGTGTTGGTTGATTTCAAAATTTATTGTTTGAGGAATCAATTTATTTTCGAAATCTAAAGTTGTGATTGTTGTGATTCTCAGGTAGTTTCAAAATGGTCTTTAATCCACTAGCTACAATACTTAAGGAGAACAAACTTATTGGCCCCAATTACATAGATTGGAAAAGAAACCTGGATATTGTCCTAACTACTGAAGAGTACAAATATGTACTCTTTGAGGTATGTCCTGAAAAACCTGGCGAGAATTCTGGTGAAGAGGAGAGGGAGCGTTATAAGAAGTGGGTCAAGGCAGATGAGATGGCGCGGTGCTACATTTTAACATCTATGTCAAATGTATTGTAAGATCAGCATCAGGCTATGCCCACTGCTTATGATATGATGCTAAACCTCAAGGAACTCTTCGGGCACCAGAATCGAGCCGCTAGGCAGGTTGCGATGAAGAACTTGATGACAACTACCATGGTCGAAGGGACACCCGTAAGGGATCATGTCCTTAAGATGATGACCCGCCTCAATGAGATTGAGGTTATTGGAGCAGAGATCGACGAGGAAACACAGGTCGATATCATTCTCCAGTCTCTGCCTAGGAGTTTTGAGCAGTTCTGGCTCAACTACAATATAAACAAACGTACATATACATTGGGGGAACTGCTGGCATAACTCCAGGCGGCAGAGGGGCTTTTACGTCGGAGTTCTCAGGCCTTAGTTACTCAGAGAGTTTCTACTTCCGTGCCAAAAGGCAAGAAGAAGAAGAAGAAACAAGGTGAGGCCAAGAAAGCAGCTGGATCGTAAGGACCTCGGACTGGCGTGAAGAAGCCGAGAGGCAAGTGCTTCACGTGCAAGCAAACTGGACATTGGAAGGTGAACTATCCCCGTCGTCAAGATAAAGGTATTTCTTCATGTTTAGTCGTTGAAACATGTTTAGCGTTGTTATCTACCGGAACTTGGTGTGTAGATACAGGAGCCACTGATCATGTCTGCAACTCTTTGCAGGGATTCTAGGAAACCCGACGGCTAGCTGATGGGGAAATCATCGTCTATATGGGCAATACTACAGAGGTGGAGGCTATTGCAGTGGGAGACATTTATTTATCGTTTGATAGGAATAAAGTTTTGGTTTTGAGAAATTGTTTATATGTACCCTCTTTTAGAAAGAACCTTGTTTCAGTTTCTAGATTAATAAAGGATGGATATTCTATTGCTTTTAATGACAAAGTTGTTATAAAAAGAAATAGAGAGATTATCTGTTCAGGTACTATGGTTGGCAATTTGTATACTCTAGAATCAAAAGCTCCCACGATGCAAATAGAGGCCAATATCTCATCATCTAACCAAAATAAGAGAAAGGAATCTTCTAAGATGAACCAAACATACCTTTGGCATCTAACGCTTGGCCATATTAACCTTAGTAGGATTCAGAGGTTGATAGCCGATGGGCCCTTGGGTTCATTGGTGGTGGAAGGCTTCCCAACTTGTGAATCTTGCTTGAAAGGAAAGATGATCAAGAGGCCTTTCAAGGCCAAGGGGTATAGGGCCAAAGATGTGTTGGAACTGGTTTGTTCTGATTTTTGTGGTCCTATGTCTATCCAGGCTAGAGGTGGCTTTGAATATTTCGTCACTTTTATAGACGATTATTCAAGGTATGGATACATTTACCTGATGCGCCGCAAGTCTAAATGCTTTGATAAGTTCAAAGAATTGAAGGCTGATGTGGAGAAACGTCAAGGTAAAAGTATCAAGACACTACGATCGGATCGTGGTGGCGAGTACCTCTTGGGAGAATTTAGGACTTACATATCAGAGGCTGGGATTCAGTCTCAATTGTCTGCACCCGGTACGTCCCAACAGAATGATGTAGCAGAATGAAGGAATAAGACTCTTATGGAAATGATTAGGTCAATGATGAGCTACTCTGAGTTGTCGGATTCATTCTGGGGATATGCTCTGGAAATAACAGCGTATATTCTGAACATGGTACCATCTAAATCAGTCCCTTCTACTCCGATAGAATTGTGGACTGGGTGAAAGCCTAGTCTAGGACATATTCGGATTTGGGGTAGTCCAGCACATGTTCTAAAGGGAGATACTGATAAGTTGGAATCTCGTATAGAAGTGTGCTTGTTCGTAGGCTATCCTAAAGGGACGAAGGGTGGTCTGTTCTATAGTCCTAAGGATCAGAAGGTAATCGTTAGCACGAATGTCAGATTCTTAGAGGAAGACTATGTGATGAACCACAAGCCCATGAGTAGACTTGTTCTTGAGAAATTAAGAGGGGACGTTCCAACCTTAGTACCAACTGTACAAAAGGATATATCACAAGTCACTGCACCGCGTGTCACAGAAGATACACAGGCGATACCTCGTCATAATGGGAGGGTTGTTAGACAACCTGAGAGATTCATGTTCTTGGGAGAGTCTTCGGACTTAGACCTTGGCGAACATGAACCGGATCCCTGGACCTATGACGAGGCCCTCCAAGATAAAGATGCGGATTCTTGGCAAAGGGTAATGAATTCTGAGATAGAATCTATGGATTCTAATCATGTTTGGGAGCTAGTAGAACCACCCAATGGTGTAAAAACCATTGGATGCAAGTGGATCTACAAGAGAAAGAGAGGATCAGACGGGAAGGTTGAGACCTTCAAAGCTAAGCTTGTTGCGAAAGGGTATACTCAGAAAGAGGGTATCGATTATGAGGAGACCTTTTCGCCGATAACCATGCTTAAGTCTATCCGGATTCTCTTATCTATTGCCGCTCATATGGATTATGAGGTATGGCAGATGGACGTCAAGACAGCTTTCCTTAACGGAAGTCTTGAGGAGACCATCTACATGAAGCAACCAGAGGGTTCATTGCGAAGGGCAAAGAGCATCTTGTGTGCAAGTTTAATCGGTCCATTTATGAATTGAAGCAAGCTTCGTGATCTTGGAGCATCCACTTTGATGAGGTAATCCAGTCATATGGATTTATTCAAAGTCCGGATGAGTCATGTGTATATAAGAGATGTGACGGAAACATAGTGGTTTTTCTTATACTATATGTAGATGACATTTTGCTCATTGGCAATAATGTCAAAGTGTTATTGGACATAAGGGTATGGTTGTCCAAACAGTTCGATATGAAGGACTTGGGAGAAGCAGGACACATCCTTGGGATCAAGGTTATAAGGGATCGCCAGAAAAGGATGTTGTGCTTATCCCAAGCTTCATACATAGACACTGTCCTAGCTCATTTTAGCATGGAAAACTCCAAGAAAAGTTTTCTACCTTTCAAGCATGGAGTTCCTCTATCTAAGGATATGTGTCCCAAAACATCAAAGGAGATAGAGGAAATGAAGGTAGTTCCTTATGCATCGGTTGTAGGAAGCCTCATGTATGTCATGCTGTGTACGAGACCAAATATCTGCTTTGCCGTAGGCATGGTTAGCAAATATCAGAGTACCCCTGGACAGGGACATTGGACTGCAGACCAATTAATCCCTATGGGTTATACGGATTCAAATTTCCAATCGAATAGGGACAAAAGTAAGTCTACCTCGGGGTTTGTGTTTACTTTAGGAGGTGAAGCCATAGTATGGAGGAGTGTCAAGCAGAAATGCGTGGCGGACTCCACCATGGAAGCTGAGTATGTGGCAGTCTCAGAGGCAGCCAAGGAAGCTGTATGGCTCAGGAACTTCATGATGGACTTGGATGTGATTCCTGGTTTGCCCAGATCTATCATAATTTATTGTAATAACAGTGGTGCAGTTGCAAACTCGAAGGAATCACGAGCCCATAAGGCGAGTAAACACATAAAGCGCAAGTACCACATAATACGAGAAATCGTAAAGCGAGGAGAAGTAGCTATCGCCAAGATTGCATCGGAGGACAACCTAGCGGATCCTTTCACTAAGACCCTTCTGGCGAGAACTTTTGATCGGCATGTGGAGAATATGGGAGTTAGATGTATGGCACTGGGAGGATAGCAGAGTCTTTGAGTATAAGTGGGAGATTGTTTGGATGTATACTAAAAGACTTGTTTTTTTCTATGAACATCTACATTTTGAAAGAGAATCACAACAACACTGTTGCATGTTTATATTAGTATGTGAATAAACTGTCTGATACTTTCCATTGTAGATAACATGGTGTGTGGTGACACACAGAAGTTCATGTTATCAGTCCCTTGCAGAGTATAAGAAGAGGCTCACAACCGAGATGGAGTTGGACAAACCATCGGGATGGTTGTAGTGTAATTAAGTGTAGTTTATCTTGACCATAGAATTACACTAGTGCACTTTGTGTGCATTGAGCAGGATCAACTAGAGGTGATCCAATTTATACTGACTTTATAATTGGATCAGACCTCGGTTTATTATGGAGTACATGCTCTAAATCCTGATAAAATAACGGGCATATGTACTTACTAGTTATTTCTTTGATTTGCCAATGGGCGAAATTTATTCTGCTAAATCGATAGGTCCGGTAAGTTGAAAAATAATATTATTTACATGGTGTGCCGTTGATTATAGACAGAATCCGTGTCCTGGTGAGTCGGGATGATGATGCCCCCTTGATGAGTTCATAAGGTTCATCATGTTAAATCCTGCAAGTGGACTTGGTATAACATGATGATAAGGATGAGTAGTACTAGTCAAGGAGTTAGATGTTGATTAATTAAAATTATTGATAATTTAAATTAATCAACGGGCATTCGATATCTTAAACACAGGGAGATGGATATACTCATAATTGGTGGAGCCCATATGAAAATATGGGGTTGGTGAGGTAGTTCAATGGAGATCCTTTAGTGGAATGGATCTTCATTAATGGATCGGATTTGGATCCATTAGCAGGCCAAGACTCAACTCCTCCTCATGGTCCCTATCGTATCCCTATATATACCCCATGTAGTCATCATGAACAAGGTGAAGCCTCTTATTTTTCTCTCCCTCCCTCTCTCTCTCTCTCTCTCTCTCTCTCTCTCCTAGGGCAAAAGGAAGTGGCCGACGGCTTGGAAGAAGAGGAAACACTTGGTTTTCTCTCTTCTTTTATCTTCTTCACCACTTAAGGCATGACAGCAAGGAGGAGGAAGGAGTCCTCTTCCTCTTCTTGGCCGAAGTGGGCTTGGGAGGGTGAAGGAGTGGCCGGCGGTGGCGCTTCCTTAGCTAGGAGTGACAGCGGCGATAGCCTCCAAGGGAGGTTTTCCGGCGGCATATAGAGGAGATGAAGACTCACTTCTCTCCTCTCCTTGGTTGGCAACAGCTGTTGGAGGGGAGGAGAAGGTGGTGGCGGCGAGAAGGAGGACCTTTCTTCCTTTGTGGCCGGCGGTAACAAATTGGCCGGCGTAAGGAGAGGGAAGAAACGGTTGTTGGCTCTTGTTTGGTGACTCCAGTTCTTGGTAGACCGTCACCCACACGACGTCCAAAGGGGAGGGTCATATGGTAGAAGATCGTAAGGTAAAGAGAGGTATATTTCTCTCTTGGCTCCTTTGTTAATTCTATCATTTCATGTGATGTTTTAATTAACTATCATGATCTAATTATTTGTTAATTATTGATGATAATTAATTATTATTTGGACCCCGATAATAAACACAAAAATCAGCGATCCGCTCGTCGTCTTTTTCGCGGTCAATTGGTTAGGCGAGTTACAAGGCTCGAACTTTGAGTTTGACTAAGTTGTAACTCGAATTGATTGATACGATGACGAGACGATCATATGAGAGATAGATCTTCATTCGGATTATTTTTTTTTAATCCGTGGGCATGGAGAAGTCTCTCATGGACGATCATGTATTCACTTAGGAAACCCACCAAGTCATAGCCCAACAATAATAACCGACTCAATCAGACCTAGGGAGTTGAGACATAGTAGACATGATGGCAAAATGTGATAACTCTTACCCCAAACCTCATTCACAGTCTGTCATCATATTATGTGAAGGGAGATAAATCGTGGATGATTACTAGCCTGAACAGTGAACAAGGAGAGAGTAGGAACCTAACTACTAATCAAAATTTGATCCCAAATCTTATGATAATAATATCCCATATATTAATCAATTATCCATCCCGGGGATATTTGGCTAGCGGTTGTGATCTAAGTTAGCGGTTGTGATATAGGGTTTGGAGAAAAGTATGATTTCGAAATTTGGAGTGGGTACACTATGGCACCTTTGATTTAGGATTTAGGGAAAAAATATTAGTGGGCTCTGATACAGTATTAAAAATTGAAAAACTTAACTCAAATTGTCCGGACAACTAATATATAGCATCCTAGCTCCTTTTATTCATCGATGATATAACTTATTCTTCCTAGATAGATTTATTTAAAAGTTTAATTTACTTTTCAAAAAATAATAAAGAACTCTGCTATTATATTTTCCTACCCATTCTAAAAATATAATAAAAATTTATTGAAAATTTCAACTAAGAAGAAAAAAGACGTTGGCAATGAAGGCTGAGAAAGAGCATGGCCAGAGCTTTCATAAGGCCAAGGAAACACTTGTCTTAGGACCCATAAGATAGAAAATGAAAGGTACTGACCTTATACGGTCGCTAAATCTTATTCTTATAGTTCTGAGATATGCAGGATACACACTCTTTTTGCATGTTGATCTGGTTGGCATATGGTGGCTGACATGAGTCAAAGACTTGAGAAGTCAAATATATTGGTGCAATCGATCCAAATTTGATCGAATAGAGATTTGATGTGTGTGTTTGAGTCTTGTAAGACTTGGTGAACCACACATGAGCAACAGAGTGAAACATCCGAGGAATGAGAACCGAAGGAAGATACTTCAAAGGGCGAGCCGAGGAAGTAGACTTCAAAGGCATACGCGAAGGATGACATGGAGACAAGCCGTGAGCTTGTGTGCGCATCTGAGGGATGCCCGAAGTACTTAGGCTTGGTCTGTGTTGCTACGGACTCCCAACCAAGGGTAAAAACCCTAATACCTCGCGGTGCTGCGGATGCCTGGGGTACTTAGGCTTGGTCTGGGTTACTACGGACTCCCAACCAAGAATTAAAAACCCTAATACCTCGTAGTGCTGCGGATGCCCGAGGTACTTAGGCTTGGTCTGGGTTGCTACGGACTCCCAACCAATAATTAAAAACCCTAATGACTCGTGGTGTTGTGGATGCCCGAGGTATTTAGGCTTGGTCCGGGTGTTATGGATGCCCGACCAAGTACCCCAAAACCCTAATACCTCATGGTGCTGCGGATGCCTAAGGTATTTAGGCTTGGTCTGGGTTGCTACGGACTCCCAACCAAGGATAAAAACACTAATACCTCGCGGTGCTGCGGTGCTGCGGATGCCCGGAGTACTTAGGCTTGGTCTGGGTTGCTACAGGCTCCCAACTAAGGATAAAAACCCTAATACCTCGGGGTGCTGTGGATGCCTGAGGTACTTAGGCTTGGTCTGGGAGCTACGGACTCCCGACCTAGAATCAAAATTCCTAATGCCTCACGGTGCTGCGGATGCTTGGGGTACTTAGGTTGAACTGTGTAGACACCCGACCTGGTAGGCGAGACTCTGGCCCGGGACAAGTTGCGCCGCGATGCTAGAGGCTAAACGGATTTACCCGACAAAAGGGGAACAAGCGAGACATCAGGACATTTATACAGATATGCACACACCAAAGGTAACAAATATTTTCCTTAACTTATATGGAAAATACATTGATGCCAACATCTCAGAGAAATACCAAAGCTACAATCAAAAGATTTGGTAAGGGGAATCACTCTTCTACTCGGACTTTTCTTCACCATTGCAATATCCCCGAAGAGTCGCTTGGCTCGAAACCGTCTTCCAATAGCCGGTGAACGGGGATCCATGCGCGTCATGGTTGAAATCCTTGAGTCCTCGACCGTAATGGAAAAATCTCGTCCTTCATCCGCGTAGCCAGTGCTAGACGAGGATGCCTGAGGTAACACATGGGTATGACAATCCCATCTGAAGACCCCGACCACCTCTTCCCGCAAAGAAGCATCCAACAACAAGGACGACACAACATTCAGAAGGAAGAGGAGGGGGAACGGCAGCTGCAATTTCTCTCCGGAGAATGACACTGCTTCAAGACGCAAAGAAGAATTGCCAAGAAAGAGAAAAGGAAGCAGTGGCTGCTCCCCTCCCTCTTGGTGACGGTACTGCATCATCCCCTGTAAACACCATCCGATGCCCAAAACTCGTGGAAATGAGGATTCGGAAGAGGATGACGTTTGAGGCAGACAGGGGACGTACCGCCATGGGCCGCTCAGGGGGAGGCAACCATCAGGATATGTCACCTCCGCCATACCCCCTGGCGGATCACATGATGTCTCTTCTAGACTCCCGGATAATCCCGGAGTCCCACCTCCGCCAGGATCTTCGGCGAGACCCTGGACATCATCTCCACTATGCTCCCCGACAAGTAGTGTAAAACATGAAGTTGCACCTACGCTGGGCCCTTCGGAAAGAAACACTACTGTGTCTCCGCTACCCTCCCCGGCAGGGTCGACAACTCCTGCCGGAAAGGAGGGCAGAGGAAAGGACACGGACATCTCGCCACAAAGAGTTTATCAGGGGAAAGAAAGCGGAACGAATTGGGGAGGATGGTTCACCCTTCTCCCCCTATTTATAGTGACCACTACCCCTCCGTGCATTTAATGCAGGCATGGCACGGGAACAACAACGGATGCTAGCTCTGAAGCGTCGCATCGATTGGCATGTCTTCGCCGCTCCTGGGGACCCGCAACGCTTTATGAGTCCATTCAAGAGATTGTGTGGGCGACGGTTCAGAAGCCACCCAAGTTTTCCAAAAGAGAAGAGTCGACGGTGGCCCCACAGGGGAATAAAGGTAAGCCTGGCAATTGGGCTTGCGGAGTTATCTTGGGAGGACCGTACCCAAGATTAACCCCGAAAAACTTTTATCTTTCTATTTCTCTGAGCCCTCGCTGCAAAGACACGTGACACGTGGAACCAGACTAAAAAGCATGCACAAGGTAGCAAGGTAATGAAATATGATCATTTTAATCAAAATTGATGCATCAGGGCCAAGCTCCCTGATCGACACCTGGTCCTACAACTCCTGGGCCTTGGGAGGGAGCCCCTCTCAAACTCGGTCATCACTCATAAACTTGGGTCTGCACCTGGAGGCAGATGTTGATCCTTCTTCAACTAGTCGATGACCCCGTGGAAGCATTGCTTCAAACGCTTCATTACCTGGTCCGCGAGGATATCGACAAATTCATCTGATTCCAAGAACTTAGCCTTGAAGTCTGCCTCAACCTCTCTTGTTCTAGAAGTCTCAGCTGCTCGAAGGTCACGCAGCTCGGCCTCAGCAGACTCCTTAGCGCGCCTCAGCTATTCCACCTCGGCAGACATTCTATCTTGCTCTGTTAGGGCCTCCCTGAGTCTGTCTGACGTGGCGCATATCTCTGAGCGAGCCTGGGCTAGTTCATCCTAGAAGACGAACACGCAATCAGTCACCATCATAAGGTCAATCTCCTTCTGGCCAAGCTGCTGCGCTTGATTCTGAACGCGCACGTGCAACCTCTCAGTTGAGGCGGCCATAAGTCAGATGTCATCCGACAACTTCTTCTCTCTCATCTGAAGCTGATCCCGCTCCTGCGTCATCTGGAGCAAGTCCTTGGTAAGTGCCACCGCCCGCTCGGAAGCTAACCGTTCTCGGTGCCGAGAACCATGTAGGGCGGACTCCTTGGCCATTAGGGCGTTTAGCTGATGCTCCACCTTCACCTATAAAGCTCAGCTGACCCCGCTTGCATAAGACCCGTCCGATGCTCGTGGTCGGCTGCAGCCTCCGCTCTCAAGGCCCGGCGGGTTAAGGCCTCAACCTGGGGCCAGGAGTATAAACCTAGGCCGGCTGTTAGGCAGTCTTCAGTTGCCTGTCATTGCACCAAGGAGTTATAGTGAACGTACAAAAGAAAACAACCTATGTAACAGTAAACTATACCTTCAGAAGGGTCTCCCGGAGAGTAGTTAGGGGTCCGGCAGAGACTCGTACGGCTGCTCCTCCGTGGGACCTGGGAGTATCGGCCTGGCCATCTGAAGGCAATGCACCCCTGCGAGGAGGAAGTAGCTGGACAACAAGAGCTTCAGGAGGCAGGCTAGAGGGGTCGGAGTCACCCACCTCAGAGCTAGAAGTCCCCTCGGATAAGAGCCCCTCTGCAGGAACCTCCATAAACTGCACCCGGGGAAAAGATTGCATGGAAGCCTCTAAAGCTGCATCCAGCCTCTTCCGAAGGCAGTCGAGTTTCATCAGGTATTGAGTGCGCAATACCTCCTTACCCTTCGAAGCCTCAACCGGATCAGTTAAGGAATAACCGGGGGTTGGGATGCCCACCTCCGGAACGGCGGCCAGCGGAACAAGGGAAAATACGAGAACAGATGCCTCACCCTCGAACGGAAAAACAGCCTCCTCGGGAACTGAGGGAAGGGGCGGAGACCACCAGAGCACAACCTCTTCCATCTAGGGCCCAAGCCCTTCGGAACCCGTCTTTTCTACCGACCAGTGACTTGTACTGGTAAGGGGACGATAGGAGAGGAGGACCCCTTGTTGACGCCCTCCGGATGAACAGCAGCCGAAGGAGGGCCACCACTTAAAGGAAGATCCGCCGCAGGGTCAACCGACGGGCTAGAAGGCCCCTGGTTTGCAACAGGCGGGGATGCAACAGTAGCCTCTGCCCTCCTAGGTGAGGCAGACCCACGGGACGATTCAGCGGTCCCCTCCGAGGACTCGGCAGGTGCAGGGGGTGCCTCAGGAGCAGTCAGGGGAGGAGCCAGTGCCTCTCGGTTGGCCTCCTCCCACTTAATAAGTCAACCCAACACCCTGGCGAGCATGACTTCCTCTGCAATAGTCAGACAAGAAGACATCAGTTAGAATTAACAGGCATTGATGAAAAAGATGAACATACCGAGGCTGGGATTGATTCGGGTCACTTTGGGACTAATGCCCGTCCAGTACATGAGCTTCTCACTCTGCGCCAGTCCAGGGCCACTGAACTCCATGCCGGAAAGTACGTTCCTGGCATGCTGGTACGCAGGACTCTGGAGAAACTCCCCTAAGGAAGGAGGAGTCGGTAGAGCCTCTATCCAACGAAGAGGGCTGAAGGGTAACACAGGTAGTTGGATGAAGAAAAACTTCTCCTTTCACCCTTTGTGCGAAGAAGGGGACCCCCGTAAAAACATATGGCCTGGATGCGCCGAAAAGCTAAAGACCCCTCTGGAGCCGATCGGAATAAAGAGAATGAAAGAGACGAGGGGTTAGGGGGAGGTCAAAGAGCTTAAAGATGATGTACGCCCCTCCTGTTGGGGCAATCGGCCCAAGTATGATCAAGTGCATCATGGTTTTGATGTGTGTGGGTCAATATGATTAAGTTAGGTTGTTATGTTAGTTTGATATGTGTGTTTGAGTCTTGCAGGACTTGGTGAATCACACATGGAGTACGCACCTGAGGGACGAGAGCCGGAGGAAGAGGACTCCAAGGGCAAGCCGAGGAAGTAGACTTCAAGGGCATACGTGAAGGATGACATGGACGCAAGCTGAGGGCTTGTGTGCATCTGAGGGACAACAGCCAAGGAAGAGAACTTCAAGGGGCAAGTCAAGGGAGTGGACTTCAAGGCATACGCGAAGGGTGGTCTTCGGAGTGAGTGTGAGTGGAAATGTACTCGGGACAGTCGACTGCGATTGGGGCAGTCAACTGTCAAACCTCACAGAAAGATCAGTCGACTGGTCTTGGACCAGTCTACTGATCAAGTTCAAAAACTAGCCATTAGGCTAGCTGTTGGCTAGCGGGATTGGCTAGGACCAGTCGATTGTCCTTGGGGTAGTCGACTGGCGTCGGGCTGGACTGCTTAAGGAGCAGTCCTCTACTCTATTTAAAGGAAGACTTTTGAGCAGGTTAGGGTTACGGTTCTAGAGAGTGGAATCTTGTTGTTAGTGCTCAAAGTCTCATTCTCTTCCTCTCACTTTCATTTCTATTTTGTAAAGAGGAAGAGGGCAATCTTGTGAAGGTTTCTCCACCTTGAAGGAGACATTCATAGTGGAGCTCGTGCGTGTGCGTGTGGATCATTGGACTAGTCACCTCTCTGAGGTGGATACCAAGTAAATCAGGGGGTTAACATTGTTTTTATTATTTTATTGATTTTGTTCTTGTGTTTAGCTAATATCTTTGTAGACAAAATCGAAAGAAAGTTATTCACCCCCCTCTAGCTTAACGTAAAGATCCTAACAAGTGGTATCAGAGCCGGTTCGTTTCGAGAGAACTCACTGTCGATCGAAACATCGAAATGGCGTTTCAAGAGGGATATAGCACCACACGACCACCGCTCTTTGATGGCAACGATTTCACGTATTGTAAAGGTAGGATGGAATATTATCTTATGAATGATATTAAAAATTGGTTTAGTGTTGTAGATGGATTTGAAGTACCAATAAATGAGAGAGGAGAGCCTCTCCCTATGAAGAATTGGTCAAAAGAAATCATGAAGAAAGTACAAGAAAATGCAAAAGCTACAACAACTCTTCAATGTGGCCTCTCAAAAGAACAATTAACAAGGTAGGACCGTTCAAGACCGCAAAGGAGCTTTGGGAAAAGTTCATTGAGCTAAATGAAGGATCAAATGAATCGAAGATGGCCAAGAAGGATCTCTTGGTGGCACAACTCCAATCTCTCACTATGAAGGCGAATGAAACCGTGAGTCAATTGCACGGTAGGGTCAAAGAGATCATCAATGAACTTCATGTTATAGGTGGGAAAATGGAAAATAGGGATCTTGTGAGGTATGTACTTTAATCCTTCCCTAGAACTATTTTATGGGCCTCAATGGTTGATGCCTACAAGTTTCTAGGGATCTCTCTTTAGTTAAGCTTGATGACTTATTTTGTGAATTTGAATTACATGAACAAACTAATTTGTCTACTAAAGAGAAGGGTGTAACTTTTGTTGTAGAGAAAGAAAGAAAGAAGAAGAAGGACAAGAAAAAGACTTCATACTCATCATCCGATTCGGAAGAGTCTAGCACCTCAATGGATAGTGACCAAGAGGCATATATGGTAAGAAAAATGAGGAAAGCTTTTAAAAGTGTTTCTAACAAATCTTATGGTAGGAAAAACTCAAGAAGTAAGGGCAAGGCAAGAGAGATCATTTGCTACAATTGCCATGAAGAAGGTCATATGAAGAATGAATGTCCACTTTTGAAGAAAAGGGAAGAAAAGAAGGAGGAGGAGAAGAAGGATGAAAAGAAGAAATCAAAGGAAAAAAGGCAAGAATGCTACAAGTCTAAAGGAAACATGAGATGATCCTTCATCATCGGAGGAGGAAGAGCACCATGTGTCTCATTTTGCATTGATGGGAGTGGATAACCTAGCGTCATCCGATGATGAAAAGAGCTCAAGTGATGATGAAGGATGGAGCTCAAGTGAAGGGGGAGACCAATCCTCGGATTCGGACGTCTCGGTAAGTGAGGTATACAAGCTACCCAATACTACACTTGTAACAATTATCTCAAGTACTAATGATGATTTGTTTGATGCAAAGAGGAAAATTAAGAGTTTGAAAAATAACGTTTGCATGTTTGAGGAAAAATTAGCATCCATGACCATTAAGGATAATATGCATGATTCTTCTCCTAGCCTAAATGAGTCATCTTTAGAAAAATAAAATAAAGAGTTAAGGGAAAAGGTAGAAAGTCCCACCAAGGCCCTTGGAAAGTTTCAAATTGGCTCAAAAAATCATGATATGATCATTAATAGTCAAAGAGCCGTATACAATAAGGCCGGAATAGGATATAGACCCAAGACCAACGAAGTTGCTTTTATTTCTCTTATGGGATGGAAGGGTGCACCTAGGAAGCAAATTGTTAAAGGCAATGTAAAGAAGGCATGGGTCCCTAAGAAATATTTGAATGATATTTGTGGATCTAGTGTATGGATACCAAAAGCTTGTGTTTTTCGTGTTGTTTAGGTAGAAGGAAAGAAGGATTCAAACATGTGGATAGTGGATAGCGGGTGCTCAAGACATATAACCGGTGATGTGAGAAAGTTTTCCACCATTAGCTACTTAAAAGAAGGAACAGTGTCTTTTGGGAATAGTGGAAAGCTCAAGATTATAGGTAGAGGCACAATTGAGGTATCAACTACAATTACAATTCATAAAGTGCTTTTAATTAAAGACATGAAATTTAACTTACTTAGTGTTAGTTAATTATGTGATGTCGGGTATAGAGTTGAGTTTCATGCAAGAAAATGTTTGATTAGGCACAATAGCTCCAAAAATGTCATGTTAGAAGGATATAGGGAAGCAAATCTTTATTATCTTTATCTCTCTTATGATTCTAACATTTCTACTAAGTGTCTCATATCAAAAGAAGAAGAGGGATGACTATGGCATAGAAGGCTTGGATATATCAACATGAAGAACATAGCAAGAGTGCCCAAGATGAAATTGGTGAAAGGACTACCAATGATCAAATATGAAAAGGATAAGATGTGTGATGCGTGCCAAGAAGGTAAGCAATCCAAGTCATTGCATAAAGGTAAAACTCTAACTAGCACTTCTTTACCATTAGAATTATTGCATTTAGATTTATTTGATTGTCATGGTACTCCTTCATTAATAGGAAACAAATATTGCTTAGTTATTATAGATGATTTCTCTAGATATACTTGGGTTTATTTCATGAGACATAAGGATGATACTCTAGAAATATTCATAGGATTTAGTAAAAGAGTTGAAAATGAAAAACATCTCAAAATCAACCGAATTAGAAGTGATCATGGTGGAGAGTTTGAAAATTCAAACTTCTCTCATTTTTGTCTAGAGAATGGGTATAAACATGAATTTTCATGTCCAAGAACCTCACAATAAAATGGTGTTGTAGAAAGAAGCGGCTAGGACTATGCTTAATGCTTACTCCTTACCTAGCTATTTTTGGTCGGAAGCGGTAAATACCGCTTGCTACATCCAAAATTGAGTTTTAATTCATAGAGTTTTAGGAAAAATACCTTTTGAGTTGTGGAACAAGAGAATTCCTCAAGTTCACTATTTTAGAGTTTTTGGGTGTAAGGTCTATATTTTGAACACTAAAGATGATCTAAGAAAATTTAAGTCTAAGGCGGATGAAGTGATCTTAGTTGGATACTCATCTACTAGTAGAGGGTATAGAGTGTATAATAAGAGGACTAGAGTGATTGAGGAATCATCCAATGTGGATTTTGATGAGTCTACTAGCACTTACCCTAGGAAAATCCTCCATTGACAAGGATATAGAAGAAAACCAAAGCATTACCCAAGAAATTCAAGACTTACATTTAGGGGGTATTGATCAAGGGGGAAGGAGAAGTGCGTTGGAGGATGAAAGAGACAATGATAATCATGTAGTAAATGAGCCCCTAACCTCTAGGACTTTAAGACAACATCAAGATCATCCTATTGATCAAGTAGTTGGAGATGTTACACAAGGCGTAAGGACTAGATCCTACTTTAGAGAGCATGCTAGCCAAATTGCCTTAATTTCACAACTCGAGCCAAAATCAATTGATGAAGCCTTAGGTGATGTGGATTGGATTCTAGCCATGCAAGAAGAATTGAACCAATTTGAAAGAAGTGAAGTGTGAGATTTAGTTCCTAGACCCAATGATACTACCATTGTCACAACAAGATGGGGTTTTAGGAACAAATTGGACGATCAAGGGAAAATTACTAGGAACAAGGCTAGGTTAGTAGGAAGAGGGTTCAATCAAGTTGAGGGTCTTGACTATGATAAGGCATATGCTCCCGTAGCTAGATTACAATCCATACGAATATTATTAGGATATGCCGCTCACATGGGTTTTAAGCTTCAACAAATGAATGTGAAATCGGCATTTCTTAATAGGGTTATTAAGGAGGAAGTGTATGTAGAGCAACTATAGGGACCGGTGTTGTCGATAGAGGGGGTGAATATCAACCGTAAAAACTTTTTTCGGAAAGCGTGTCTTTCGATCGTTCTAGATAGAGAGTCAGTGCGCAGCGGAAGTACTAAAGAACAGAAAAGAAAGACACTTTGTACACACGGGACTTACTTGGTTCCTAACCTCCCAGGGTGTACATCCAAGGCTTAAGCACGAGAAACGCCCGTCCACTAATGGTCTCCTTTCCGGACTTTCCGGAGGTGAAGAAACCCGTCTTACAGTGTATGATTTACAATTAAAAAGATAGAGAAAAATAAGTACAGAATGTAAATTCAAACCAAACAAGAGAGTCGAAGACTCGGCCGATCTGGAACTCCGAAGTGTCGTGCACTTCCTCCCGGAGCCTCCTTGGTCGCAGAGCTTCCTCTTTAGCACTTTGTCGTCACTTGGAAAGCTCAGAATGATCTCAGAATTGTTGTCCTGAGTTGAGGGGTCGAAGCCCCTTTTATAGCCTTTTTACTGGGTGCCTGTGCTGAAGGGGGCGCCTCAGTTGCCTCGGTCAAAGCTTATCTTCGCGCCGAACTTGCAGCAGCTGATAAGACCTTCATCCAGGGCGCCCTAGACCTCCAGGGCGCCTGAATGATTCAAGCGCCTGGTTCATTGAGGCGCTTGGTTCATTGGGGCGCCCTGGATAATGGGGGCGCCCAGTAGCCTATTTTTCATCCATGTTGTGTGTTTGTTTGGCTGCTTTGCCTTCAATTTTAGGTACCTGTAAAATACATAAATACAAGGCAAACACATATACAACCTTAGCCTTAACGAATTAGTTCTGACTTCGGATTTCCCGCGAAATCCTAGGTTGAACCGATGCCTATGTTCTCATCCCGGGGGAACGCATCTTTCACCTACTCCTCTCAGGAGACGGTTGCCACCCGACCCATCCGATTGGACTTTTGCCCAACTTCACTCACCAGGACTTTTGGCCAATCTCACGACCAGGACTTCGTGCCCAATCCACGACCAGGACTTATTGCCTAACTTCACTTGTAAGGACTTTTGCCCAGCTTCACTCACCAGGACTTCGTGCCCAGTCCACGACCAGGACTTATTGCCCGACTTCACTCATCAGGACTTCGGTGCCCAGCCCTTGGCCAGGACTTATTGCCCAATTCCACGAACCAGGACTTCGTGCCCAACCCTCAGTCAGGTCTTAGGTGTCCAGCCCGCGACCATGACTTAGTGCTCAATCCATGAACAGGACTTAGTGCCCAATTCTTCGAACCAGGACTTATTGCCTAGGTTAACTAGGACTTTCCTTCACTTTGGTACTATATTTTTTTTGACTCCCCTTCTCTTGTTCAATGTATCACTAACTTAAGCATATTGTTAAACATTGAAACATTTAGAGGAGGACATCACTGATGCATTTTGCACCAATAATCTCCCCCTTTTTGATGTTTGACAATATCTTAAGTTAGATTGGATTAAAGTGCTAAGTTATAATCCTTGGGATAAAATGAAAATTTTGATCTAAGTTTTGAAAACACATTTTGATCCTTTGGGAAAAAAATTTCTAACTTCAGCTCTCTATCCTTTGGGAGAAAGGAAAAAAAAATCTAACTTAAACTCACTCTCCCCTCTTTTCAAAAAACATTTTGATTTTCATTTTGATCCTTTGGGAAGAAGAAAACAAATTCTAACTTAAGCTCACTCTCCCCCTTTGTCATACATCAAAAATAACAAAATACTTGCACCAACAATGAAGAATTTGAAAAAAAAAATTCTTTTTAAAAGTACTTAGTATAATTTTTGAAAGAAATAGGTTTTGAAATTCTTCCCTTTTTATTTTGAAACAGATTAAGTACTAGTAAAGCATTATAAAAAGAACCAAGTATTTAGATTGCACCTAAAATATGCACTTTAGAAAATATGATATGCTTTCAACGTTTTACTTAGAATTTTCACTTAAAAAAGATATGCACTAAAAAAATTTTCACTTAGAAAAATATAGTGCATTTTCTTTGAAAAATATTGCACTTAACACATTTTTTTTCAAAAAAAATATTGTACTTAGTATTTTGAAAAATATAAAAACCAATTTGTACTTTGAAACATATTTTGCACTCTTTGAAAAATGTTAGTACTTTTGAAAAATATATTGGCCTTTTTGAAAAATGCAAGTACAAATATTATAAATTTTTTTTGAAAAATATAAGTACTTTTGAAAAATATTATGAACTTTTTGAAAAATATAATATTTTACTTGACTTGATTTCTTTTCCAGTCTGACACAATCCTTGGAAACCTTGTTAACTACAAGGACATTTTATTTAAGTGTCCTGGAACTTCTCCAAATTTAAGTAAGTATTATTTCCAAAGTATTCCAAAAAGATTTTATAAGCCAATTTTTTTTTGAAAGTGATAAAAATGATAGTATTTTGAAAGAAAATTTGCTTATATTTTCAAAAGGATTTTGAGAATACAGTGCACAAAAATATATTATTTTGAAATGTTCAATAATTCTTTTAATTTGACCTTCCCCTAAACTTGACACAGTCCTTGGAAGCTGTTGACTACAAGTACTCTTCCTCTGAGTCTTTAGGGTTTGGTTCAGACCAAAAGAATTATCTAATAATTTTTAAAAAAATCCCAAAAAAAATTTCAAAAAAATACTTGTAGTTTTCTTTTGACTTAGACTCCCCCTAAATTTGACATATCCTAAGAGTCCTTGTAGATCATGAAGAAGATTTCCTCTGTGTCTTTAGGGTTTATCAAAATAAAAAAAAATAGTTTTGAATGTCATGTTGAGTATGGTAATTTTCAAGGAGATAATTTTCGAAAACACAATTTGAAATGATAGTAAATTTTCAAAGAGATAGTAATATAACAAAGCTTTTGAATCAATTTTTGAAAACCTTATTTTGAGATGATAGTACATTTTTTAAAGCATAAGATTTTTGAAAAATCCAACAAAAACTTTTGAAAGAATAACAACAATCTCCCTGTACCCGACACCGTTTGACTTTATCTAAGTGTTTTAAGGGACTTTAGTGTTGACCTAAAATGCTTGTGTCTAATTGTCTAGGTCAAACAAATTTTTGAAAAAGATATAATTTTGGAAACATATAAAATATAAGCATTCAGACAAGCATGAAATCCATAAAAACATTATTATGTTAATTTTGAAAATAGATTTTTAGAAAAATATTCTAAGAATTTTGGAAAACAATTTTGAAAAGCATTTTTCAATTTATTAGTCTTTAGCATCTCACCCATTCTAAATGTCTCAGTACAATCAAGTAAGGTTGTCTTATGGGTGTATCGTGAGATGCTTGACTAATTTTCCTTTAAATTATCGTTAAATCTAAGATTTAATTAAAACTTGTGTTAGATTCAAATTTATCAAATAGTAAATTGAATTTGAGTTTCGATAATTGGCTTTCAGGTCTTGCCGATGCACAAAGGTCTTCTTTGGTCGTAGCCTTATTGGAGCAACAACATTTTTCTTGACAAAGTCTTTTACTGAATGTTTATTTTCAAATTACTTCTTGAAAAATTTGGGTCTAACTAGCTTATGTTTTGGATCGGTAGCTTCGGCTAGTTCCACCAGACTAAATAGACCAAGTAGGGTACACCTTACCCCACTTGACCTTATTAGAAGGGTTTCCCTAACGTACTATCATCTCACCTCCACCTAATACTATGTTGTTTAAATTTCAAGTAAAATCTTTTGTCCTTATCTAACCGTTCTAGATTATGCATAAAATTTAAACATGAATGACATGACATTTATAAAAAAAACAAATGCATGAGCATGACATTTAAGCATGATTCAATCAAGTTTAGGCATTTTAAATTAAGTTACTAATAATGTACTAAATTCCCGATTTAATACATGTCGTGTGAACCTGCGAATATGCTAACCTACTTTGACATATTTAATATTATTAAATTTATTGTTGCAGTTCGGGTAAGATTTTATTTAATTTGAGTTTAATTAGTTATTTGAGATTTAATTTGAGATAAAATTAATTAAGGATTAATTTAAGAATTAATTTGGATTTAAATTAATTAAGTTTTAATTGAAGTTAAATTAATTAAGGATTAAATTAAGAATTAATTTAAATTAATTAAGTTTTATTAAAGTTAAATTAATTAAGGATTAAATTAAGAATTAATTTGGATTTAAATTAATTAATTTTGATTGAAGTTAAATTAATTAAGGATTAAATTAAGAATTAATTTTAATTAATTAAGTTTTAATTGAAGTTAAATTAATTAAGGATTAAATTAAGAATTAATTAGGATTTAAATTAATTAATTTTGATTGAAGTTAAATTAATTAAGGATTAAATTTAGAATTAATTTAAATTAATTAAGTTTTAATTGAAGTTAAATTAATTAAGGATTAAATTAAGAATTAATTTGGATTTAAATTAATTAATTTTGATTGAAATTAAATTAATTAAGGATTAAATTAAGAATTAATTTAAATTAATTAAGTTTTAATTGAAGTTAGATTAATTAAGGATTAAATTAATTAATTTTGTTACGATTTAATTTGATTTAAGTTTCAAAATTTCTGGGTTAATAGTTGCGGGTTTAGCTCCATCATTTTCATTATTTCAAAAATAATGAAAATTTATTCACTATTTCTTCTTTATTTAATTTTTCAAGTTTTTCTAACAATTCCGCTTTGTTTGAATTTTTATAGATTTTGTTAACTGTAGTTTTGATCCTAGAAAAATCATTTTTCTCCTCGTCCTCATCATCAAGATTATATCATTCTACATCTTCATAGTAGGTGGAATAATTTTCAGGCTACTAGTTAATGTTTTATAATTATCTTGAGGATTATCCAAGAAATTAATAATTAAATTATTATCTAAGAAAGAAGATTTCATCTCCATTATCCTCAGAAAAATCATCCTGATCCTCAGAAATATCTTCAGAAAAATTATCCTCAACTTCTTCCTTATCCTTAGAAATATCTTCAACATTTTCAGAATTATTTTGAATATTATCAGAATTAATATTATCAGAATTAATTTTAACATTATCAGAATTAATTTCAATATTATCAGAATTAATTTTAAAAATCATTGCATTGATATTAAAAATTAATGAGTTGATATCTGATATTTTCCTATTGTCTATATTTGGTAATTGGTCATTCAAAACGTTAATTTGACTATACAATAATTCTAATTTTTCAGAAAAATTATCTAAGATATTATCATAAAACAGTGCAGGAATTTGAAAATCTTTTCGAACATAAATTTTCCGTACTTTTGACGGACACTGATTATTGTAGTGTCCGTACTTTTCACATTTGAAGCATTTGATGTGACTCTTGTCCCGCCAGACTCCGGGCGCTGGTACATCGTTTGTCGCTGTGGTGTAGATCGAGTCTTACGAGTAGGACATTGATTTTTATAGTGTCTTCTCTCCCTGCACTTGAAACATGTAATATGGAATTTAAAATTGACCATAATTAAAGAAAATGTACCTGATTCACCCCTGGGCTCCCCCTCAACTCCTGGCGTCTTTGCTCCGTCGGTTGTTAGTCCGGTGAAGAGCTACCAAGCTCCGATACCACTTGTGGGGACTAGTGTCGTCGATAGAGGGAGGGGGTGAATATCGACCTTAAAAACTTTTTCTGGAAAGCGTGTCTTTCGATCGTTCTAGACAGAGAGTTAGTACGCAGCGGAAATACTAAAGAACAGAAAAGAAAGACACTTTGTATACACAGGATTTACTTGGTTCCCGACCCCCCAGGGTCAGTACATCCAAGGCCTAAGGACCGGAAACACCCGTCCACTAATGGTCTCCTTTCCGGACTTTCCATAGGCGGAGAAACCCGTCCTACAGTGTACGATTTACAATAAAAAAGATAGAGAAAAATAAGTGCAGAATGTAAATTCAAACCAAACAAGAGAGTTAAAGACTCGGTCGATCTGGAACTCCGAAGTGCCGCGCACTTCCTCTCGGAGCCTCCTTGGTCGCAGAGCTTCGTCTTTAGCGCTTTGTCGTCACTTGGAAAGCTCATAATGATCTTAGAATTGTTGTCCTGAGTTGAGGGGTCGAAGCCCCTTCTATAGCCTTTTTACTGGGCGCCTTTGTTGAAGGGGGCCCCTCGGTTGCCTCGGTCAAAGCTTATCTTCGCGTCGAACTCGCAGCAGCTGATAAGGCCTTCATCCAGGGCGGCCTAGACCTCTAGGGAGCCTGAATGATTCAGGCGCCTGGTTCATTGGGGCACCCTAGTTAATGGGGTGCCCAATAACCTATTTTCCAGCCATGTTGTGTGTTTGTTTGCCTGCTTTGTCTTCAATTTTAGGTACCTGCAAGATACATAAATACAAGGCAAACACATATACAACCTTAGCCTTAACGAATTGATTCTGACTTCGGATTTCCCATGAATTCTTAGGTCGAACCGACGCCTATGTTCCCATCCCGGGGGAACACGTCTTTCACCTACTCCTCTCAGGAGACGGTTGCCACCCGACCCATCCGGTTGGACTTCCCAGCTTCACTCACCAAGACTTTTGCCCAATCTCACGACTAAGACTTTGTGCCCAGTCCACAACCAGGACTTATTGCCTAACTTCACTTGTAAGGACTTTTGCCCAGCTTCACTCACCAGGACTTCGTGCCCAGTCCATGACCAGGACTTATTGCCCGACTTCACTCATCAGGACTTCGGTACCCAGCCTTCGGCCAGGACTTATTGCCCAATCCACGAACCAGGACATCGTGCCCAACCCTCGGTCAGGTCTTAGGTGACCAGCCCACGGCCAGAACTTAGTGCCCAATCCATGATCAGGACTTAGTGCCCAATTCTTCGAATCAGGACTTATTGCCTAGGTTTACTAGGATCCTTCACTTTGGTACTATATTTTTTGACTCCCCTTCTCTTGTTCAATGTATCACTAACTTAAGCATATTGTTAAAGATTGAAACATTTAGAGGAGGACATCACTAATACATTTTGCACCAACAGCAACCACCCGAGTTTGAATACACAAATTACCCTAATCATGTCTATAAACTAAGGAAAGCCTTATATGGATTAAAACAAGCTCCCTGGGCTTGGTATGAGAGACTCTCATCTTTCTTAGTATCTAAGGGTTTTAGAAGGGGAACAATTGATCCAACTTTATTTCTAAAATATAAGGATAAGGATATTTTTGTGGCCCAAGTTTATGTTGATGATATCATTTTTGGGTCAACAAATAGTGAGTTTCTTCATGAGTTTATCAAGTGTATGGAAAATGAGTTTGAAATGAGTCTTGTTGGGGAATTGACCTTCTTCTTAGGATTACAAGTCAAACAAACAAATGAAGGGACTCATGTTTATCAAACAAAATATGCTAGAGAAATTATAAAGAAATTTGGGTTAGAAAATGCTAAGGTAGCATCTACCCCTATTGGCACAAATGTCAAGATGGATTGTGATCTTGAAAGGAAGGTTGTGGATCCAAAGCAATATAGGAGCATGATTGGTAGCTTGTTGTATCTAACCGCTAATAGACCGGATATATTATTTACGGTAGGTATGTGTGCAAGGTATCAATCTTGTGCCAAAGAGGATCTTAAGGTATATTAAGGGTACTCTTAATGCCTGTCATTGGTATCCTAGAACTTTAAACATTGAACTATTTGGATACACCGACTCCGATTCTGCGGGGTGCAAATTAGATAGGAAGAGTACTAGTGGTGGGTGTCAATTTCTTGGTTCATGCCTAGTTAGTTAGAGTAGTAGAATACAACCATGTGTTGCCTTATCAACAACGGAGGTCGAATATGTAGCAATGGGTGGTTGTGTAGCTCAATTACTTTGGATCATGTATACCTTAGAAGATTATGAGCTTCATTATTCCAAGGTCAAGGTTTTATGTGATAATGTGAGCACTATTAATTTGATCAAAAATCTGGTGCATCACTCTAGGATAAAATACATTGAAGTGAAACATCACTTCATTAAGGATCATATGGCAACGGGAAACATCAAATTGCATCATGTTAAATCAAAGTCCAACCTTGTCGACATTTTTACGAAGCCTCTTCCCGAAGCAGAGTTTACATATCTAAGAAGAGGACTTGGTATGTGTTTTGTAGGAGTATAGAATTGGCCTTGGGGTAATGCTATAGTACGGTAGTGCATGAGCCATTAAGATGATACAAATAATTCACTTATGCTTATGGCATATTGCTGGGTTGTTGGATATATGATATTATTGAAAATAGACCAACTATGGGGAAATCAAATGTTTAATTAATGGACATCTTACCCAAATATCATAGTTGGACATTTCAAATAATTTGAAAATATTTCTGTGTTTTATTTGATATGACATTAGTTTACAAAACACATGGTTTCAAAACTAGGATGAATGTTTGATACAAAATTGGAGGTTTTCAAAGGTTTTGAAATTTAGTCAAAAAATCAAACATGTTTGGATTTTTCATGAAGTTATATTTTTCTTTGATAGAATACATCATATGAAACATGTTTGCAAAATTTCGTGATTTTTCGAGTTTTATGGAATTTATAATGCGTTTCTAAATTTCGGCCCAGAATATGAAAAATTCAGACTGAAACGTATCAGTCGACTGCCCTTGAGGGCAGTCGACTGATCTGTCTGTGAATTGGTTGAAAGAAGGGACCAGTCGACTGATACCTGTCTCAGTCGACTGGTACTTCTGGTTTCTAATTTCTGGGATTTTCATAAGGAGAAAAGTCTCTTTATTTGATGCCAATAGGTGTTGTTGCCTTGGGCAATCCTTTTGATGGTGTCAAAGGGAGAGAATTGGGAGTTTAAGTTAGCTTTGTAACCTAACTTGTGGGAAATTGAAAATTATGTGGGGGCATAGGTTAAGGGGAGGTTGCATGTTTATGCTTCTTGATTAACTATGTTCTTAATTTTTCAATTGTTGTTGTTTTGCCTAACTTAAACATATTGCCACACATCAAAAATGGAGAGATTGTTGGGGCAATCAGCCCAAGTATAATCAAGTGGATCATGATTTTGATGTGTGTAGGTCAATATGATTAAGTTAGGTTGTTATGTTGGTTTGATATGTGTGTTTGAGTCTTGCAGGACTTGGTGAATCACACATGGAGTACACACCTGAGGGACGAGAGCCAGAGGAAGAGGACTCCAAGGGCAAGCCGGGGAAGTAGACTTCAAGGGCATACGTGAAGGATGACATGGAGGCAAGCCGAGGGCTTGTGTGCATCTGAGGGACGACAGCCGAAGAAGAGAACTTCAAGGGGCAAGTCAAGGGAGTGGACTTCAAGGCATACGCAAAGGGTGGTCTTCAGAGTGAGTGTGAGTGGAAATGTACTCGGGGCAGTCGACTGCCAAACCTCACAGAATGATCAGTCGGCTGGTCTTAGACCAGTCGACTGATCATGTTCAAAAACTAGCCGTTAGGCTAACCATTGGCTAGCGGGATTGGCTAGGATGGGGCAGTCGACTGGCGTCGGGCTGGACTGCTTAAGGAGCAGTCCTCTACTCTATTTAAAAGAAGACTTTTGAGCAAATTAGGGTTATTGTTCTAGAGAGTAGAATCTTGCTGTTAGTGCTCAAAGTCTCATTCTCTTCCTCTCACTTTCATTTCTATTTTGTAAAGAGGAAGAGGACAATCTTGTGAAGGTTTCTCCACCTTGAAGGAGACATTGATAGTGGAGCTCGTGCGTATGGTTTGGATCCTTGGACTAGTTACCTCTCTGAGGTGGATACCAAGTAAATCAGGGGGTTAGCATTGTTTTTATTATTTTATTAATTTTGTTCTTGTGTTTAGCTAACATCTTTGGGGACAAAATCGAAAGAAAGCTATTCACCCCTCTCTAGCTTAACGCAAAGATCCTAACACCTCCCATCTGAGCAAAGGCATTGAGAGCTATCTGGTGAAAGGGGATAGGTTATGTTCATAAAGAAAGGGGGAAGGGGGAAACGGAGCCATTTCTCTACCTGCCCCAAGAAGAAGGTCGAAAAGCCTGCGGGAGGCTCCACTGGCGTCTGGTCTACTCGGGGGATAACTGATAGACCCGATTTAGCTAGGTTAAAGTTGTCACGGATGTGGATCCATCAGAATTTAAAATTTGTATAAAATGCTGGAAACCCTTTTTGCAATCAATAATATGAAAACGTAGTAAGGGGGCCACAGGTCGTATTTTTTCTCGGAGCTAGTTGTCGTGTTTGATTCGAGCTTGGTTTATGTGTCGTTTGTGTTTTTGGGTTTCAAATAAGTAATTGGGTTTTGGGTTGTAATTTAGAGATGAAATCACAAAGACAGATAGAGAAACTCAACTATGGAACTTAACCAAGAATTTTACAACTAACTGCAGTTTTTCAGAGACAATTAAATGCAGTATTTACACAAGAAATTCGTGATCATCTAAATGCAAGGCAAATTGATACTCAAACTCAACACTGCTTTAGAGAAATGATTCGGATGCATAAAGGAAAACTTGAATGCAGAACAACAAGTAGCTGTATTTATTCTCAAATCTGAAGATCAGAAAACTTAAGCTGAAAATCTAGTGATTACTTCACATGAATTCAGAAAACTCTCTGGAAAATCAGATTGCAGAAATGGATACTAATTTGCAGCAATGGAGTTGAAGTTTTGCAGAAATTAAGCTAGCATGCAAGCTGAAACAAAATGCAGTAATTGATATGGAATGCTATGTAATTGGAACAAACTACATTGAAAACTTGGAAGGCAGACTAAAACTCGTTGGGCACTAAATGCAGAAACCAAATCAGGTTTATTATGCAGAAACAGGTTCAGAAAAGTGATACGCAGCAGGTTATCAGAAATGCAGATTCAATTTCAGAAAACAGAACCTGCAGCAGAAATACAATTACTGACTAAATGCAGATCAAACAAAGAACTCAGATACGAAGGCACATATCTAATGCTTAGGAAAAGATGAGAAAAAACTGATACGCACAAATACTCAATTCAGTAATTGATACAGCTGATACGCAAGCTGTAACTGTCTGATAAGCAATAAGAAAAGTTGATGCGCAAGCTGTAAAACAAGAAATGGACTGAAATATCAAGCTAATGTTCACTAAACAAGTTCACTAACTAACTACTTGCCGAATGAAATCTAATTAAGCAGAAAAACAATTCAGAAACTTAAAACTAAGTGGTTGATACGCAGGATGAAGAAAAACAGGGAAAAGCTGATACAAACTAATACGCAAGCTAAAAACAAGAAATAAATTGAAATTAAAAACAATTATCCCCTAAACACATGCCCTAGCTAGTTAACTTGAAGATTGAACCCTAATTTAAGCTGGAACAATGCAATAAACGAAGTTAACTATTCTGAAACAAAAGTGCAGAATTGAAATTGCGGCAGAATTAAAAGCTACTGCTAATACAATGAAGTTAACTACAGAAAACTACTCCTCAACCCTTCCCGAGCTCAGAATCTTCTTGGTCGTCAAGCAAGAGCTGGCTTCGAACCCATAGGCTCAGCAAATCAGTGGAAATCAGCCTCAATCGATCAATTCTGCTCAAACTGCTTCAGCTAGGAGAATTCCGATCCGAACTCTTCAATCTCGGTTTGTTGAGCTGCGATGATGATTTGGAGACGACCTGAGCTCACCTGAGAACCCCTACAAGCAGCTCAGATCGTCGGAAATGGTTTGTAGCCATGATTTCAGTGCTCGGATCACAGATGATGCTGAAACCCTCAAACACCTCTGTCCGGATGAAATTTGAGAAGAATTCTTGATCGAAGCCGTCTTCCAAGGATTCAGATGATGAACTGCGGTTGGAATTGAGGTGGTCACGCCTTCTTGGATGAAGAAATTGCAAAGCGATGAAGAACACACGAAGAAACGATGAAGAACGGCGAAGACGCGACAAGGGCGAGCTGCGCAGGATTTCTGATTAAATATATAGGAGTGGACGGTCCAGATTGATCGGAGGAGATCCAACGGCTGATCTTGTTCTGATTTGAGCCAAACTTTGATGATGATGATCTGGGGTCAAGATCTGCCCCGTGGTAGCTCGGATCCTCCAGATGTGCAACGGATGGTCCGGATCAACTTAGTCTTTGAATGGACGATCTAGAGCCCTCCTAGCTTGATCCAACGGTTGATTTAGCTCTGATTGGGATGAAACTTTCAGATCTTGATCAGGGTACTTGATCAACCCTAGCCCTAGCTCGGATTGCTTCAGATGGTCCCGGATGGCTCAGATCTAGCCGCTCTTGAATCGGACGGCCCAGATTTAATCCTAATCTTGAAAACTCGATTCGGGTCACTTCCGACTCAAATTTGACCCAATATGCCCTAGGTCCATGAATCTTTCATGCCTACAAAAATAGATCAAAAATTTAGTGGTCAATTAATCCAAATATGTGTAAATTTGCAATTAAGTCCAAAATAAGAGTAAGTTCTAAAACCTAGAGAAATTTCACAATTAAGCAATAAAAACATAGGTCAAACATGGATTTTAGCAACTCAATTAATCAATAAAATAGTACTTATCAACTCCCTCACACTTAACCTTGAGCGTCTCGCGAAACTACTAAGTATGTATCCCTTAGATTTCTTAAGCATAATTAGAAGCAAATGAAAAGAAATTACCTAAGGTTGTCAATTCTCAAAAATCTAAGCTCTATGGATTAGTATCTTGTCCTTAAATCAACAACTTAGCCTTTTCATCCATCATGAGTCATTGAGATGAATTTAAATCACTAGCCTTTCAAGGAAAATTTCGGTGGCTCTCTCCTTAAGTTCTAAGTTGATGATGGAAGTGGAGCTTACTCAAACACACATGCTTCTTGCACTACCATAGGCTTGCTTATTATCTACTCTCCACCATCATTCATGATTAGGATCAACATCTACAAAAACAAATAAAAACATAGAAAAAGGTAAAGTGTGGAATAAAAGCCAAGGAAATAGAAAATTGATGGAGTGGAAGACTTGATTGCTCAAAAATATTTCCAATGTGCTTTGCCCCATCTTTACAGTCCTTGTAATGAAATAAGAAGTGTGGCGAAATCAGTCTTGAATAATGCCCTTAATTTTGGATGAAGAAACCTCTATTGATATCAATGTGCCAACTTCCACCTTTGTGTGTCAATTGCTTCCTTCTCTTCTTCTTTTTTTTTTATATATCCCAGCTCACAACACTAATTCAAAATCAAGAATTACTACTTTCTTCACCTTGCCATTCTTTGATTTTCTGAGGCAGCTATATCCCTAGAAGTGGAAAATTTGATCCAACTATTTTTGAATTCCAACTTCACTGCTCTCACAACTTCTTTTTTCTTCTAAAAACCCAATCAGCCCCATTTTCTTTTTTCTTGATCAGCAATGAATGCTCTCAACACTTTTTGACATGTTCATATACTTCATTCCTTGATTCTCAGCCTTGAAAATTCAAATTCGGTTGCAAGTTGGTACCAAACTGCCTTCATAGCATTTCTACTGATTTTTCTTCTTCCATAACTGAATTTTTAGCTTAAGTATCAACTTGCTGCTCTCCAAAACCTCTTGTAGCTGTCGAATGGTTTCCTTAAATTCAGTTTTTGATGATTGCAATCGGCTGAAAATTCTGGCTTCCACACTGCACAGATTTTCACTGCTACCTTCACATTTACAATCTGCTGCAACAGGTTTTCAATCTGCCTTCAGCTGGAAATTCTTTCCAGCTGCACTCTCAAACAATCACTTCGCAGCTTTCATAGAATCAGCTTGTATCATTTCAGCAGCTATCCTTGCAATTCAGCTCAGAACTTCCGGCTCATAACTTTCCATTTTTAGCTCAGCTCTTCAATTGCTAATTCACTCAGAATCTTCCTTGTCTTCTCTGTTTTTGGCACAGATTTACTACCAGGTTTCAGATTCTTCTATCACCGGCCACTTGTTCTCTTTGTTCTGTTCTGCTATATTTTTTTCTTTTGGTTTCAGTTATGTTGTGGCCAATTCCATATCAGAATCAACTCCAACCAGCACTTCCGGGAGCTTCAAGTGGACTGATCATCACATTTGGCACAAAGAAGTGGCAGCTCCAAATAGCAGATTTCCTTTCTTTTTGCTTGCATACCAATATTTCTCATTGAAGATTTCCTCTATAAAGGCTCCACTTGAATTCGGCACTGCCTCATTGATTTCCAAAATCAAAATTTTAGTTTGATATGATACTAAACTGTGCTTGTGGCAGAAATTTGATTTGTTCTTCTTTAGTTTCTTTACATTTTAGATTCCATCTTTTGATACTCTCCTAGGCCACTGCTCTTCCACTTTAGCTCAGATTTCTTTCACTTCTTCACTGAATTCATTTGGCACTGAATTTCTGCATTGGGTTCAAGTTAATACAGCTGCAATTCATTTCTGCAATCTTTTGATATTCTCAGCTTGTGCCATTTTCTGTCAACTTACAGCCTTCAATTCAGTTTTCCAACAAGAGTCCTTCATGGTTTAGAACCTTGCAGCTTACTCCCTTTTTGCACCAATTCTGCCTTGCGTGCCATTTTTTCTTCTCTGCAGTTTGCAGAGATTTGTCCTTCAAATCAGCTGCTGTGAACTCCACCATTACAATGCAGTTCCGAATTTCCAGCTTTGACTTTCTCAGCCTTTGCTCAATTTTTCACAGTTTTAATTCAGATTATGTTCAGCTGTAGACTTAGCTTGTGTTCAGCTCAAATTTAGCTCTAGCAGATTGCTTCTGAGTTCTCCAGCAAAGAAAAACTGCAAGCCCCAACCATTTCTGCCCTAAAATAGTTCCATTGCAAAAATTTTCCTTCACTTTGGCACAAACAATTTTTCTCACTGTTTTCTTCTTGGATCTTCTATTGATGATGAAAACTCTAGATGCTTCAATTGATTTCCATCCTTAACCACTTTTTATTTCTCATTTTTGACACCAAACTCACTCAATTGGCACCTTTTGGCTTCAATTTCACAAAAAAAAAATCTTTTTGACATGAAATGCATCCTTGCTCCAAAATAATTCCAAAACTTTAGTCACTCTCCCCTACACTTAAATCTTTGTCCGTCTCGGGCAAGGTAGCATCAAGAAAACATCCCAAGCAAACAAATCCATAGAAAAATTGGGGTTAAGATTAGGAATAAGGAAAGACAAATAGAATAGATATGATTTTTGCCAAAATTAATATGGAAAGGTAAACAAAGTGATTAGTCTCTATAGATGTGATCCAATCATCGAAATATGGTTTTGAAAGAACCTAAGCAAGTTCTAGAGTACAATAACATATGTGTGTCACAAATATAAGGCTAATTCTCACTAGACAAAAATAATCCATCTCAAATCCTCAATTAAGAATCTAAAGCAAAATAGTACTCAAGCATCCAAGATTTCATCCATGAACTCAAACCCTAAGTTTTAACAACCAAATTTAATTTATTTTCAAAAGACTCTAAAATGATAATAAGTTAACCTAGAGGGATACATTTATTCCTAATCATGCAAGAAAAAGTGCTAAAACAAAAAACATGGTATTTACAATGACTTTTATTCATGTTACTCTACTCACGTATTTATTAGCAAGAACTCATTTTAAAAGTGAAAACATGCAATAAAGGAGAAAAAAAACAACAAAGATCAAACTCCCTTTTATTTCTGGCGGTCGGAGTCTGTCAAGAAATAGCCCCACCGTGGTAGTGGAGGAGTCTGGGTGTGCGAAAGAGCTTCTTCCATTTGTTCAACTTTACAGTGCATCGCTCCCCCACACTTGGACTTTACAGCAACCTGTTCAGGTGGACGAAGGTTATTTAAATACAAGACCCATTTAAGAGGTAGAGTGTTTTGAATTAAAGTAAAATCATCTCCTCCCTCTTTATTCTTTTTGGAACACCCTCCAGGAGGTTTGAGCCTGTTCAGATGAAGCTCCCACTCCAGAAGTCTTCTGGACCCTGCAAAACCATGTAATACCCCTCTCAAGCGTGCAGGGTAAGAAAGAAATGAAATAATATCAGTCTTTGCAGAAAATGTATCCAAAAATGCATCACATCCAATAAAGTCAATTTTAGGCAACTCAAAGAATTTTTCACAATGAATATATACCCAAGATGCATCAAGAAACTTATCATAATCAATGAAATCTATTTCAGACATTACAATGGAATTTTCACAATTATTTCCTACACATGATATATCAAGAATTTTATCGCAGCCAATAAAATCAACTTTTGGTATCTCTCTTGATGTTTCCAAGAAAATAAAAGAAATACTTACCTGATCGTGCTGAAAAATACCTGGAGGTTCCACAATGATAGATGTGTCCATAGCTCCCTCCTGGTCAAGTATAGGTTCCATATCAGGTTCAAGTTCTAGTAGGCACTCAACTGGATTAAGTGATCCTTAGGGCTCTGTGCAATCCCCTACACTTTGAATCTCAACAGAAATAGGTGATCCTTGGGGCTCTATGCAATCCACTACACCTAGAAAAACCTCTCCAGCTGGAAATACATCTGAAAAATCCTCAGTCTCAGCAGTAATTACTCTCTCAGCCTCCTCTGAATACATAGCTCCTCCAGAAAAATCAGGTAAAAATCCCTCAGCCTCTAACTCTGTCTGCTCCAGCTTCTCAAGAATATCCATGCTCCTGATGGAGTGATCCTCTCTCGGATGCTTCATAGCATCGAAAAGGCTAAACTGGACTACTGTGTCTCCCACCTCCATCGAGAGTGTGCCAGCATAAACATCAATCTTTGTTTTGGCAGTCTTCAGAAAAGGTCTCCCAAGGATGAGTGGGGATCTACTTGCAAGATACTCTCCCTCCATGTCTAGAATGTAGAAGTCCGCAGGGAAAATCAACTCTTTCACTTTAACCAACACATCTTCAATAACTCCTGTCGGGCAGGTCTGGCTCCTATCTGCTAGCTGAATCACAACTCCAGTGGGCTGTAGAGGACCAATGCCAAGCATCTGGAAGACTGTCCTGGGCATGACATTAATAGAAGCTCCTAAATCATGTATGGCATCATGTAGCGTGGTGCTCCCTATCTCACAAGATACAGTGAACATGCCAGGGTCTTCACATTTCTGAGGTATGGCATGGATAAGTGATGAAACATTCTTCCCCATGCTGACCAACTCATTTTCCTTAAGCTTCCTCTTGTTAACACATAGATCTTTCAAAAATTTTGCATACTTAGGAACCTGTTTAATCATTGTCAGCAAGGGTACATTAATTTTGACTTTACTAAAAAGTTTTACCAGCTCATTGTATTCTTTTGCTTTCTCCTCCTCCACTGTCTTTTAGTTGGAGTTCTCCCTGTGGAAAGGGTAAGGAACCCTAAATTCTTCCTCTTGAACCGAAATGGGAGGGGCTGATTTTTGAGCTGCTGCCCTGTTTGGAATGGTTGCTGTAAAATCTGTTTCACCACTGATTTGTGCTTCGTTTTCCACCAAAATTAGAGGATTGCTAGATGAGGAAGTTGGGCACGGGCTAGGGGTGGTATCCACTGAATTTGGAATCGTTTCATGGCTGTTTTGGGCTGGAATTGAAGTTGCTGTCCGATTTTCTGAAATTTTAGCTCTTGGACCATTTGGTGATGAAGTAACCTTCCCACTCCTCAAATAAATAGCACTCACGTTTCCTTTAGGATTAGGAACAGTTTGGGAAGGGAGTTGACTTGATCCTTGAGCTTGATTTTGATTAATCCCGCTAGCCAATTGACCCATTTGCCTCTCAAGGTTTTGTATGGTGGGAAACATTTGTTGTATCATCTCCATCATTTGTTGTTGCTGCGCATTTCCTCCACTTGAGCTCCCATAGCTTCCTTGGTTAGCATAGCTCCTTGACTGACCTTGAAATGAGGAAGTAGTCGGCTGAAATGGTTGAGCTTGTTGATTTTGTTGCAAACATGGCTGTTGGGGCTGATTAAAGGGCTGATATGCTTGGAAACCTTGCTGGGAGTTGTAGCCTTGAAAGTTCTGATTTTGAAATGGAAAATTCGGTGATGAGGACTGAAAATTTTGACTTTGAAACCCTTGATTGTAAGGCTGGAAATTATGATTCAAGGGCTGTGAGGGCTGGAAAAATGGCTGGGTTTGAGGTGGAAATGTTTGAAACGGTTGACACCCTTGCTACCCTTGTTGATAAGGCTGATATTGAGGTTCGAATTGCTGAAATTGTTGCTGAAATTGCTGCTGAGTTGGTTGGAAATTAGGCTGAATTGGAGGCTGAAAATTTTGGTTCGACGGCTGAAAAACTTACTGATTATTCTGAGTTTGCTGGGGCTACTGGAAATTCTGTAGAGGCTGCTGTGAGTGCTGGGATTGAGGGTCTTGTTGGCAGAAAGCGTTCCCGTACCTCAAATTTGGATGATTCCTCCAACCGAGGTTATAAGTAGAGGAATAAGGATTGTTTCTTACTTGAAATTGTCCTCTTACTAATGCTGCTATTGTCTCATCCTGTTGGAGGGTGGGGCACGAGTCTGAAGTGTGCTCTTGACTAGAGCAAATGCCACACACACTTATCACTTGACTTGACTGTGGAGGTACTGAAGAAAGATTTGATCCTTGATTTGCATTATTAACCTTCAATTCTTTAATAAGTGATGTGATCTCTGCCAATGAATTCCTTATCTCTTTCTGATCAGTAGGAACTATCTGAACTTCACCCACTCCTATGGTAGTCAAGGCTCTGCTTCCAAATTGTTGGGAATTCTCAGCCATATTAGAAATTAGCTCCCTAGCTTGCATTGGCGTTTTGTTCACTAGGGCCCCTCCAGCTGCAGCATCTATCATAACTCTGTCCATCTGCAGCAATCCCTCATAAAAGTATTGAATCAAAAGTTGCTCACTGATCTGATGCTGGGGGCAACTTGAACACAGCTTGTTGAATCTCTCCCAGTAATCGTATAGTGTCTCACCTACCACTTGCTGAATACCGCAGATGCTTTTTCTGATTATAGCTGTTCTGGAGGCTGGGAAATATTTTTCCAAAAATGCTTTCTTCATGGAGATCCAACTAGACACATGCCCCGTGGGTAGATAGTAAAACCAGTCTTTTGCTGCTCCTGTCAGTGTGAAGGGAAAAGCTCTCAGCTTGATATCTTCTTCAGAAATGCCCTGAGGCTTCATAGTAGAGCATACAACGTGGAATTCGTGCAGATGTCTGTTTGGATCCTCTCCAGATAAACCCTGAAACTTGGGCAGCAAATTAATGAGTCCAGATCTGAGCTCAAAATCTCCCGCCAGCTCTGGATAAGCTATGCTGGAGTACTGAAATGCAGCATCAGGTGCTGCGAGCTCCTTCATGGTTCTCTGGTGATCTGCCATGTTACTCCCTGAGTGAGTGAAAATAGTCTGAATAGGAGGGATATCTGTAGTCTCAGAAAGAATGCCCTGGCTCCTCCTAGCTCTGAAAGTCCTCTCAATCTCAGGGTCGAATTCTTCTAAATCACCACCTGAAGACCTGGTCATAAAACAAAACAAATCGCAGTAAAAGTGGATATAGAGATAAAACAAATAAAATCAAATCAACAGATATAGCAATAAGCACAAAAATAAATCAAGAATGATATGAAATAAGTGCACAAGCAAAAATCAAACAAATCAACTAGTAGTTCCCCGGCAACGGCGCCAAAAATTTGACGGACCCAAAATAGACTGTCACGAATGTGGGTCTCAAATTTAAATTTATATGAATATAAAATGCTGGAAACCCTTTTTGCAATCAAAATATGAAAATGTAGTAAAGGGGCCACAGGTCGTATTTTTCTCGGAGCTAGTTGTCGTGTTTGATTCGAGCTTGGTTTATGTGTCGTTTGTGTTTTTGGGTTTCAAATAAGTAATTGGATTTTGGGTTGTAATCGAAAATGAAATTGCAATGGAAAAGTAAGAACCTTGAACTAATGAACTAAACAAGAAGTTGGCACTAAAGAACTCAACTAATGGAAACCTAATTAAGCACTTACCAAATTTTTGGCAAACTAATTTATGATTTCAACAAAACAAAAGAAATGCTAAGCAATGAGGTAAAGGCAGTGATGGGAATTTTCGGAAATAAACAAGCCTAACACAATTACTAGCATGCGAAATGTAGAACTCAAACAAACAATGCAACTCAACTAGCTAAAGTGTTTTTGGAAGCCAACCACTGCCAACAAAATTCAGAAATGAGTGAATGCAACTTATTGATTTCAAACACAATCTTATGCCACAAAAACAAGTTAAATTTCGATGCAAATAGATCCAAAGCATGTGGCACGCAAGCTAAACTCTTTGTGCCAAAAACTAACACCAACTTATAAAATCAGTAATCTTTTGGCTCCAATTCTTAAGCTGGTTGGTTCAATTGGGAAGCAAGGGTATTAGGAGAGAACTAAGCAAGACTAAGTAAGGAATTGATAAGCTGAAATCAAACTTGAGAAACCAAATTCAGAAATAGATATGCAGAAATTCAAGATGCAGAATTTAAGGGATTAGCTACAGATTTTTTTGTTTTCGCAATGGCTCAAGGGCTAAGCTAGCTTATGCAAAACAAATTCGAGTAACTAATCTAGGTGCAAGGAAACTTAAACTAGCAATTACTTGACAGAAACTAGAGTAATGAGATTGAAAATTCTGATATGCAGAATTCAGCTTGGCACGCAGCAATACAACTTGGCACGCAGCAAATTAAACAAAAGCGGACTGAAATTTAACTCAATTGATCACTAAATAAGTTCCTAAATTACTGAACTCAAAGATTAAAAACCTAATGAAGCAAACAATTCAGAAACACAAACTAAGACAGCTGATGAAACTTAAAATCTAGAACAGAATTGCTCGAAAATGAAAACTACAGCTAAACAAAATGAAACTTAAGTATCTAAGCTACTCCTCAACCCTTCTCCAACTCAAGAGCTCCTTGGTCGTCAATCAAGGGAGAACCTCGGACCCGCAAGCTCAACAATTCAGTGAAAAACTGTCTCTGCTACCGAATCAAATCAGCCCCTGCTCAAGCCGAAATCTGCTTCCAATTTCTCAAACTCGCTGTGGTGGCTTGCGATTGTGATTAGGGAATGATCCGAACCTTCCAAGGAACCCCTCTGGACAGCTCGGATACAGTGGCGATGGTACACAGCTGAGTTCGCTGAAATCGGATAACAAAACTGCTGAAACCTCACGCAGCCTTGCTATTGAGCAAAACCCAATCTGAAAACTTCACTGAGACTCTCTTCACTGACCTAGCCCTTGCTCTGATGAAGGATTGAGTGATCACGCCTTCGATTGGATGAAAACTTGAAGAAACGAAGAAAAAAACGGATGAAGCTACTATTGTGGCGAAGACGCGATGAAGAGGAAGCTACGCAGGATTTTTGATTAAATACTTAAGCACGGACGACTCAGATTGATTTGAGGAAATCTAACGGCTGATTTTGCTCTGATTGGAGCCAAACTTTGATGATGATGATCTGGGGACAGGATCTGCCTCGTGGTAGCTCGGATCCTCCAGATGTGCAACGGATGGTCCAGATCACCCTAATCTTTGAATGGACGATCTAGAGCCCTCCGAGCTTGATCCAACGGTTGATTTAGCTCTGATTGGAATGAAACCTTCAGATCTTGATCAGGGTGCTTGATCAACCCTAGCCCTAGCTCGGATTGCTTCAGATGGTCCTGGATGGCTCAGATCTAGCCGTTCTTGAATCGGACGGCCCAGATTTAATCCTAATCTTGAAAACTCGATCCGGGTCACTTCCGACTCAAGTTTGACCCAATATGCCCTAGATCCATGAACCTTTCATGCCTACAAAAATAGATCAAGAATTTAGTGGCCAATTAATCCAAATAAGTGTAAATTTGTAATTAAGTCCAAAATAAGAGTAAGTTCTAAAACCTAGGGCAATTTCATAATTAAGCAATAAAAACATAGGTCAAACATGGATTTTAGCAACTCAAATAATCAACAAAATGGTATTTATCAACTCCCCCACACTTAAGCTTGAGCGTCTCGCGAAAACACTAAGTATGTATCCCCTAGATTTCTTAAGCATAATTAGAAGCAAATGAAAAGAAATTACCTAAGGTTGTCAATTCTCAATAAATCTGAACTCTATGGACTAATATCTTGTCCTTAAATCAACAACTTAGCCTTTTCATCCATCATGAGTCATTGAGATGAATTCAACTCACTAGCCTTTCAAGGAAAATTTTAGTGGCTCTCTCCTTAAGTTCTAAGTTGATGGTGGAAGTGGAGCTCACTCAAACACACATGCTTCTTGCACTACCATAGGCTTGCTTATTATCTAATCTCCACCATTATTCATGATTAGGATCAACATCTACAAAAACAAATCAAAGACATAGAAATGATAAGAAATGGAATAAAAATCAAGGAAATGGAAAAACTGATAAAGTGGAAGACTTGAGTGCTCAAGTATGTTTCCAATGTGCCTTGCCCCTCTTGTCAGTCCTCTAGTGATATCAAAAATGTGGTGGAGTTAATCTTGAACAATGACTTTGATTTGGATGAATAAAACCCTATTGATCTCAATGTGCCAACTTCCACCTTGCGTGCCAAATTTCTTTCTCCATCTTCTTTCCTGATTTTTCCTCTTTTCCTTTCTCTCTAGCAAGGTCAGAAATGAACTGAAATAAACTTAAATCCGGATGAGAAAAACATTCCATGATTTTATAGTGCCAAGTTTTCAATTGTGTGCCATCTTTGTTTTTGCTCTTTTCTCTTTTTTTTTCAAACTGTTTTTCTTCTCTTTTTGTTTCCTGCTCTTAATCTTCTAATGGAGCCTTTCAGATCTTACAAAACTCTAATTTCTTCATATCAGTTGGCATCTAGAAGTGTTATAGAGCAGTTTTGCTCAATAGCATTGAGAGGCAATCACGAAGCCTTGAAGTTTTCATCGCTTTGAGCAAGCTACTGTAATTGAGAGGCAATCATCCATTACTTTAGCGCTTGAAGGAGAGAACAAGAGGCTTGGAGTCCGACAGCAGGAAGACACGAGGAAGGGTTTCTTGCGTGAGATCGCCGCTGGGTGGAGCTCAGGAAAGCTTGCTGTGTTCTTGTCTTTGCTAAGTGCTTGAGTAAGATCCTTCCTGTTGTTTCTTTGTGCTTAAACTTAAATCTGTGATTGAAACGCTGTGAAGAGGTTTCTCCACCAAGAAGGAGGTTGTCTTCTATCCGATGATAACCGGGGCTTGATCTGCCGACGATCAAGGGATCGCCCACCTCAAGGGCACGCCAAGGAGTAGGGGCAAGTTATCCCCGAACCTTGTAAACCCTCCTTGTTAGCGATCTTGCTATTGGTGTTGTTTTGCTTTTGTTATCTGAATTTCTGCATATCGTGTTCTTGCGTTCCGCTGTGCTACCAACAACTCTGAGTGCAGAAGTTCGATTTGTGCCAAAGGTCAAAGTGATTGGCTATATTCACCCCTCCCCCTCTCTAGCCATCCGGGATCCAACAAAATAATTAACGAAATAATAGTTATCAAACCCCCACAGCAGGCGCAACCTCCTCATCAGAACTGGAGGAATCAGAATGTTGTCTCCAGGTCATCTCCCCCTGTCGGCACTCAATCCCCGCCAAGGACAGCTGTCATGAGCCGATCTGGTCGTAGTCCTTGGACAAGCGATGCACCTCACCCCTAGTAGTGCAAATACCTCTAGACTCAAAAAATTCGGTCAAAACATGACCGAAAGGCATGTAGATCTTGGTATTGACACTATGAGAAAAGTGGGCAATGGGTGTAAAGACATGCAAGGTGATGTCGATATCTAATCTTCTTTCTAGTGCATACATCATTACCAAGTGAGGAAGCTGAATCTTCAACCTCCCCTTGGTGACAATAGGTAATATGCAATCTAAGACAATTGTATACAATACATTGCTAAAAGGAGTCATGTTTTTAACCTCAAAAATACACTGTGTCACACATCGATGTCTTGAAAAATAATGGAGATGGATTTGGTCTATGGTTACATTAGGGAAGGTGAAAGGTTAGTGACTTTTGGAAAATATGTAAATGCATGGTTAGAAGCCTTACACCCTAAAAATGAACCTAAGATTGTAGCTGAAAAGGGAATGGTGATACCTACTACCATGGACTCATAGGTCCCATCATCGGGACACGTGCATGTAAGATTGGCGTAAAATTCCTTGCACAAGTTCATGTTAACAGGTGTTGACAATATACTAGCTGCTCTAGACCAAAATATGTGATCATCTCAGCAATGCGAGGGGTTTTCTCTTGGAAGTATGCCCTATTAAGATATCTACAATTCATTAATACAAATTCATTATCGGTAAATCTCCGCCGGTACTCCTCAGAACGGAATCGAGGTGCCTCGGGATCTATATGACCCTGTCGGGATGACCCCTCTCCCATTCTTCTCTTTTGTGCAACTCTACAATGCAATTTACCCATGCATGTATCAACAATTACCCCCATGACAAAGGAAAACAAAGAAAGACATCCAAAATGGGATAAGTTAGTTCCAAATCATGAATTAAATGTGAAAAATGAACTACACAAGTGATTACCGGTTTTCCGCACGTTGCATTGTGAAGGTTGATGAAGATTAACTTGAGAAGAGAGGTTCTTTCAACCCTAGACTTAGATCTGAGGTAGAGGGAGGCTAGGAAGGTGATCTTAGGGCTTTAGGAAGGCTCAGAGCAAGAGGGGAGGTCGAGGAAGACAAGAACTCGCAAGGGATGGCACTGAAACCCTAGGTTCGGCCACCCCTCGCGTGGCTTGTTTCTTTTAAAACCCTCGCGGATCAGTCGACTGCCCCTGGGGCAGTCGACTAAGAACTAAACAGAAAGTTTAGTCGACTGCCCCAAGGGCAGTCGACTGGTAATTTTGATTTCCCAGTTCCTGATCTATACTAGACCAGTCGACTGGTTCTGAATCAGCCGACTGATACTCTGATTCCAACTCTTTGTCCTAATTTCAGAAATCTCCAAAAAAATCTAAAATTTCATGGAGAGATTTGTAATACCTATGTCTACTTGGGAAAAATATATTTTCACGTAAATTTATCCCCAATCGCAAGATTGACATAAAATTTAAACCTATCTAATTTGTTCAAATTATCCTTGGCCTAAAGTCCTAGTTTTGATCTCTTCTTGATATGTCTTCCCATACTTAACCACAATACATTTCTAGCACTGATTTATATGACATTTACACATTAGAAATCACTTTTCACACAATATGACTCTATTTTCTTCTTTTCATCCATAACCTCCCTTTTTAATGTGCCAACTCCCGAGGATTAAGACTTACATTAGTCTTCCAAACCCTTTGACACATTTCATAGTCCATCTAACCTCCTAGGAGAAATCCTCTTGAGATCCATTACTCATGGTTCCCAATTTGACTCCTAGAGCTCTCCCTTGAGCTCTTAGTCTTAGTCACCTCCCTAGGTGACTCATCTACAATGGCAAGACCACACCGATGTATCTCCGGTGCTTCTTGACTTACCACCCTTGCTTCCTTAACTTTCCACACCTTGTTCTTAGTTAACTTTTTCTTTTTCCCTCTAAATGGCTTTTCCTTACCATTTTTGACCTTCCCTTTGCTATAATCGTATGGCATCCTTGCATATGATTTTTCCTTAACATTTGATCTAATAGGTCTATATCCTAGACCCGGTCTACCATTGCCATGGTTTTGACTTCTTGACACCATGCCTAAGCCCCTAGATCCACTAGTGAGTCTACCTAGGATTTTTTCCAATTTATCAAGTCTTGCCCTCAAGACTTGATTTTCCCTTCCTAAGTTCTTCTCCTTAGTATCCCCATGTCCACTTTGGACATTCTTAGACCTACCACTTTGTCTAGGCATGTGTCTTCCTTTTTTAGGGTTAATGCTTTGGTCCTTAGGCCTAAAATTTCTAGATTGATCATGATCCATGTGTTTCTTAGAATTTTGGCACGCAATAGTTGTTGGGACCGGGTGCATGTTGACAAGGATACGGGTTCGTAAATTTTAAAATATTTACGTGCAGCGGAAGAATTAGCATAAATAATTTCTCAAATTATTTTTAACCTCGTATCTAGCATGCGACCTTATGATGTGTTGACATGATCATAAATTAAAATTTTGCGAAAAATAAACTAATTTATTTAGTACCTCGCATAACTCGAAGTAAGGGACGAGATCCAATCGTAGCGTCCCTTGGAAGCTCCGCCTCTATTCGTGTCCACACCGAGTTCTCTTCGGGATGACTTCGCAAAGTCACGAGTTTTGTGCCGACGAGAACTACTAGATTCTCTAAAGGCACAATTAGAAGATCAAGAGAGAAGAAAGGAAACTAACCACCAAGAATCGGAATCTAAATTCCGGGAAGGAAGGAGTTGCGATCCGCTTCTTCTTCTTCTTTGGCTCCTCCTTGGTGGATGTTGCTCACGCCAACCCTAGAAGGGGAGGGTGGTGCGCCGGCCCTAGGTGGAGGGGCGCCGGCCCTAGGTGGCAAAGGGGCGCCGGCCCTAGGAGGAAGGAGAAGGAGAGGAGAGATTAAAGAGAGAGGGGAGAGAATTAATCTCTTGATAACTCAATTGGGAATTCAAGGCTTGCCTTTGGTCCTTTATATAGTGGCCTCCCTTGCCAAGTCTCCTCTTAACGGAATTTTCATAAGAAATTTATCTTATAAATTTCTTATGAATTATTCCGTTTAAGCCAAGTTTTATTATAACTAACTTTATAATAAAACAAATACTTCTCTCCTTTTATTATGGAATAAATTTTACAAGAAATTTATAAATTTTCTTATTATGAAAAATCAATTCATAATTGATTTTATAAAATTAAAATAAATCATTCCATGGATCATTTTAATTTCCATAAAAAGAATAAATTTCTATAAATTTTTTATATAAATTTCTTTATACAAATTTATTTATCCATAATTTATAAAACAAATCGCGCTAGATTTATTTTATTAATTAAACCAAATAAATTGGTTTCTCCCCTTGTTGTGGTCGGCCAAACCAAAGGGGGTTGCACCCTCTTTGGCCGGCCAAACCGAGCCGATCCGATCGCGAATTAAACTCATTTAATTCCCAATAAGCCTTCAAAAGACTTAGCCATTTTAAGTTTCCGTTGTGCCTCTGATTAACTCAGATTCGACTTATTTCTCTTTATTGGAAAATCTAATTTTCAACTCGTTTTAAATCCCTTGGATTACTCGTAGTGCGTGTGACTAAATAGGCTTTCGATTTATGTTGGCCGTCTATAATTTACCAATTATAGAACGGTCATGAGTGGCACCTAGTAGTACATCATGACCCCCAATTAATCGAAAGATCAACGGTTTGACCTCAGAAGTAATTCTGAAACCCTTCAGCAGCTCTAATGAATCGTGCCACATTCCCTTCACCATCTTATACCCACTTGGTTCAGGACACGGTCTATTTGTGTCAGTCCCCACTAGGCTGACTACGTCACACCTAGCCCAAGTAGTGTCTTTCTCGTCCTTTGGATTTCTAATTACTCTCATGTATTTAAGAGACTCACACTCTAAACATGATATGCTCTGGCCAGAGGCTTTGAGTAACAATCCGACGATAGGCCTGGGTATACATCTCCTCGCAAGGAGTGGTGAATCCTTTGTAGGCTGCTCAAACATCTTCGGGCACTTCGGCTTATACCCAATCATCCTGGGTCCACACCTCCTAGGAGATGTTTGCTTAAGATGTTAAAGTATAAGTCTCCATGACCAAGATGACTTGAACACCGCAAGTCAAAGGAACATCGCACTTAAGCTGCAGTAAGAACTTCATTGACATATCTATATAGATTACCATATGAAGTTTTACAGCTAGTCACTCCAATGAACTAGTTCCCTTAACTAGCATCCATGTTTATCTCCGGACATCCCAATGTCACCAGCCAGTGAGAATCAGCTGATCAGAGAATAACCCATGCTAGTCTCAACAGAATTGATAATGTCCGTTTTTATCAATTCATCGACTAGGGATATTTTCAATACTTCACAATTGCACATTTAGAGATAATCACTAGTTGTGATCCCATCACAAATTCTCTTATGCTGTGAATTGTATTGCGGACATTCAGTAGATGAGTTTAAGATCCCAATCAAATACACAAACATGTATACTCAAATAGTGAATTATCATTTATTAAAATAAATATTTACAATCATAAGGCGATTGCCTTAGGACACTTCTCTCATATCACTAACAGCATGGAGGCAAGCCGTGGGCTTGTGTGCGCATTCGAGGGACCATGGACAAAGCAGGGACGATGAGCCGAGGGAAGCGGACTTCGAGGCGTACGTGAAGGATAGCATGGAGGCAAGCCGAGGGCTTGTGTGCACATTTGAGGGACGAGGGCCAAAGTCGAAGAGGGCTTGAAGGCAACAGATCGAGGCTGCTGGAGCAGGGACGATAAGCCGAGGGACACGGACTTCGAGGCATGCATGAAGGATGTCATGGAGGCAAACCGAGGGCTTGTGTGCGTATCTGAGGGACGGGAGCCGAAGACGAAAAGGCCACGAGGCAACAGATCGAGGCTGCTGGACGAAGGGTCAACTAGGTTGTGAGGGTTTGAGTACTGAGGGCACTGTACTTGGGAACTAAGTCATGAGGGTTCGAGTGCGGAGAGAAATGTACTCGGGAAGGAGAACCCTAGACTTAGGGATGGACCAGTCGACTGATCCAGGATCAGTCGACTGGTGGCGTTGGAAACTCGAACGTTGGAGTTACAACGGTCGAATCCAAATGGGATCAGTCGACTGGGGTTGGACCAGTCAACTTGTAGCATCATTTCAGCCTCGAGCTCTATTTAAGGGAGCTCATTTAAGGCCATTTCTTCTTGGCGAAACTTGCTTGGGTAAAGCTTGTTAGTAGCCTATCTTGCTCAGGGATTATCCAGAAGTTGTGGTAAGGTTTCTCCACCCACAAGGAGCGACAAGAGCTAGCCGGAGGTACTCCGGGGAATCATCCACCGAAGGATAGGGATCGTCCTCCTTACAGACTACTGTGGAGTAGGAGTTTTATCTCCAAGCCACGTAAATTGGTGTGTTCCTCTTAGTTTTAGTTTTTGGTTATTCCGCTTGTGCACTAACTTTGTAGGAAGAAGAAATCGAAAGATCACTATTCACCCCCCTCTAGCTTCACAGTAAGATCCTAACAAGTGGTATCAGAGCGAATGTTCGTTCATCTACTGACTAACCGCCGAGAGAGCACAAGCTAGAGGAGAAGACGATTGAAGAAAAGTTCGGTGATGACATCAACATTCCACCTCCCTATGATCGAGAGGTTTTCGACTATTGGAGGATGCGAATGAAGACTTGGTTTGACATGGATTGGGAGTGCATAATAGTACTAGAAGAGCCCTTTGAAATCCCAAGAGATAAGCATGGGAAAAAACTCCGACCTAGATATTGGAATAAAGAGCAACAAAGTCAATCAAAGGTAAATGAAAAGGTAATTTCAATATTGCTTAATATTTTGCCTAATGATGTAATTAGTGGTGTAGGTGAGTATAAGAATGCACATGAGCTATGGAACAAGATTGGAGTAATTCATGAAAACCCTACACAAGCTCAAATAGTAGAAGAGCCAAAGAAAATAAGTTCAATGGTCCAAGAAGTGAAAGAAGAAAGTGAAAATTCATCCATATCATCAAGTGAAGTGGCTTAAGAGAGTGAAAGATCATCCACTTCATTAATGGAAGAAGAGGAGGACTCCACTTCAAGAATCGAGGGGGAGGAGAGACCCTCTTCAATGCCAGAGCAAGAAGAAGCTCCTACCTCTACCAAAGCAAGGACAAAAGACCACATCATTTGCTTTGGATGCAACAAGAAGGGACACTACAAGGACATTGAGTAAGAAAAAGGAGGTAAACTCTAAACTCAATTCAAGTAATTTGAAAACTAACACGAGTTGTAGGGATGGAGCAAAGAAGGATAAGAGGTATATAAGGTGCTTCACGTGTGGAGAGCTAGGGCACTACCACACCAAATGCTCAAGGAAAGGAGAGTTCAAGAAATTAGGACATTTGAGAAGATGGGAGAAAGAGGAAAGGAAGAGAAGCTCACATCAAGGGGGAGCTACAAGGGTAAGGGAGGTAATCCCTAACTTTAAGAATGTTTCAAATTTCTCTATATATGCTAGAAATGATAAAAATTGCTTGCCTATGCGTAATCTTGGTTTCAAGTATCATGATAAAAATAGAGTTACTATTGCGTGCCAAAATTCTAAGAAACTCATGGATCATGATCAATCTAGAAATTTTAGGCCAAAGGACCTAGACATTAACCCTAAGAAAGAGAGACACATGCCTAGACAAAGTGGTAGGTCTAAGAATGTCCAAAGTGGACATGAGGATACTAAGGAGAAGAACTTAGGAAGGAAAAATCAAGTCTTGAGGGCAAGACTTGATAAATTAGAGAAAACCCTAGATAGGCTCACTAGTGGATCTAGGGGCTTAGGCATGGTGTCAAGAAGTCAAAACCATGACAATGGTAGACCGGGTCTAGGATATAGACCTATTAGATCAAATGTTAAGGAAAAATCATATACAAGGATGTCATACGATTATAGCAAAGGGAAGGTAAAAAATGGTAAGGAAAAGTCATTTAGAGGGAAAAAGAAAAAGTTAACCAAGAACAAGGTGTGGAAAGTTAAGGAAGCAAGGGTTGTAAGTCAAAAAGCACCGGAGGTACATCGGTGTGGTCTTGCCATTGTAGATGAGTCATCTAGGGAGGTGACTAAGACTAAGAACTCAAGGGAGAGCTCTAGGAGTCAAATTGGGAACCATGGATAATGGATCTCAAGAGGATTTCTCCTAGGAGGTTAGATGGACTATGAAATGTGCCAAAGAGTTTGGAAGACTAGTGTAAATCTTAATCCTCAGGAGTTGACACATTAAAAAGGGAGGTTATGGATGAAAAGAAGAAAATAGAGTCATATTGTCTGAAAAGTGGTTTCTAATGTGTAAATGCCATATAAATCAGTGCTAGAAATGTATTGTGGTTAAGTATGAGAAGACACATCAAGAAGAGATCAAAACTAGGACTTTACGCCAAAGATAATTTGAACAAATTAGATAGGTTTAAATTTTGTGTCAATCTTGGGATTGAGGATAAATTTACTTGAAAACATATTTTTCCCAAGTAGACATAGGTATTACAAATCTCTCCATGAAATTTCAGATTTTTTGGAGATTTATGAATTTAATTAGGCATTTCTGAAATTAGGACAAAAAGCTAGAATCAGGGTATCAGTCGACTGGTTCAGAACCAGTCGACTAGTCTAGTATATATCAGGAACTGGGAAATCAAAATTACCAGTCGACTGCCCTTGGGGCAGTCGACTGAACTTTCTGTTTAGTTCTCAGTCGACTACCCCTGGGGCAGTCGACTGATTCGCGAGAGTTTTAAAAGAAACAAGCCGAGCGAGGGGTGGCCAAACCTAGGGTTTCAGCGCCACCCCTGCGAGTTCTTGTCTTCTTCGACCTCCCCTCTTGCTCCGAGCCTTCCTAAAGCCCTAAGATCACCTTCCTAGCCTCCCTCTACCTCAGATCTATGTATAGGGTTGAAAGAACCTCTCTTCTCAAGTTAATCTTCATCAACCTTCACAATGCAACGTGCGGGAAGACGGTAATCACTTGTGTAGTTCATTTTTCACATTTAATTCATGATTTGGAACTAACTTAGCCCATTTTACATGTCTTTCTTTGTTTTCCTTTGTCATGGGGGTAATTGTTGATACATGCATGAGTAAATTGCATTGTAGAGTTGCACAAAAGAGAAGAATGGGAGAGGGGTCATCCCGACAGGGTCATGTAGATCCTGAGGCACCTCGATTCCGTTCCGAAGAGTGCCGGCGGAGATTTACCGATAATGAATTTGTAATAATGAATTGCAGATATCTTAATAGGGCATACTTCCAAGAGAAAACCCCCCGCATTGCTGAGATGATCACATATTTTGGTCTAGAGCAGCTAGTATATTGTCAGCACCCTGTTAACATGGACTTGTGCAAGGAATTTTACGCCAATCTTACATGCGTGGGTCCCGATGATGGGACCTATGAGTCCATGGTGGCAGGTGCCACCATTCCCTTTTCAGCTACAATCTTAGGTTCATTTTTAGGGCGTAGGGCTTCTAACCATGCATTTACATATTTTCCAAAAGTCATCGAGCCTTTCACCTTCCCCAATGTAACCATAGACCAAATCTATCTCCATTATTTTTCAAGACACCGATGTATGACACAGCGTATTTTTGAGGCTAAGAACATGACTCCTTTTAGCAATGTATTGTATAAAATTGTCTTAGATTGCATATTACCTATTGTCACCAAGGGGAGGTCGAAGATTCGGGTTCCTCACTTGGTAATGATGTATGCACTAGAAAGGAGATTATATATCGACATCACCTTGCATGTCTTTACATCCATTGACCACTTTTCTCATAGTGTCAATACCAAGATCTACATGCTTTTCGGTCATGTTTTGACCAAATTTTTTGGGTCTAGAGGTAGTTGCACTACTAGGGGTGAGGTGTATCGCCTTTCCAAGGACTACGACCAGATCGGCTCACGACAGCTGTCCTTGGTGGGGATTGAGTGCCGACAGGGGGAGATGACCTGAAGACAGCGTTATGATTCCTCCAGTTCTGATGAGGAGGCTGTGCCTGCTGCGGGGGTCACACAGGAGGAGTTCTCTCTACTACGGGGTAGACGTTCATGGACTGAGGGAAGACTTCCATACATTTTAGCAGCAGCAGGTTGCCATTCAGGGGGAGGTTCATGGTCTCACACAGTTCTATCAGGGGTTCCAGCGGCAGCAGGATGAGATGTATGCGATGATACAGAGTTGGAACCTGATGTATCAGGCCCCTCCTCCTCCTCCTCCTCCAGGCGATGATGAGTAGTTGAGATTGATTTGATGGTGCGAGTGTTGAGAGTGAACTTAGATCGAGCTTATTTTATGTATCTCTCAGACACTTAGTTTGGTCATGTAATATTTGATAACTTCGGGGCTAAGACCCTTGTGACCCTTTTCATGCTTGCTTTATGACTTTATATGAAACTTGAATTTATGTTTTCATATTACTTATATGTATTTTCAGTTCATGGCTTGATATTGCTTGTATTGAATGATATGATTTTGCTAATATGGGCATAAGGGGATGTGCATGTATGTGTATATGTCTTTAGTTAAGGAATGGAAAAGAGGGAGGTGTTATCATATGCTTTGTTTTGAAAAGGTTATATAAAGAAAAGGGGATATTTGAAAATAATTCTATGATTGAAATGGTATAGGATGGGTTTGGCAAACATATAGAATCTAATGTAGCCTTGAGAGTTGATACAAAATGAGACTTTTCAAAAGAATTGGAGTTTGTACCAAAAGTCAAGCATATTTGGTATTTTTCATGGAACTATATTTTTCTGGGGTAGATTATATCCTAACAAATATGCTTGCAAAGTTTTACATTTTTTCGAATTTTATAGAATTTTCTAGGGATTTCTGAAATTCGGCTGGAAATTTCAGAAATGGACTGTATCAGTCGAGTGCCCTTGGGGCAGTTGACTGATGTTTCTTTGGGGTTGCGAATTTCACAGACCAGTCGATTGATGTAGGGGCAGTCGACTGGTATGGCTGTTAGTTGATTTCTGAGGGGTTTTTTTAGAAATAGGATAAGTTCTTTTTGACACTAGAGCTAGGATTGCTTGGGGCAATCTTTTTGATGGTGTCAAAGGGGGAGAACTTGTAGTGTTAAGTTAGGTTTGACTTAACTTGGTGTTGTGGAAAATTAAAAATTATGTGGAGGGCATAGGTTAAGGGGGAGGTTACCTCTTGTTTTACTATGTCTATTATTTTCAATTGGTTGTTGTTGCTTTTACCTAACTTGAACATATTGCCACACATCAAAAAGGGGGAGATTGTTGGGGCAATCAACTCGAGTTTGATCTGGAGAATCATGAGTTTTGATGTGTGTGTCAATATGGTTGAGTTAGGGTTTAATTGTGTTCTAATATGTGTATGTGAGTATGCAGGTTTGCAGGATACACATAGACTTGGTTGGATGTCTTCAAGTATGGTGAAGGGTGGCATGGAGGCAAGCCGTGGGCTTGTGTGCGCATCCGAGGGACTATGGACAAAGCATGGACGATGAACCGAGGGAAGCGGACTTCGAGGCATACGTGTAGGATGGCATGGAGGCAAGCCGAGGGCTTGTGTGCGCATCTGAGGGATGAGGGCCAAAGTCGAAGAGGGCTTGAAGGCAACATATCGAGGCTGCTGGAGCAAGGACGATGAGCCGAGGGACGCAGACTTCGAGGCATACGTGAAGGATGGCATGGAGGCAAGCCGAGGGCTTGTGTGCGCATCTGAGGGACGGGAGCTGAAGACGAAGAGGGCACGAAGGCAACAGATCAAGGCTACTGGATGAAGGGTCAACCAGGTTGTGAGGGTTTGAGTACTGAGGGCATTGTACTCGGGAACTAAGTTGTGAGGGTTCGAGTGCGGAGAGAAATGTACTCGGGAAGGATAACCCTAAACTTAGGGATGGACCAGTCGACTGATCCAGGATCAGTCGACTGGTGGCGCTGGAAACTCGAACGTTGGAGTTACAACGGTCGAATCCAAGTGGGAGCAGTCGACTGGGGTTGGACCAGTCGACTGGTAGCGTCATTTCAGCCTCGAGCTCTATTTAAGGGAGCTCGTTTAAGGTCATTTCTTCTTGGCGAAACTTGCTTGGGTAATGCTTGTTAGTACCCTATCTTGCTCAGGGATTGTCCAGAAGTTGTGATGAGGTTTCTCCACCTACAAGGAGCGACAAGAGCTAGCCGGAGGTGCTCCAGGAAATAATCCACTGAAGGATAGGGATAGTCCACCTTACGGACTGTCGTGGAGTAGGAGTTTTATCTCCGAACCACGTAAATTGGTGTGTTCCTCTTAGTTTTAGTTTTAGATTTTGGTTATTCCGCTTGTGCACTAACTTTGTAGGAAGAAGAAATCGAAAGATCGCTATTCACCCCCCCTCTAGTTTCACGGTAAGATCCTAACAAAGATGGCATTTCAAGAGGGATATAACACCGCACAACCACCGTTCTTCGACGACAACGATTTTGCTTATCGGAAAGGTAGAATGGAGTATTATTTAATAAATGATATTGAAAATTGGTTTAGTATTGTAGATGGTTTTGAGAAACCGAAGGATGAGTTCGAAGCACCTCTTCCAACCAAGGAGTGGACAAAAGAGATGTTCAAGAAAGCTCAAGCGAATGCAAAGTCCACAACTACCCTACAATGTGGACTTTCCAAGGAGCAATTGAACAAGGTTGGACTATTTAACTCCGCTAAAAAGCTTTTGGAAATGCTCATTGAGTTAAATGAATGATTAAGAAAATCAAGGAGAGCCAAAAGAGGTCCATTGGTGGGTCAACTTCAATCCTTCACCATGAAGAATAATGAGACCGCGAGTCAAATGCATGGTAGATTCAAGGAGATTGTAAATGGTCTTCATGTAATAGGTGAGAAAATTGACAATCAGGATCTAGTAAGGTATGTGCTTCAATTCTTTCCTAGAACCACCTTCTGGGCATCAATGGTTGGTGTGTATGATATCTCTAGAGATCTTTCAAGAGTTAAGCTTGATGATTATTTTGTACGTTTGAACTACATGAACAAGCTAATATGTCGTCAAAAGAGAAAAGTATAACTCTTGTTGTAGAAAAGAAGAAGAAGAAGAAAAAGAAAGAAAAGAAGGAAGAATCTTCATCATCCGAGTTCGATCAAGAGTCTTCGGATAGTGATGAGGAGATGTCGGCTAGTGAAGTAGCTCACGATGTTAAGAAAATGATGGGAAGAACAAGAAAATTTACAAGGAGGAATGTAAAAAAGATGTTTCAACCTTCAACAGATAAAAGTGGTCAAAGTTCAAGTTTTAATACTAATGTCATTTGTTATGAGTGTAACAAGAAAGGACATATCAAGCCAAATTGCCTGGAATTGTAAAAGAACGAAGAAAAGAAAAAGAAAAAGAAGGAGAAAAAGAAGGAGGCAATGGTGGCTTAAGCTTCATGGGACACACCAAGCATTGACTCATTGGATGAAGATGAGCTATGTCATGTCACAAGACACATGACATTTATGACTTTTGAAGATGACAAAGAAACTTCAAGTGAGAAGGAAGTGTCAAGTGAAGAGGGTTCAAGTGATGAATCACTATCTAGTATGATGAGGTAAACAAATCACTCAAAGTTGAATCCCTTTATAAAACTATTGTTTACCTCAAGAATGCTTTGGCTAAGTCACATTCTAGGATTAGAACATTAAAAGGAGAACTTAAGTTTATTAGGAGTAGCGCATGTATGCATAGTGAATTATTGCATTTAGATCTTTTTGATTGTCATAGTACTTCTTCATTAGTGGGAAATAAATGTTGCTTAGTGATTGTTGATGATTTTTCCAGATACACTTGGGTCTACTTCATGAAACATAAGAATGAAACTCTAGAAATATTCATAGGATTTAGCAAAAGGGTTGAAAATGAGAAAAATCTTAAAATCAACCGAATTCAGAGTGATATGGTGGAGAGTTTGAAAATTCAAACTTCTTTAGTTTTTAACTAGAAAATGGGTACAAACATAAATTTTCTTGTCCAAAAACACCTCAACAAAATGGGGTTGTAGAAAGAAAAATCGAGTCTTGCAAGACGCGGCTAGAACTATGCTTAATGCTTATTCTTTACCTAGTTATTTTTGGGCGAAAGTAGTAAATACTGCTTGTTACATCTAAAATCGTGTTTTAATTCATCGATTTTTAGGAAAAACGTCCTTTGAATTATGGAATGGGAAAATTTCTCAAATTCACTATTTTAAAGTGTTTAGTTGCAATGTCTATATCTTAAATACGAAAAATGATTTAAGAAAATTTGAGTCTAAGGCGGATGAAGACATTCTAGTTGGGTACTCATCTACTAGTCGAGGATATAGAGTATATAACAAAAGGACTCAAATGATTGAGGAGTCATCTAATGTTGAATTTAATAAGTCTACTAGCACTTACCCTAGGAAAACCTCCATTGACAAGGATATAGATGAAAGAAATCAAAACATTACCCAAACAATTCAAAACTTACACTTAGGGGGTATCGATCAAGGAAGAGGAAGAAGTGTATCGGATGATGAAAGTGGTGTTAGGATGTATACTATAAGCCTAGCTTTTGTATGAACATCTATTTTGGAATAAGAATCATAGTGGTCATGTGTTTGCATTTTATATTGTTATATGTATGCAATTGTTCATTACTTCACATTGTAGATAACATGGTGTGTGATGCCACACAGAAGATCGTGTTATCGATTTCTTGTAAAGCATAAGTAGTAGCTAACAACCAAGATGGATTTGGACAAACCATTGGAACGGTTGTAGTGTAATTTAGTATTTCTCTATCTTGACTATAAAATTACACTAGTGCACTTTGTGTATATTGAGCAGGACTGTTTTGAGGTGATTCGATTTATACTGACTACATAATCGAACAAAACCTCGGTTATTATGGATGTACATGCTCTTAATCCCGATATAATAACGGGCACATATACTTAATATTTATTTCTTTAATTTACCAATGGACGAGATTTATTCGTTAAGTCAATATGCCCGGTAAATTAGGAAATAATATTATTTATATGGTGTGTCGTTGATTATAGAAGGAAATCGTGTTCTAATTTTTTAGGTTGATGATCTCCCCTTGAGGAGCTCATAAGGATTATCATGTAAATCCTGCAGATGGACTTGATCCGACATGTTAATGAAGTTGAGTGGTACTACTCTTGGAGTTATATGTTAATTAATTAAATTGTCAGTAATTTAATTAATTAACGAACATGCGATATCTTAAACACGGGGAGATAATGTACACATAATAAGAAAGAGCCCATATTTTAATATGGAGTTGGTGCGGTAGTTCAATAATAACCCTTTAGTGGAGCGGATTATTATTAACGAATCGGGTTAAAGATCCGTTAGGAGACCATAACCAACTCCTCTTTTTAGTCCCTATTGTAGCCTATATATACTCTCTTAAGCCATCATGAACCAACCCTAGCTAATTCTCTTCTTGCTCTTTCTCTCTTGGGCGTGCGGCGCAACCACAAGGAGGGGGCGCGGCTAGGTCAAGCAAGGGAGAAGAGCTAGCCATCTTCATTCTTTCTCTTCTCTCCCTCTTGGGCGTGCGACTAGGTCAAGCAAAGGAGAAGGGAGAACTTATTTCTTCTTCCTTTGGGCGTGCGGCGCATTATGGAAGGTGGGAGGTGGCTAGGTCACGCAAGGAAGGAGGAGCTTCTCCTTTTGGCCGGCGCACCTTGCTCTTGAGTGTGGCTAGGTCACGTAAGAAGGAAGAAGAAGAAAGGTGGGCGGTGGCTGTGGTTCTTGGAAGATCGTTGCCCACACGACGTCCAAGAAGAGGATAGGAATACAATAGAAGATCAAGAGATATAATTTTGTTTTTTCTATTCCTCTTTAATTGTATTTGTTTTTCTCTTGGATCCTGAATCAAACACAAGAACCGACAATCGAAACTTCATCTTCTATTCCGCTGCTAATCGATCAGGAGCTTGATTACTTGAACAACTAGTTTGTTCAAGCGATCACTCAATCGAAAAGCAAGGTAGATGAAGTAGGTCGTTCGGGAAGTTTTCTATCCCTGTGCGGATTAGTTCTGTCAATAGAATTAAATCCGTAGAAACAGGGTGGAATCCCAACACTAACAAGAGGCAATGATTATCATGAAGTTGATGAGCCCACAATTTCTAGGACTTTAAGGCATCATCAAGATCATCCTATTGACTAAGTAGTTGGAGATGTTGCACAAGAAGTAAGGACTAGATCCTTTGTTAGAGAGCATACTAGTCAAATTACTCTAATATCACAACTTAAACCAAAATCAATTAATGAAACTTTAATTGATATGGATTGGATCCTAGCAATGCAAGAAAAGTTGAACCAATTTGAGAAAAGTGAAGTATAAGAATTGGTTCTAAGACCAAATGATAGTACAATTGTCACAATAAAATAAATTTTTAGGAATAAATTGGATGATCAAGGGAGAGTCACTAGAAACAAGGCTAGGTTAGTAGCTAGGGGTTTCAATCAAGTTGAGGGACTTGATTATGATGGAACTTATGCTCCCGTAGCTCGATTAGAGTCCATCCAGATCTTATTGGGATATGCCACTCACATGGGCTTTAAACTTCATCAAATGAATGTGAAATCAGCATTTCTTAATGGATTTATTAAGGAAGAAGTTTATGTAGAGCAATCACCCGATTTTGAAAACATAGATTACCCAAATCTTGTTTATAAATTAAAGTAAGCCTTATATGGGTTAAAACAAGCTCCCCAAGCTTGGTATGAAAGACTTTCATCCTTCTTAATCTATAAAGGCTTTAGAAGGGGAATAATTAATCCAACTCTATTTCTAAAGTCTAAAGATAAAGACATTTTTATTATCCAACTTTATGTTGATGGCATCATTTTTGGCTTAACAAATAATGAGCTCCTTCATGAATTCATCAAACACATGAAAAATGAGTTTGAAATGAGTCTAGTTGGGGAGTTGACTTTCTTTTTAGTATTGCAAGTCAAACAAACTAATGAAGGAACTTATGTCTAACAAACAAAGTATGCTAAGAAAATTATCAAGAAATTTGATTTGGAAAATGCTAAAATAGTGTATACTCTCATTGGAACAAATATCAAGATAGATAGTGATCATGAGGGAAAATTAGTTGATCCAAAGTAATATAGAAGCATGATTAGTAGTTTGTTATACCTAATTGCTAGTAAACCGGATATACTATTTGTGGTAGACATGTATGCAAAATATCAATCTTGTGCTAAAGAATCTCACCTAGTAGTGGTAAAAAGAATCTTAAGATATATCATGAGAACTCTAAATGTCGATCTTTGGTACCCTAGAATTCAAAATATTGATTTAGTTGGGTACATCAATGTAGCGACCCGCCTTCTCTACCATAGACGGACCGTTACTTGTCTACTTCTTGACTCTAATGCACGACTAAAAATGCGGATCTTTCATTTTTTTTTGTATTTAATCTATCTAAGACTGAGATTCTAACTTTAATAGTCATGCATGGTACAATATCCAAACTCCACTTATAAGATTCTATAACATTTCTAGAGCACTATGGAATATGCATGCAACTTTTCTAAGCATATTTAAAGCAATAAGACTTAATTCGAAACTAACAACATCTTGGCACATGCAATAATATTTCTAGGACTTCATAGAATGTAAATCTTACTTTTCTACTGAATTCACAAGCATTTTAAGCACAATTAAGACTTAGTCCAAAAGGGAATAATAATAAGCTCAAGAATAAGTCTAAAATGCAATGTATCCACATGTTAAACTACTCATGCCCTTACTCATCTAGTGCATTCACAAAAGTAGGCATACTAATTGAAATAACATGGAATCTTCATTCTACAAAATTGAGCATGTAAAACTATCCGAAGCATAAATGTTTAATAAACTCCATAACACAATAACTTGGAATTTGAAAATCTTAAACATTGCATTTCAAATAAGCTAAACTGTCTCATCCCAAGGATCTCTCCAAGGTCAGCCACCACACACACGTCACTCAGCACCGCCTCGTCGCCTTCCTTCAGAATTGCTTGTCTTTACCTTTACCTGCAGTAAGAGGAAATGCAACTAATAAGCATAAAGCTTAGCAAGTACTATCTAGCTCACAAAATCTCGAAATGTGCAGGCATGCTTTTTAAACAATATGAAATCACATGAGATACTTTTATGCTTAAAAGAAACACTAAAACATGTATAACTCAAAACATGTATACTCAAGCATTAATAAGTCTTAACTCACTTTTTCTTGGCTTAACATGAAACTTTAGCAATTCTTTAACTTTAAATCTTTCTTTAACTTTTAGAAAACTTCCTTAAACTTTAGGAAAACTTTGCTAAAGCATATACTTGAAAATAATACTCACTTGGATCCACTTAAGACGTAAGTACCATCTTATGCGCGTTCCCTAAAAGGTTGGGGTAGCGAGCCGCCAATCCTAATAGAGCAGACCTTGGTCTACCAGGGCCAAGACCTTGGAATTGGACACCTGGATTTCTTTAACGATGCCCTTGGACGCCGGGTACTGGCCTTAGAAAATAAAATAGCTTTTCTTTCTTTTCTTTCTTATCTTTAAATGCCTTGGCATTTTATCGAACACCTTGTGTGCCCAAAATCCCTAAGTCTTGACTTTTGGGGATTTCGTAAGGCCTTGGCCTTCTCTTTTCTTTTTCTTTATCTTTCTTTTCTTTTCTTATAGATTTCTTAGACCCTAAGCTCACATAGGGTACTCTATCAAATACATCTAAGCATATAACGAACTAAGATCACATGCAACATCTTAACTAAAAGTAAATATCTCCTTTAAAACTTTTAAGGGAAAATTCTTGCGGAAAACCGCCTCTTACTACAGGTGAGCAGTACTTACCTTGATTTCTTGGACTTACAACCGAAATTAGACGACTAGGGCTCGGGTGAAACTTGAGATCTCTACGAACCGTCCGCGTCTACGTGTTCTTCTCGTCGAGACGAACGAAACGCTCCGACCCCCTTGAGATTCCCTTAGCCGGCGCCCCTTAGGAGAGGAGAGGAGGAAAGAAAACCTAGGTTCCCTTTTGTTTTCGCCGCCCCTCCCTCGCCCCCTTCTCGCACGCAGCCGAAAATTCTCCTCCAAGGGTTTCACGCGACTTAAGCGGGGTTTAAATACCTCTTCATGAAAAAACGTAACTACTCTATAAAATTATTTCTCTCCACCTTTTGTTGTGCTTGATACCCTAGCCCAGCCGGTCACTTGCGCGCCCTTAAGGGCTTGCTCCTCCTGTGGTCGCGAGTTCGAACCCCCCTGTTGCCCTTTAAAGTTTTTCCTTTTTTAAAAATACTAAACGGACTCGGAAAATTCCATAAAAATATTCTAAAAATTCCTAAAAATATCTAGAATATTTCTAAAACATTTTTAAATAGTTCTAAGGACTTTAAGAACTTCAATATGGAAATTTCGGGGCGTTACAATCCTCCATACCTTATAAAAAGTTCGTCCTCGAACTTAAAATAATTTTGGATATTTTTCTCTCATGCTGTCTTCACGTTCCCAAGTAGCTTCCTCATGCTTTTGATTCTGCCAGATGACCTTCACTAGTGGCACTTCTTTATTTCTTAATCTTTTAACTGCTTTGTCCACTATCTGTGTCGGTCTGCTCTCATAGCTAAGATCTTCTTGGATCTGTACTGATTGAGGCTGAATCACTTGGCTAGGATCGTGAATACACTTCTTTAGCATAGAGACATGAAAGGTACTGTGGATAGCTGACATATCCTCTGGTAAGTCCAGCTCATATGCTACCTTACCAACCCTCCTTATGATCTTGTAGGGTCCTATGTAGCGAGGACTTAGCTTGCCCTTTTTGCCAAATCTCATCACTCCCTTCATAGGAGCGACCTTGAGGAATACTGAATCTCCAACTTGGAATTCAAGTGGCCTACGGCGTGTGTCAGCATAACTTTTCTGTCTACTCTGGGCAGTCTCAATCCTCTGGCGGATTATCTGGATAGCCTGAGTGGTCTCATCTATAAGCTCAGTCTGGCTGCCTAGTCCTGACTCCATCTCTTTCTTCTCACCAGCTTCTTGCCAGCATATGAGTGATCTGCATTTCCTGCCATATAATGCTTCATAAGGTGCCATTTTGATAGTGGCCTGATAGCTATTGTTGTAGGCAAATTCAGCTAAACATAGGTACTTGCACCAACTGCCTTTAAAATCTAGTGCACAGGCCCTGAGCATATCTTCTAAAATTTGATTTACTCTTTCTGTCTGTCCATCAGTCTGGGGATGGAAGGCTGTGCTGAATTTAAGTCTGGTGCCCAGTGCGTGCTGAACACACTCCCAGAAGTGAGAGACAAAGCCCCCGTCTCTGTCAGAAATGATAGACTTCGGAACTCCATGAAGCCTGATCACCTCTTTCACATATAACTGCGCCAAATGCTCTACTGAGTGCGACACCTTGATGGCTATAAAGTGGGCAGACTTGGTCAATCTGTCCACTATCACCCAAATTGCATCGTGCCCATGGGTGGTCCTTGGGAGACCTGTGATAAAGTCCATGGATATCTCTTCCCACTTCCACTCTGGAATGGGAAGAGGCTGCAGAACTCCTCCTGGTCTCTGGTGCTCTGCTTTGACTCTCTGGCAGGTCAAGCAGGTACTGATATATCTGGCCACGTCTCGCTTGAGTCCAGACCACCAGAACCTTTTCTTTAAATCTTGGTACATCTTGGTAGAACCAGGATGCATAGAGTACGGGGTACTGTGGGCTTCTTCTAGAATATTCTTTCTTAGTTCCTCATCATTGGGGACGCAAAGGCGGTCTCCAAGATAGAGGATGCCACTATCTGATACTCGAAACTCTGAATTTTCTGCCTCTTGGATCTCCTGCTTGATCTTCTGGATCTCTGGGTCTTGACTTTGCTTTCTTTGTATATCCACAAGCAGGGTTGACTCTAGAGTCAATGCAGAAAGTTGCCCAATTATTACCTCGACTCCAAAATCCTTTATTTCTTTCTGAAGTGGTAGAGACAGTGATGATAGGGACATCAGTGCTGCACAGGATTTCCTGCTCAGTGCATCTGCCACTTTATTAGCCTTACCTGGGTGGTAGAGGATTTCACAGTCATAATCTTTGACCAACTCTAGCCACCTGCGCTGCCTCATATTCAGATCCTTTTGAGTGAAGAAGTACTTCAAACTCTGATGGTCTGTGAAGATTCTGCACTGCACTCCATACAGGTAGTGTCTCCAGAGCTTCAGTGCAAAAACCACAGCTGCTAGCTCAAGGTCATGAGTAGGGTAATTCTTCTCATAGTCCTTGAGCTGTCTGGAGGCATATGCTATTACTTTACCGTCTTGCATGAGCACAGCTCCAAGGCCCATCTTGGATGCATCACTATAGATGTCAAAGGCCTTGTCACTCTCTGGAACCATCAGGATGGGAGCACTGGTCAGTCTCTTCTTCAGCTCTAGAAAACTGTGCTCGCATTTATCTGACCATTCAAACTTCTTGTTCTTTCTGGTCAAGGCTGTGAGTGGAGAGGCTATTCTAGAAAAGTCCTCCACAAATTTTCTGTAATATCCTGCCAGGCCTAAGAAACTTCTGATTTCACTGGCATTCTTGGGTCTACACCAGTTGCTGACTGCTTCTATCTTGGCTGGATCAACTCGAATGCCTTCTTTGGATACAATGTGACCTAGGAAGGTCACCTGATCTAGCCAAAACTCACACTTTAAGAATTTTGCATAGAGCTTCTCCTGCTGAAGGATCTGCAGCACTATCCTCAAGTGTGTAGCATGGTCCTCTGGAGTCTGTGAGTATATGAGAATATCATCAATAAATACAATGACGAATTTATCGAGATACTCCCTGAAGATGTGGTTCATCAGCTCCATGAAGACTGCTGGAGCATTGGTTACTCCAAAAGGCATCACTACAAATTCGTAGTGGCCGTATCTTGTCCTGAAGGCCGTCCTGGGGATGTCACTTTCTTTAACCTTTAGCTGATGATACCCAGAACGCAGGTCTATCTTCGAGAACACTGTAGCCCCTTTGAGTTGATCAAATAAATCATCTATTCTAGGAAGGGGGTACTTGTTCTTGATGGTTACCTTGTTCAGAGCTCTGTAGTCTATGCACAGACGCATAGACCCATCCTTCTTCTTGACGAAAAGTACAGGAGCTCCCCAGGGTGAATGACTCGGGCGGATGAAGCCCTTGTCTAGTAGCTCCTGGAGTTGCTCTTGTAATTCTTTCAGCTCTGCAGGAGACATACGATATGGGGCTTTTGAGACCGGACCGGTACCTGGCACCAGCTCAATCTCAAATTTCACCTCCCTGTTGGGTGATAGTCCAGGTAGTTCTTCTGGGAACACTTCTGGATATTCGCAGACTACCCGTACATCCTCCTGCTTGAGTTCTTTCTTTGCTTCTGAGTCCACTACGTGTGCAAGAAAACCAGCACACCCTTGCTCTAGCATCTGGTGGGCTGCCAAGGCTGAGAGCAATTTCTGAGTCTTCCTCTTTGGGACTCCTTGAAACTCGAATGGTGGTTCTCCTTCTGGGTTGAAAACCACCTTCCTTCTACGGCAGTCCACTGAAGCGCTGTACTTACTGAGGAAATCCATACCCAGTATGATGTCGAAGTCTTGCATCGCAAGGACTATCAGATCGACATATAGCTCTCGGTCTGAAATCTTGATTGGCACAGCCCGAAGCCGCTGGGTGGATTCCATGATCTCCCCTGAAGGGAGAGTTGTCTGGAATCTGGACTCCCAACTCTCTGCAGGCACCTGTAACTTACTAGCAAAAGGTACTGATACGAAAGAATGGGTCGCCCCAGTGTCAAACAGTGTAGTAGCTAAATGCTGAAAAATAACTATTTGACCTGTTACGACCGTGGAGGCACTGGCAGCTTCTTCCTTCGTGAGGGAAAAGACTCTGGCATTGGTTGGAACTGGTGCTGCTTCCAACCCTCCCTGACTGATCTGAGGTCCCTCCAGTATAGTAGGCATGTAATGTAACTGAGGCTTGCCTCCATACTGTACGGACTGCTAAGGAAGTACCTTAAACTTGTTTGGGCAGTCTTTGGATCTGTGTCCCTCTTGTCCACATGAGTAGCATCCAGTTACACCCAAAAGGCATGCTCCTGGATGGGTCCTCCCACACTTAGGACAAGGTGGATACCTAGCTTGCTTGTTCTCTGGGTTTCCTTTTTGGCTGCCAGGCCACTGCTTCCTTTTGTGGTTCTTGTTCTTCCAGTTCTGGTTATTTGGCTGGGGCTTCTGGCCTCCGGTTGTCTTGTTCTCAATCAGGACTGGGCTTCTGCTGTATTGCTGTGCCTTGATGCTATTCAGATAGTGCTCTGAGATTAGAGCACTACTGACCAACTCCTCGCTGGTCTGGGGTCGGTGCGTCCCGCTGTTCACGTTGAGTGCTATTTCAGGGTTCAGCATGCGGAGCATCAGTCTGACTCGCTCCTTCTCTGTGCTGACTAGCTCTGGGCAGAGGCGAGCTAGTCTGTTGAACTTCGCGACTGCTTCTCCCACTGGTAGGTTACCTTGTCTGAACTCCATGAAGTCCTCGTAGTGCTTGTTGGTAACCCGCATGTGGAAGAACTCCTCATAGAACTCTTGCTCGAAATCTGCCCAGCTCATCTGGTTGACTATCCTCTTACTCTTGACCGCTCCCACCACATACGAGCATCTCCAGTTAGGCAGAAGGAGGCACATTTGACCTTCTCGACTTCTGGCAGTCAAGAAGCTCCATTGTGCTCTCTAAAGTCTTGAACCAAGCCTGGGCATCCCAGGGCTCAGTCGTGCCTGAGAAGCTTTCGGGTTTCAGCCTCTGCCACTGGACGAGGTATGCTTCTTGTCTTCGGTTCACGGCAGGGGTCTCCTGTGTGACTGGTGGAACTTCAGCCACCACTGGAGTTCCCACTCCTGCTGTGGGTGGTGTAGGGGGCACTGGGTGCTGATTTGCCATCAGTGTGGCGATGGTCTTCTGTTGTTCTGTAATCTGAGCTTGCATTTGAGCAATGACTGCCATCAGGTTTGGCTGTTCTGTGCCAGGCTAATTGTTATCTTGAACTGGAGTTCTGTTCCTTGCATTAGGAGCTCGACCTCTTCTTGCCATCTGATAATGCATAAGGGAACAAGAAATCACTATCACATCTCTAGGTATAAACTTGTCTTCTTACTTAGTAACCTAATATCCATTCTAGGGATTAAACATGATTCCGTGATACTAAGGTATTAAACATGCTTCCTTGTTCTATGCACATATGAGTAAGTACTTAAGCATTTCTCTATACTGCAATTAAGTAAAGGAGCAATAGAAAAACTGAAACTTAAAGCTTTCTTACTTGAAGACGGCAAGGTTGATGCTGATGTGTGTGTGATGCTGGACAATGGGAACTGCTCTGATACCAACTGTAGCGACCCGCCTTCTCTACCTTAGACGGACCGTTACTTGTCTACTTCTTGACTCTAATGCACGACTAAAAATACGGATCTTTCTT